>OY101441.1:2400000-3000000 GCA_956483585.1 Gymnocheta viridis | reverse complement strand
GTTTCTGATAAATGTCAGTCAAGTCGCAAAGACGACGGGCAAAGTATTCGGTATTTTCAGTTCTGTTTTAAAAAACATTTGTGAGTGACTTTTCACTCACGCTCATGCACGGCCTTATAATTTTGGCTCATGTTCATGCACGCACACGTGAGTGGAAAAAGAATTTATTCACAATCACGAAATCTCACGTTCACGAAAAAAACCTATAAAATAATTAAAAAAATTAAAAAATTAATATGAAAACATTACAATAAAAAAATCTACTCATGCAGGCTCACTCACGCTCAATTTTTTTATACTTATATTCGTGATTGAAACAAAAAACTAATTACGATCACGCATTATTCACGCTAAACACGTGCCCGGTGCCCATCTCTAATAGATGGGCCCATCTATTTCTATTTTCAAAATCGTTTTCTTTTTATATATTTCGATTGATTAGGATCATCTGTAGAAATAAGCAAAAAGGTCGATTTTGAAAAAAAATTGTTATTATTATTCATTTATTTATTGAAAATTTAATGTACAACAAATACAATGGAATGAGGACTGGTTTCTGTGGCCTTCGTTCCTGAATAGAAAAAAAATTTGTTATGCCTTTCTATATTATTTAATGATACGAGTATGCAGGCTAAGATCAATGCACTGTAAACTGATGCAGTTAAGGCTGGTCTAAAAATAATTATTGCCAAAACTAAAGTAATGAAAATTAATGCTTCTGACAACAGATC
The DNA here is from genome assembly GCA_956483585.1 of Gymnocheta viridis. NCBI lineage: Eukaryota > Metazoa > Arthropoda > Insecta > Diptera > Tachinidae > Gymnocheta > Gymnocheta viridis. The sequence continues at coordinate 2,999,269 of OY101441.1, read as the reverse complement.
ATTCATAATAGACGAGAAAATTCTTGAAGACGTATCAACGTTCTGCTATCTCGAAAGTCTTCTGTCTATAACAGGTGGTTTTGCAGGCGACATAAGAAACCGAATAAAATCGGGTAAACATTCATTTTGGTATCTTAAACCTCATAAGCGCGATTAGCACATATTTCGAATAGAACGAAGTTAAATATATTTAATTTCCGCATAAAATCAGTTTTTCTTTATGGATGTGAATCATGAAATGCATTCCACAAAGATCGCTACACGTATTCATAAATCGTTGTTTGCGGAGAATCTTAAAAATATTCTAGCCAATTACGACACTATGTGGGTCTAAACCTCCCAAATCCCCATTTAAGTCGCGTTCCGAAAAAGAAAATGGCGCTGGCATACTCCACGAAAGCCCACTGACGATGTCACAAGGCAAGCTATCGAAGGAAACCCTAAAGAATGTCGTAGAAACGACAGACCATCACACACCTGGCGCAGTCAAATGGAAATTGAATCGGACAGGCAAAATAAGAGCTGGAACGTTGATAAAAACACTTGCTTCGGACAAATCAGAATGGAATAAAAATTTGTATGTTTGAATATATTAAGCTAGCAAAATTTAGTTCAATTTTACGATTTTGTAATTTGAACGATTCTGACTTTTTGACTAATTTTTTCATTTATCGGTCATCGTTCTTTACTTAACGTCTTGAGAAGGCAAGGATTTATCTTGGACGAACGTCAAAATCGATAGAACTTTTAGTCACTGTTCAATCGTTTAATCGTTGCAATCGATTTGAACGATTCAACAAAATGAACCATTTTGCACAATTCTAGTTTTAATGAATACTTTTAATTCTATATGCGACTATAAGTGGTTAACAACTTAATAATAAACGAAAAAAATCATTCAATTTAGAATTTAATTAAAATTTGTTTATAGTAGTTTTTTTGGTATTTTTGCAATTATATCTTCAAAGAAAATAAACAGAGCATAAAAGATATGCAGCTGGCCAAGGTTAAAAACTTATGAGATTAATTCAAAATAAAAATCTTCTTAAAAAGTAGTTCAAGAATAATTCTTTATTCGCAGACATTTAAGAAATTTTTTAATGTAGATTTTTTGTTTGTTTTGTGTAAACCGATACTTTGGCAATTATATGAGCAACCATATGTACGCGACAAATTGACAATGTTACTGATATTATTAACACACATATACTTGACCAAGAAACATATTAATTTGGTCAAACACACAGTAGTTTGATAAGCAAACCAAAAAAAAAAAAATCAGTTTAAAAGTAAAAGACATAAATCGTATGAAAAGCCTTGGAAAACTGTTTAATCAGTCTGAGGGCGAACAACACTGGTTCTGGTTTCTTTACAGCGTTTGAAGGCTTTCGTAATAAATATAAAAATAAAAGCAATTTCTATGAAATTAAGAGTGTGTCAGGGAGTTGTATGAGATATTTCAAGGATTCTGTTTTCTGTGATTTTTGCCAACAAGCTGCAAAAATGTCAAAAGTAATTTTCTCAATGACAGTGAAATTGTCTGACAAATGTTGTATAATTATTTAACTGGCGGTATATATATACTATTGGCCTCATTCACAAACGCTTAATAAAGTTAATGTGTACATTAAAACCGGTTTTCCCATATAAAAATCCAACATTAAACCTACAATACCAGGATCTTTCATCCTTTTCAGACACGTAAGTTTAGACTCGTCAAGTCTTGAGTTTTTAGGAAAAGCGGTCTTATTTCATTTTTTTTGATCTTGTGATATTCGGGATGACGAATTATTATATTAAGCAGAGAAATTATACCGAGATTTATTATATTTAATCGTGAAGATCATACAATTTCAAAGCAACATAAAAATTTCTTTACTAATTTGTATTTTTTATTTTTATTCTATTTTTAGGTAAGATTGAATATTAGTTGTGACATATATTTGTGTACATACGAGTATATATATACATACGTATATATGTATCTATCAAATATCAAAATGCTTGGTAAGTACATATCTTTTTAAGCAAAGAATAAGTATTTGAAAATTCACTGTAAAATTATTTGAGAAACAACGACCGGACTTCAGTCATCTAGCGAAGCATTTATGTTATCAGAAATTCATTTAATAAAATAACCGGAATTTTTTTGCCATACGACTGTAATTACTGTTTGAAAACGGTTGATTGCTTATGGTGACTGTCTGCAGGACAGTTAGTTAATGCTTTCCCGAAAATGGAATTCTATCTGCTCTCTCGTATACGCTGATAACGCAGCAGTTGCGTTTTCTGAAAAACTCTTGAATTACACTATGTGTAATTTTTAAGTCATGGAAAAATAACCATATACGGACACCACTACGTGATAGAAGACCCGTGTCTCCCAGTTTTGCCCAAAGTCATGCACTTTATCTTTTATAGGCCCGCAAAGATTTGGGGCCTCGGTGACATTTTTGCAAAATACTGATCATTTTCACAGGCTCATATCTTGCAAATCGTTCGGAATTTACTCATAAAGAACAAAAATTGTTAACATATAAAATCAAAAAAATCTTCATCTTCAAGATGAAAATCGCAAAAAATTAAAAAAAATCTATTTTTTACCTTTTTTCTACTGTTCAGGTCCATAGGTAGCAAACCGTTAAAAACTCAAGATAACAATCAATTATAAAAATGTACCTAAGATCATAATAAACAACTTTTTAGAACATATGAGCTTTCTAGGAATGATTCTTAATTCCGTTTAGGTAGCGCTTAGGTATCCGCAAAAGTGGAAAAATTCCCGAAAATTTTTTAATTTAATGTCTAAATCGAACAAAATTTACAAAGCAACTATGTATAACATCCACACTACCACTGCTTGCACCTGCAATTTTGTATCACCAAGGCCGCGAACTCCAGATCGTAGGAGAGAATTTACAGAAATAACTAGAGCAAGTGATGTTACTTATGAAGATCCATTTGATAGCGATTATTGTAATTTTTTTCATATAATTTTTCAATTTATGTAGTTTTAGTTTTTTTTCTGAAAATATTTCAAATATTTCGTGAGCATGAGTTTTCGTGATTGTGATTAACTTTTTTTCCACTTATGTGAGCGTGCATAAACGTGAGCCAAAAATATAAGTTCGCGCATGAGTAAAATTTTTTTTATCGTGGGCTTGGATGAGAGTGATAGTCACTCACAATCCCACATCTAGTGTACATACATACAATCGATACACCAATTAGTGCAGCCTTGTAAATTTCTTCAATATCTGATTGGATTAAAATTTCGTTTTTCTAAAATCTTTTTTGAAAACTAACTGTCTGTCCCACGATGTCGAACGATATCGTGGGACAGCAGGCAGTAAGCTTTTTTCTATTTTGTAATTAATAACATTTGTCAATTTTTATTTATTCAATAAAATTTTGTAGTTTACAAATTTTTTTTAATTTAATCAATGAGATTTCTGCAGTCAAGTCTTTAAAACAAAGAGAAGTTGCTAAGCTGGCAATGTTGTTTCATTTTAATTTTCTCTTAACTCATATTAGTTGTCTGCTCAATTTGTTTTTTCGTTTTTTTCCTTTTTATGGAGGCAACATTTTAAGCGTTTTGCAACTTTTGAAAAAATGTGTGTTTTAGCTGTTAAACCAGTTGACATTTTAATGTTAAACAACATTTTTACTGTAAACAGGTGGTTCTAGTGGTTGCAAAACAAACAACAATAATAACAACAACAAATGCAAAAATTATATAAATTAAAAGAAAATAAATAAATAAAATTCTAAAAATTGTAAAATAGTAAAAACACCAACAACAAATATGTAAATTCATGTAACGCTTGGTTAAAATTGCGGCATTTTACTTAAAACAAAAGCAATTTAAAAAATTTACAACAAAAACAGTAATAAAAAAAGGAAAACCTGAACATCATCAATAAATATCAAATGCAATACGTACATATGTTCTCGTATGTATGTATGGATGTGCGCAGATTATGACAAATTGTAATCTCCCTTTTTTTTCTTTAGGAATTTGTCGATGTCGCATGAAGACAATATCAAAAAATTGCCGACAGTATTTGGTCAGTATTGAAAGGAACATACTACTCTCCAAGACATAGAAATTGACAAGAGCCCGTTAATAGTACTCAATTGTTGTCGACAACGATTAGGTAAGCGACAATTTTTTGATATTCTCTTGACGTGACATCGACGATTTCTTACAGAAAGAAGGGAGAATAAGGAAACAATTTAGGATACTGGGCAATGGGTTCCTAAAATTACAAAGTTCTTAAATGGTTTCTGCTATTTTTTTATAATAATCAAGATTCGGAATCTCATGCTCAAACAATATGCCTTTAAATATGTCTTAAAAATATTCACCAGAAAATAAAAGTATGTACAATGAAAGTTCTACTAACGGACAGCTCCCGTAAAGAATGGACAATGGCCATATTTTATGAATGCCTCAAATATATTATAAACAAAAGCTATTTTCCTTTGAAAGTTAAATGCCTTGAGTTTTTTTTAGATTTGTTGTGACGGCAGTACCCGACTTAAGGCCTTCGCGATGTTAAAAAAACAAAAATTTTACTTTGTTTCGAAAATTTCCAATGGCTTGTAGCAGTTCAGGAATACAGTTCCTTCTTCTTTCAAATCTTGCAGGATATATGCAAACTTTTTAAAAATTTTGTCTCCTTTGTATTTTGCAAATGTTACTACACCGCTTAACTGCTCTTTTTTTTCTAAACTATTAAAGATTTCAAATGTTTTAGGGTGTGTCTGTCGTTCACTAGGAGAAGAGATATCCTGGATAAAGTATTACAATTTTATTTTTAGAACTATGTTCTATACCCTACGGCTTCATGAACCATATATTTTTCGCTGTCTTTTAAAAATTACATTTGATGTCGAACATAGTTGCTCAGCCATATGCTCGGGCATCGATGTCAGAGCATGTATGAAACATGGACATGAGCCAGGGATGGCAAAATTGGTCAATTGTACTTTTTTTTGTACTATTCAAACTCGAAAAGTACAATGTTCCACCAATGGCTTATTTAGTACAATTGAGAAATCTCCCCAGTTTTAGTAATTTTATATGGCAACTCAACATTCAGTCATTTTACTGCGAATTAACAAAGTTTTTAGGTTTCCCCGTTTAGAGAAGAGTGGACGAGAATGTATACTTGACTAGTGAAAGATGGCAATTATAAAAGATGCAAAGCATGTATGTCAATATAATGGGTAGCATAGTAGTATACATTAAGTGCCATGGATCGCGTGACAGTCACAATAAAAAAAACTTTAGTCATGAACAACAACACCGAAAATTTCGAGTTTTTATGAAACACACAGATTGCCCCACAGAACAGGCAGCAAAAACGTTGGAAATTAAGTTGACTATGTTTGATGCGTAGAATAATTTGCCATTCCAAATATTGGACCACTTAAAAATTACTTAAAAAAGATATTTCAGATTCACAAATTGTTAAGAAAACGAGTATAAAATAAATGTAACAGGAGCTACCGGGCCAGAAAAATTTGCGACCTTAAAAACTTTCGTAAAGATAATTATTATTATTATTATTCAATAATATTAGATGAAAGAACCGTTTGCAGTGTGTCCAAAAATGTATCAATAATAATAATAACTTTCAACAAGAAATGCTGTGAGCGGTTTTTTGATCAAGTTAGAAGCAAATTATCTATCATTGAATGATATTTACTGTGGAAATGATGTACAACTGTATATAAAAACTAATGAAATTGAAAATGATGTGATAATTCAATTTAAAACAGTTGCTCAAAATTTTTATTTAAAATTTTGCGAAGTTTTAAGAACAAAATTCGACTTTAAAAATTAAACATTAAAATGGTTCGGTAAATTTAGCGTAGAAAATCAGTGGAAAACTAATAGTGTAGTACCAATATCAGTAAAAATATTTGTCATTGAGTGAGTGAATCAAGAGGCTCTTCACTGCACTTCACTTATGAACATAATTTTGATAGCTGTGCTAAAAATGGAACGCAACTAATCCGTTAGTTCAGTGAAACCCCTTCACAAATGTAATGAAGTTGTTTCATTGATTTTATGATATTATTACATATCATAAATATCTGCAAACCCTTTCCTCTTTACTCGAGTTATACAATTAATCGATGTAAATTACTCAAATAAATATTTATTCAATTAATCTACTTAAATTACTCGCACAAATATATTTACTCGAAATCGTACAATTATTTAGCTCAAAAATTTCGATTAATCCAGCAAACATTATTTTCTAGTCTAGTAAGTTTAATAATAAAAAAAAAGAAAAAAATAATGAATGTTAATTTCATAATTTATATTTTTTTCGTTCGAATACATAAATAAATATTTGCAATTGGGGCTTTATTTTGTTTAAATTTTGTTTTCTTAAATGTTATGTAAATAACATGTCATTAAAGCGCCCGTGTTTTTTTATATATATATTTTTTTGATTACTTAGCAAAATTAAAAATTGCATTAAAAAAACAAAAAAATAAAACAGAAAAAACTTAAAATTGACAGACTTACAGGCAAATATATTGTTGTTTTGATATTTTTTTATTTTGGCAAACAATTAACACTTTTTTTCGTCACTTATGTGTTGCGTATGAATGTATTTTGTAAACAAAATTTATTCAGCAAGAGTTGAAAAGTTTCAATTAAATTACGATTTTTTTTTAATGAATTACGAAAAGATATGTTTCAAAAATCAATTTGATTTTTTTCTCTGTTGAGGACACTTTTATTTAAATTATTACAATTATTACAATTTCAACTTAAAATCTTTTATCTATAAAGTTAAAAAAAAAACATTAAATATTTGCACCAAACTGTATTTATTAAGGACTATTAAATAAGTAAGTTTAGTTTATTACGAAAAACAAATTTTGAAATATCCCGACGACGATTTTGTGTTTTTAAATTTTCAAAAACGATATTGTTAACCGGCTGGTTTTGTAAAAGTACTGAGTTGATTTGATATTTGTCAGACCTTTTTGTAGGTTAATTATTATTGTCACTAAATGTTTTATCTATTTACATTTTGAATTTAAAAAAAAAATATTGAAAAACTTAGCCTTAAATAATCGTTATTTGTTTTAAATAATATTAGTTTATTTAAGAGTAGACTAAATGGTTTAAATATATATTTTTTCAACTATAACTCATATTACATAAATTCGTTAATTAAATATCAGGTGTGTCAAAGTCATTTGTTTGCAAGTCAAAAATGATAAGATTATTGTATTCTTTTTTTTGGGGAGTTTTATTTACACGACAAGCGGCATTTTCTTTTAAATATGCAAACATTTAGAGGGAATTTCCAATTTAAGAAGAAAACAAAAACGATGTTTGCCCAGTTATTAGGGCTAAAAGTTTTTACGTCATTTCTAGACTATGATTCATTTCCTTTCAAAAATATATATGAACAGGTATTTTTTTAAAGTTTTGGATGAAAATAAATCAAGAGCCACCTAGAAAGAACTTAAATTAATTACGATTGCCTTTGAATGCAATAATTTTTGTAGTTTATTTCAATTGAAATAAAAGAAATCGTAAACAAATTTCTAAATGTTATAAACCAGGGCAAGTTTTTCTTTACAAAACTTTAGATTTTTTTTCGTAATTTCCCACTTAATTGTTTTTTAAGCAAATAATAGGCTTTTTCCACTGAGCCACATCTTTCATCTTTCATCAATTTGCAAAGATGTTAACATCTTCCCATAAGAATTATACAGGGCAAAAATTCTACATCTTTCTACTTCTATTGAAGATGATCTTTTCTCATTTTGTTTCATGTTTTTTTAAGTATCATCACTAACGATATGGCAAAAAATCGATTTTCCTTTTGCCATCACTCGCAAACTGACATTGCAGAAAATAAACAAACTTATGTCTACCACAAATTTTTCTTCATCGTCATCTTATTCCAGATTGTGCCTTTAATATTTCAAGGAACTGCCTTAAAATTTGGGTTTGTTCTTGCAAAGCAACAAGTACTCCAATGATTATTGCTTTTTCTAAACCCATTTTTTAATATTTTTAATTTTTAACCAAAATGATGTGTCTTTTTCTTTTATTTTTTTGACAGCTGAATAAATGAAAGATGGAAGATGTTGCCAATGTAAATTCATGTTACACGTTTTCAACATCTTCCATGCGTTTCACAAAGATGTTGTTTAGTGTAAAAATCCTATAAATGTTGAAAAATTAAAATTCTGCTCATTGACTCACCGAATACAATTTGCAAGCAAAATAACCAGAGTCTTTTGCGATACAAAGACTGATATTTTATCAAGTTTTTAATTTAAGAAATTTTTGGATAACTTGAAATTATTCCTATTAAGAAAGTAATGTTGTTCAATAGACTAACAGAACCAATCAGTACTGATTTTGAGCTCGCTACACCATCTCATGAGCGCTCTTTGTTCCACTTTACAACTCTTGACGGTGAATACTGGTGACACTCAGGGATGCCAGTAAAATTTTCAGAAAAATCGTCAAATTTTGTAAATAAAATCTTCAAAATCGTCAGTATTTAAAAAAAGTCGTCGAAAAATCGTCACTCAAAAATCTTCTGTTTTATACAACAATCTTTCATTTAAAAATTAGCAATTCAAGAGATTTCTTAAAAACAATAAAAACTAAACATTTTATTCAATTCAAAGCGAAATTTGAAGAGATTTTGTTAAAATACTTTCCAAAATAATCGTTAATTTTTTATAAGATATGTTTTATATTTTAATTTAAATAGAAATTCATAGAATATACTATTATAAAGTTTTTCATAAACTTTCAATTCATGTGTAGATTCGAATTAATTTTTTGATTTATTCGATTTTAAACGCGTACAAACATACATATTTACATATAAAGTACGAAATAAGGACATATGATATTGATTTAAATTGGGTAATTACAAAATAAAAACACTATACTTACCTATCATAGTTATGTTTTTCTAAATTTTTTGTAATGCTGACATTTTAACTTTCAGAGGAATTATTTTTTAAATAATCTTTTGAGAAAAGAATCCCCTCAATGGTTGTTCCTGTTTCGAATGAATTTCTTATCTTGGTTTTATTCAGATTAATTTTGCTAAATATTCTTTCAACATTAGCTGAAGAGTTTGTAAAAGTCAAGTCATTAAGTTATATACAAAACAGGTTCATTGTTTGGTAGATTAATTGACTTTTCTCTTTTTCAAAATATATCAACATTTAATGCGCTGTCTCCAAAATCCAGAAACCTTAGTTCTCTTATTTCGTGCTCAATATCTTGTTATTTTTATTTAGAGACTAGATCAGGAAACCCTTTTAATAGAGGAATAATTTCAGAGTTTTTTTGAAAAATTATTAAACCTGAACGCGATGTTTGGGATTTGTACTCAAGTCAAACCAGTGCAATATAATTTAAATTTATTTATTTTAAAAATATTTTTAAAAATAAGTATTTAGTAGGTACTTAAGTAATGGGTATAACTTATTCCTATTTTTTGTAAATATCAAAATGGCCCAGCATAGTCGAATAGTTTATTGAAAAATATTACAAAATTAAAAAAATTTAATAATAATTTAAAAAAATATTTGACATCTTTTATTTATTCGAGTATCCGGATTTTATTAATTTCAACCGATAAAAATCAAGCAACACAATCTCTATTTAAAGAAAAAAAAAAGAAATCAAATTATTTTTGTGCGAAGTTTGCTGCTTGAGTCTTTTGATTCGTTATATATTTTTTATAAATCTGTAGCGCTTAATGAAGTATGCATTGATTTGATTTTACTCATATTGGATGAATAAAAATTTAAATAATCATCAATTAGAACCGAATTAAAAACAATAAAAACTATCCAACATTCGTTGTGTGTTTGGAAAATATTTTTGTTACGATGGGTTCAGGTCAAGGAAGGCAGCGTTATTATGAAATTGACTTGATTTTTTATATGGCGAGTACACTGTTTCCGCATCACGCCATTATAAAGGGAATTAACGCAAAATATTAATTTCACTACTTTCGTGCAGTAAAGTGTAGGCCACCTGCCAAAAAAGAAACCTTTTTTACAACTGACAGCTTGGGGTTAGCAAAATGGTACGTTGTTGAACAATTTCTCAGAAATAATGAAAAGACTAAAAAAGTGTGTTTTCTATTTAATTTAAATTTTGCGTAGATTTGTTGATATTTATTCATTATTAATTATTAAGAAAACTGTGGCTTTGGCGCAGTTACAGTTGGTGTATTCCTAAGATAGGAAAATCCCTCAATGTTATTGTGTCCCACTGTATTTTAAGAATTCAGTTGTTAAAAAATTATTATTCTTACTAGTGTTGCAACTTATTCGAGTTTTAATTATTCAAATTTTAAATATTCGAATAACTAATGTTTGTACATGAGTAGTTGAACTGTTTTAGGTCAAGTCAAGTTTAAATCTGACTAGCCATTTCGTTTTTAATTTAAGAAATTTATGATAAATGCAAAATATTCCAACAAATAATAGACAAAAAGTATTTTTCCAATAAGTTTGTTAAACTTGTTAAATTTAATGAAAAAAAAATATATCCTTATTACGAGTTGCACTCGACATTCAATATTCGCAGATTATTTATGACTTTGACTTGACACTTCTTATTGAGTATAATATTCGTCAAAAAAAGGCTCGAATAATTTGTTATTCTAAATTCGAAAAATTTTGTTCGTCCGAATGAAAATGAAGTAAAATTTATTCGAATATACATACGAATAATTTTTATTCGTACTTTGATTTCCTCTTCATTATCAGCATATTTCTGCCCCTATATTTACTTTTTAATAAGATTTTATTTAATTTTTTCAAATAATAAATTTTTTGAAATCATGTCATAGATTTTTTTTGCCCTCTGAGTGGCACTCTGTGTGCCCCATCCAAACTAATGAATGGTACGTTTGGGATATTGTTTGTGGTTTTATATGTGTATGTGTGTGTGTTTTTTATCATCAAGTTTAACTTTTTACGAGTATTGCCCCAAACCTTTTATTGTTGTTATTTTTGTTTTGTTTGTTCATACTTGTTATTTATGGGTTCGTGAGTGCAGACGTACATAACTGCGGCATAAAGCTACTGTTTTTGAAATAAGTATTTGTTAAACTACTTTTTTCAAATTTTTAAGTTTAGTGTTTTTTTATTCCACCACCAAAGTTCAATGCCAATCTTTGTTTTTTTATTATTATTTTGAAATTCCTACATATGTATGTATGTATGGTTGTATCTTTCGGCGGTTACGAAATATTGTTTTTGTTTTTTTTGTTTAAGCTTTATATTCCAATCCTTAAGTGTGCCTGGCATGTGCTAACACGCGCTTCGAAAATATTTAAAACTTTTTAACAGCATCTGCTTTTAATGATCTTGTTTTGCAGATGGCTGTGTTTATGTGTGCGTGTATGTGTGCATGTGTGTGCGAGCATATGGGTTCCTTTTTATTGAACTTTTTAAAACTACCTGTGCATTTTTTCGATCATGTCTTCCTTTAGAGCATTCTTGATGATGTGTATGATATTTGCTAAATATTTACTTTACAATTTAAAAAATGTGACGCAGGATAAATTTGTCAGCTGGTTTGAGACACAAACGTATGTTTACTATATGACGCGTGTTGTTTGTTATCTTATTAACGTCTGTTTCTGTTAAAAGCTTAAAAACGATTTTAAAGTATCAAATGATAATTTCAGATTGAAAATATTAAAATTATAATATTTTTTCAATTGTTTCAGTTGTATGACAGAAAAAGAATTTAACATTTTAATTTTATGATCTTATTCTGAATTTTTTAATATTGAAATTTGAAATTCTGTAACACTCTGTTGCACAAGCTTAGATTGTGAATCAAAAAATGCGTTAAAACTTAAACTTATAAAATATTAAAGTCAAAAAAGTTCAGTAACTTGGTAGTCACACGATAAAATCTTCATTCAAATTTTAAATTCTCTCTCACTTTTCTTACCAATACACTCACACTTTTAAAATTTGACGAGAATTTGCTTACAAGTTTTAATTCCATAAAGTGTTTCAATTTACAGTCAAGAAAACAGCTGATTGCAGTTTTTTATCCAAATTTTAAATTGATGGCATCTTGCTTAAAAATTTGCTTTAAATTTGCGTACATCGTGCGTCACAGTTTAAATTTTTGTAGAATTTGGTAAGCAGTATGTGTAAAAATCTTGAATGAGAATTGAAAAATAATTTGATGGTGCGACTTCAGCGTAAAGTAAAAAGTTTTTAAATGTGGACAAAATTTTGTTGAGTGAGAGTTTTCTAAAACACGATTAACTCGTTCGCAAAAAATGTTTCGGAATGTCAAGGCTGCCACGTGAAATATACAAATAAAAATTAAAAAATTGTTAATACTGTGTTCAGACATGCATTCTTAATTGAGTCAATATTCGGTTTATTATTTTAATGTTCAGATATACTAAATTTAGCTTACGCAATAATCATTTGAAAGTTAAAAAATAGAATTGTTTTTATTTTGGCCGTTGAAATTTGTTTTGAAAATTACAAAAACGGAAATATATTCCTATTTAAAATAGAAGTTAATATTATGGACTAGAAACGCCGAGCTGTTGCAGAGAACACGGTAATAATAGCGATGATGGTGCAGCAGGATTAAATGCCGTTGGTAAATTTGAAGCATCTGGATAAATGAAAATATTCAATAATTATTAATAATAATAAAAACAACAAATTTTAATTAAAATATTTTTGCTCAAAGTATTTATAGCGAAACATGTTCTTATGTTTATATGGTGAAAAACATATGTATGTGTATATATCGTCATTGCTCCAAAATAATTTTTGTCACACATTCACCAACCAACAAACAGAAAACTTAGAAACACACAACTGATTTCATTAGAACAATGGCAGTATGTATTAAGATAAAAATATTTTTAATTATATAAGAAAACCAAACAAAAATTAATTCAGATTAAAAAGTACATGTACTATGAAAAAGATTTATGAAGAACTATTACTATAATTTATACAAGATTTTATATTTTATCTTGGTTTTTTTTTAAATTATAGCAGAAACTGTTTTCTATTGCTGTATTTATATATTTAGTTTTGTTCAAATTGACTGTTGAGAATGTTCGTTCAATATTTGCTGAAAAAGTGGTAAGACATATTAAGTTTTGAACTAATTTTGACAGGATCAGAAAAGCTTGAAATTTTTCAGCACCAGCTATTTCTGAAACTTTTAACCAAAATTCTTCACAGCATTGTTTCAATATCCTTTTCACTAATTAAATATGAAAAATTGTGTATAAGCCGGTCAAGGAATTAACTTTTCTGTTTACATATAATTTTCAAAGGGTCAAGACATGAGAGCTCTTTTAAAAACATATCATTAAAATCAAATTGTTTTGTTTGATCTAAAAAAAACCCCAGATAGACTTTTTCGTTTTTATAAACTTACATACACACATATGTTTGTTATGTTTGTTGCAGGTAACAAGTGTAAAGTTCTTAAAATCAATTAAATAAAATATCATAATTTCCATAAATTAGAAATCATAATTTGAGAAAAGAAATCATCAAATCATATTTTGGTTAAAAAATCATCGAAAATACGATAAAATCATCATTCTGGCAACGCTGGTCGGGACAAAAGTTTTATGGGTGAATCCAGCTTTATGTATTAATTTAGTTTTTACTAAACAAATAAATAGCAAAAATTAAAAATTAAAATTAAAAATTTAAAAAAATGTAATAAAAAACATCGGTTTCGAGTTCGGCCTGACAAATATACCGAAGTTCGAGTTGAGGTTCGATCTGAAAAAAGTGCGTTCGACCAAACACTGCTAATTTCTTCAGTGGTTTATAACTTTGTACACAATTATCTTAAAAGGTGCCATTAATTTAATCTGGCTTTTGAAATTGAAGCCAAAAATATTTTGTTGTTTAGGGAACATACAAGTCGACTAATTGAAGCACTTTAGAGCTTTAAATGTTTTTCGTTTATATGCTAAAAATGGAAATGCCATTAACACATGACATCATTGCGTTTAATAGGTTTTTTTTAAATCCTTTAGGTAAGAAAACATGCTTGAATGTAAATTTAAATAAAAAAGAGTTTCAATAAATTATTTTACAAATTCCATAAAATTTTAAAGTATTCATGAAAATAAAGTCTGGTTAAATAACTCTTTGTTTTATTTAAATTGTTTTTACTACTTTTAACCAAACAAAATACATACTCGCACATATTTCAAATAACATCAAAAAGGTGTCAAAGAATCAGGAAAGAATCCATTAATCGAGTTCATATTATCACTTCATAAGAGGATATTTATTGAAAGACAATGAATTTATTTGCGATCTAAACATTTTTAGCTATGATTCTTGTTATGAAATGGAAAATAGCAATTAATGGAAACTATCGAAGACATCGTCTTTCGCCTTAAACGCGAACGCGATAATAAAACGTCAAAATCGATTACTTGCTGTTTGTATTCCGTCCAGAGAAACGTGTTTGCCAAGAAGTCAACAAAATGTTTCAAGGCGTAATATTTCACTATTGGCCTCCTTATAACTGGCAGGAATCGATGGGTTAATCAGAGTTGGAAAGGTTGACAGTCTTTGGCTCATTGACGGAATTAAATATGATAATGACTTTTTAGTTGCGATGCTCAGCCCGAAATTCCAAGGAACCGCAGCATATGATGAGCTATTGCATAGCTTTTATCCCAGGCTTTGAGCGCGGCGACCGAATCAAGAAATTCCGTAAACAAAACAGGGATGCTGCGCAGTTTCTAAGGATACAGCTTCGAATACAATCGGGACAGTTTCAATATTTAAAACCGGAAAGTAAATCCCACAAGAATGAGCATAAGGATAAGTTGTTGTGGTATCATAAGATTTGACAGAATAAGTGGTTGAAAAGAAGTCAACAAAAATATATTGCTTATGGAAACATCATCATCAGCAGTCAAGGAGCCATACTTTCAAATGAACAGGTGATTGAAAGTTGGGTTGAGTTGTAAACCATAATAAAAATTTCACAACTACAACTCAAATATTAATTTAGTTGTGATAATAGGGGCAGTAATTTTGATAACTGAGTCATAATACTGTCAATTTATTTTAGAAGATAATATTTCTTTTAATTTATGCAACCTTTAAACACTTTGTAGTCCTTTAAAAGGAAAATCGGTTCCGTTAATAAAAATCTGTAAGAGCAGATTAACTTTACTTGGGTTCATCATTTCAGTCGCACACCATCTGGTTCAAGACACATGACTTTTTTTTAACTTAAAAATCGGACGGATGGTGTTATAAGCAATCAAAACAAATTTTTGCAGTCAATAAACTTTAAGCTTGTTAAAGTTTGCTGACATTTACGTATAAATTAAGGAAACACATTCGACAAGCATAAAAATTAGCACAGCTACAAAACAAACTATTTATTTCTAACTAAAATTAAATATAATAGACATTTATTTATAATTATTATTATTATTATTAATGGCCAGAAACTATCCGCAAAATACTAAATAGTTAATAGTATGAATACATAAGAAATATAATGATAATAATAATAGAAGAATTACGTTTCCATTGCACGTTTTTTACTTAGCAGCTTCCTAATTAGTTTAACTCACTCAACACACTTCCTACTGGACGAGGCGCACAAAAGTATTCGTTCGTACTGGCATGAGTGCACCATTGCGGGGCTACAAAACTATTACAAATAAGAAAAATAACTTAAAAAAAAATTAACAAATTACAAAGTATTTTATATTCTGTGGCATAAAATAAAAAATAAAAAAAATAAAAATGTTTGTAAACAAAAGAAATTTACATAGAAATTAAAGTTAAATAACTTCTTACAACAAACATTTTTCCCATTCGTTCGTTCGTCTGAGCATTTTGTGTGGCTTGAATTTCAATTAATTTATTTGTTGTCTAAAATTTGCAAACTTGGCTACTTTTTGTGCTTTTATTTCATTTCATTTTAATTTTTTATTTTTGATGTTTCCAAATTTGTCAGTACAAGTTAATGTTTAAAAAAGTATGCTGCATACGTATTTCTTGTATATTTGTTTCCACAAAAATTCATTTAAAGGTGTTTACTTGGTCTGTTTGATTTTCAAATCACGTTTCAAGATCGAGGTAACCGCAGAAAAAAATGCAAACATCCAAATCTGAAATAAAAACATTTTAACAATTTAAATGTCTATGCATCACGTTTGGTTGAATTTTCCGTTGAAGAAAAAAAAAACAAAAAGAAAAAAAAAAAACAAAAAAGATACAACAGACTTTAAAACCGGCGGCATTTATACAAAACCATGAAATGGAAAAAATTTAGCTTTTCTGTTTTGTTTGTTTCTTATTAATATTATCAGTTCATTTTTATTTAAATTGTTCATGTGATCATTTTTGTTGATGACATTTTTATGTGTTAAATATCTTTATCGTTAAAGGCTCTTGCAGCAGGAGAATGTGGTTTTAAATTAATTATTTAAATATATTGATTTTTAATACAAAATAATTTGTGTTAGAATCCTGCACAAGCATACTTAAACATGTGCTTGAAACATTTTGTTCGTTTTAAATACTTCCGCAACATTAATGTTGCGATGCACATCTATGTACATATATATAAATAAGCAAAGACAAATTTTTAGATCCCTTTCTCTCCTTTGTTTGCCAGCCGATTTTCTTTATTCTTTTACCAAATGGTAAGCACTGTTGAGCCTTAGTGACCCGACTATATATTACTTAAATCGGTTCAGTATTAAAGGAATCAAAGGTTCATAAAGTTGACAACACTACAAATGCTAAAAATACACACGTACACGCATTCAGTTATGTAAGTATTGGTTAAAGTAAAAATATATGCAAAGCAATGAGATTGTTTAAGAGTATATAAATAAACATGTGTATGAGTAATGAGATTTTTTTTATAAATGTGCGTGTTTGTATGCAATTTTATTTCCTTTATTGTTTTTTCCATGGGGAATGGAGTAAGTAATTAGGTAGTTTTTTCTCAATTCAACTCAATACATTTTAGGAAACTCCAAACACTGGTCACCTCAAAAATTTTAAGCTGCCTATTTATTTCTAAGCATGAAAAGCAAATGTCAAAGATTTCTTTGTAAAAATGTATAAAAAATACGGTGAGCTTAAGAGCAACAAGAACAAAAGAAATTTTGTTGTTATTTTCTTCTTGAGGAGTTTCTGTGATAGCATCCCTCGTGCAAAAGTTTATGTGTGTGATCTATAGGTGTAAGCAAATCAATTATAAATAATCTCAACAAGGAATTCCGGTCAGAAAGTTCTCGTTTACCATATTTATATTCCATTATATTTTTTACTTATTTTGAATAATTTTATTAAAAAAGATTTGATATATATTTGAAACTATATATATTGGTAATGGTCAATAGTAATTCTAGTTTACGCACATACCAGTATGTAAATAAATTTTTTTATGTTCTTACATCCTTCGTATTCGTTACATTACTGTTATTTTTGTTATTTATTCTATAATTTAAAAACTTTATCGAATAAAAAGTATACTTTATATGAAAAATACATACATATTTAAAAAAATTTGTCTTTTCGGAAGGATTTTGGTAGGTTTTATAGCCAAGTTTGGTTGGATAGAAAATTTTTGAGTGGCAACCCTGCTTATAATATAAAAAGTACGAAAAAACAAAATAAGAAAATTACATTTTGGCCACAAAAAATGTATTTTTGACCAAGTGTTGCCTTCCTTGTCTTGTTCAAAAATAAATTAGTCGCTCTATAAATAGATAAAAATGTAGTTACGTCCGTTTGCATTTAAGATGTGTATGAAGCAACATGAATTAGAATTACATAGTTATCTAATTTTACCTGATATTTAATATGTTCGTGAACCCAATCCCGTCAATTTATATGGATACCCCAACCTTTTTTATAAAATTTTTTCAAGCGAGTTTTCGAGGAATTTATCTACAGCGTAAACTCAGAATTAGGTGTACATAAAAATAAAGGATTATGATTAAAAAAAAACAAATTACTAAAGTATAAAAAATACTAATTCAAAATTATTTCATAAAATATAAAAATTATCCAAAAAAAACTATGGTTTTCCGTATTTGCGAATAATAATACGGCGTCTGATACACCAGAAGATTTTGTTTATTTTTATTTGCATGCGGACAAAAGCTCTATTAATGTATGTATGATCGATCCTATTTAAAGTTTAGTCTACATAATTGTATTAAAATTGTTGGGGAAATTACCTGCTTATGAAGCACCCTTTATTGAACAACATAGTATTCGAGGTATTTATACCATTTTTTGTTTTTCTTTGAAGAATTTTGTGAAAAGGTGCATGTAATCACGTTTGTTTCAAATCATTTAATCGATGAATATGGATTGATATGTTAAATGTGTGCGGCATATTGTTTTTGTTGCTTTTCTTTTTGGCCAACTCTTGCTTGTTTTGTTAGCTGGATGCATGACTTTTGTTTGGTTAAATCAAAATATAAATGTCATGACATTTAAATACATAATTAATTTATACATATTTTTTATAATGATTTATTACAAAACGTGGAAAACATATGCATATACACCTATAACCCACTTTACGCAGCAAATATATTAATCATAAATGCGTGTCAAGTGAAAAGTACACCCATGAAGACTAAACACACTTATATGCCACGATTTTTTGGAAAGATCCTTAGAGATACTTCACTACATTTAACCTCCATACTATATTTATGCCCCTTATGTTGGTACACATCTCTCGGTGCTTTAAAATTCATTTTGCCGGAGAGGTCGCAGAGGTTCATGGTAGACAATTTGATATTTCGTTGTTTACTTGATTAAATGTGAGCGTAATATTAATTTGTTTTTAATAATAAATCAAAAGTGTGCTAAACAAGTTGCGTGTAAAAGAGGGGACAGGTATACAAATAACAAAGATTGCATAAAATTATTTTATAATGTAAAAGTACGATGAATGTAAAGAAGTACAATGAAGTTGATCAGCTCTTCACCCTCGAAACTTTTTAATTGATAACTTTGATGTAAACACGTACGTACATACATACGAGGGCGGATTAATATGGAAGCTACCTAGCGCTAGATGGCAGCACAAACACAAACACTTTTTTAAAGTTGCGATCAGCTGTTAAAATTCCACCCAAATTCATCGATTAGTTTATTTTTTGTAGTCGTTTAAAGTAAGCAACTTTTGTGTTTCTTTAAAAAATGGAAACAAGTGAATTTCGTGCAGTGATTAAACACTATTATTTGAAATGGGAAAACGACGAAAGAGACAAAAGAAATGCTCGATAAACATTACGGTGAGTCTGCTCCGTCAGATTACATGGTAAAATATTGGATTGCTGAATTTAAACGCGGCCGTCAAGCACTGCAACAATAAAATCAACAGGAAGGCCAAAAGAGGTGGTTAATGAAGAAAATATCAAGAAAATCCACGATATCGTTATGAATGATCGCCGAGTCAAGCTACGTGAGATTGTTGAAATGGTAAACATATCGTATGAACGTGTGTTCAACATTTAGCATGAAGATTTGCATATGAAAAAGCTATCGGCAAGATGGGTGCCGCGTTTGCGTAGTGTCGAACAAAAACGACTTCGACAGACCACTTCACAGCGGTGTTTGGACATGATAAAGCGTAATCCTGTTGATTTTTGGCGTCGATTAATAACTGTTGATGAAACGTGGGTCCACCACTACACACCTGAAACCAAAAATCAATCGAAGCTGGTGGAAGTGCTCCGAAGAAGGCTGGCAAGGTTATGGCCACTGTATTTTGGGATGCACACGGAATATTGCTCATCGATTATCTTGAAAAAGGATCCACAATCACAGGAAAGTATTATCGTGTATTATTAGATCAATTGATTGATGCAATCAAGAAAAAACGACCATATTTAAAGAAGAAAAAAGTGCTCTTTCTTCAAGACAACGCACCGGTTCACACAGCATTAGATACGATGCTAAAATTACGTGAAATACACTTCGAATTGATTGATCATCCACCTTATAGTCCAGATTTAACCAACCCCTAGTGACTTCTTGTTTCCAAACTTGAAAAAATGGCTCGCAGGAAAAGGACTCATCTCAAACGAAGAAGTGATTACCGAAACTAACGCGTAATTTGGAGGTGTCCCCAAAATCGTATTATTCAGATGGTATAAAAAAAGTTGGAATATCATCTTACTAAGTGCATTGATCTAAAAGGAGACTATGTTGAGAATTAAATGGTTTTTGAAAAAAAAAAATTTTTGTTTTCCTACTTAGGTATCTTCAATATCAATCCGCCCTCGTATTAAATAAAATCTTATTTTAGCCTTTTTTATTTAATGGCTCAACACGATATGACGATTAAACCTGATATTGAAACTGACAACTTGCAACTGATTTCCATCGCATTTGTAAACAAACTCTTTTAATGTTGGCCAGAAAATATACTTGAATAATTTATTATAAAGATCATATCGAATTGCTTTTCTCTTTTGATGGCAGTTACTAAATAACATACACATTCATTTTACCTTTTCTAAAAAGTGGTCACAAAAGTCTCATAAAATCTTGTGTCTGCGTCATAAGTTATTCAATGTCAAAGGCTACAAAAATCGGGTTTATGTGGATAAGACCGTTTTCTTTAAATTTTGTGTCCTTTTGTATATAAATAAAAGAAAACGTCAAATCAAAAATCTAATCAAATACAATTGTGTATAAACGATTAACGGGGAACAAAGCAACTTTGCGAGTACATCAAAGTGTATACTCACCCCCCCCCCCCCCCCCCCCTTTCGCTCTTCCCTTCTCTCCCACAAACTCAAGACTTCGCAAAGTAAACTTTGTGCGTGCAAAAGCGTTCTAACTTGTTTTTGTCTTGTTGTAGAGAAAATGTTGACTCATTGCGAGCCAAAATGCAATTTTTATAATTTAATGTTTTTATCTTTATAATGGAATAATTTCATCCAAACGGCATAATGCTTTCTAATACATAAGAAAGGAGATATAAATAATCTAGAAAATTATAAGGCTACTATCTCACCTTTACAATTTATTGGCACACATTTTAACAAGACGTTTGAATAACAAGCTGGACTTCTGTCAACCTCTGGAAAAAGCGGGATTTCGAAGTGGTCGTGGAACTAATGATAATCTACAAACTTTATCGAGAAAACTGTGGAATACAATAGACCCCTTGTATTGATATTCCTTGACTAACGACTAATTGGCTTTAGAATCTACACTGAAAAAACAAAATTCATGACTAATCTTGAAATGGGTGGAGTCCTACAAATACGGAAAGGAGAAGATATTGAAGAAGTTTAACAATATAAATATCGGGGCCACCACGAAATAAAACGATAACCAAATCTGCGAAATTACACATCGAATGGGTTTCGGATGGGCAGCTTTTGCTAAAATCAAATACGTATTCAAAGGGAATATTCCTATTGACTGAAGTAGTTAGCGCGTTGACTGCAAAGCAAATAATGTCTAAGAACGTGGGTTCGAGCCCAGCTTCAGACAAGTCATAACATCCAGCATTTTTCAGATGTGCATTAGTATGCCATTGTATTTGTTGCTGTCGGAATGTTTAAGTGATGAAGGCATATCACTGGTCATTGAACAGTACTGGCAGCAATTTATACTGGTGTATGCTAGCGGACATCACAGCGCCCTCCTTCGTCGTTATTGTAGCAAAATCTCCGGCGAATTAAAATAATTAATAAAATGGCTACAACAGCTTAAAACACATTTATGCGCCTACTTGTCATCAGAGGCGCTGCAACACTGATCTAAAAACTACCACAGCGCGCAATATCAGAGTTGTAAAAATTAAGCTTTCTCACTTTCACCATCTCTCCTCTCTCACTATCCCTTTCCCAAAGAAGGTAACACACCTACGGCTGGGTAGGCATACTAATTGCCTGAGTGTTATTTCTCTTTTAAAAGAAAAAAAGAAAAGAAAAGACTACTACTAGCAGTATAAAATATGGCTGGGCAACTCTAACACAGGACACGTAGCTCGAATGAATGACAACCGGTGGACAAAACGTTTACTAGAATGAAGACCTATAGAAGACAAGAAGAACAGAGGCAGACCACCGACGGGATAGGTGCGATGAAATTATAGAGTCGTAACAAATTGGATGAATGTAGCACAACACATAATAACATGGAAAAAACTAGAGGAGGCCTATGTGCAACAGTGGACGTGAGTGTCTGCTAGATGATGATGCTGACGATGATCATCTTTATAACACAACTTTTGCTAAAAAACTTGGATCTTAAATTATAAAAAATGCATTTGGTTCGCAATGGATCAATGAATTGAAAAATGTGTTACACCAATCGAAAGCCATTTTTATGCACTTTAAAATGATATTAATTTTTTATTTCAATTTCGTTGGCATACTCGTACTTAGGAAGAAGTTACGAGTTCTGTAACTGCCCAGCCAAGTGATGAAATCATGCATGAAAGTCGGAGGCTTCTTAACAATTGTAAATTAATTGCCAAAAAAATTACAATAATTAAACAAAATAATAATTACAATAATTCTTTTGGATTGCAGTTGCTGAAGCTTCAGTTGCTACAATTGATTATTGTTTTTTTTTATAAAAGTGGTCTCAACCAACTACGTAAAATATATAATTAAATTTATATTAGACAGGTACTCACATAAAATTATAATTTAACTGCGGAGCGAAAAAAATACAAGTAATTCAAGTCAGGTGTTGAGCAAAACTTATGTAAATCTTAATAAAATATATGAAAAAAAATTAAACAGGTTCAAACACAAGTAATTATTTTGGGTTTTTTATTGTTAAGAATTTTTATTATTTTGTTTTATTTTTATTTTGTAAACAAAACAAAAATATAATTTAATTGATAAAAATGTGGATATGAAATAAAAATTAAACCAGATTGTAATTTTAAATTGGTGTGGAAAATATGAAAGACTTAAATCTGAAATCTTAAATCAGATTGAAAATTCATGTGCATAACGTCGGGGTTTCCTCTCATTTCTGTTGTCCTTTTAAAAGGACGGTTACGCCAAGTGGGTTAACCTACTTTTAACGGATGAGTATCCGTAAACTCAGATTTGAACTCAAGCCAAAAATTTTCATTTCAATATAAACCTTAAACAGTTCAACAATTACGTATAAATATTAATTATAAAAAACAAAATTTAAATGACTTTTTTCTTTTTAATTTATATGGTCGTTATTTTTATGGAACAATTTTCATAAAGTTTAATATTAATAAGATTCCTACTACGAAGATGAAACTTATTTTTTATTCGTTTTAAAAGTATAATTGCATGTGTATTTAAAAACTAATGAGCATTAAAATATGATTTTTGCATTTGTGAGATTCGTGCAACGATAGACACATTGTCGACATGTATTTACTACAGTCTCGGGGGTTTTTTTAATCAAAAATAAGTAAACATGTAGTTATATATCATATGATAAGTAAGTCACTACTTAACTACTTCCAAGTAATGCATACGCTATGGAGTATATCATTGCAGAGTATGTTTGTTCGGTATCTGCAGCGCATTACCAAATTTTTGCTGGGATTAAATTTATTCTTTATCTGTATTTAAAATGTCATACATATTTGAATACTTTCATAAAAAACAAGTAAGAAGAAAAAAAGAAGATAAATAAATAAATAAATGACATCAGTTTTAGAAAACAACAAAATGTGAAAATAAAAACCCAATCGACAAACAAACAAAAAATTTTCGCATTTTGTGTCCTGAATTTTAAAAAGCTGTTTCACGTAGATAATTTATTTGTTATTTGTTTTAAAATAACTGCGTTTTACAAAAATGTATTTAAGTATTTAAATAATTTGTTAATAATTATTCAAGTTATGACATTTGTACGAAAACCCGGTTACAAATTATACAAAAGAACGACAAAAGTTGAAAAACGTACAAAAAAATATAATTCCTGTAAAAAACGTACACAACAATAAAATGCTTATAAAATATATAATTAAATAATCATTTACCTTATAAAAAAAATTCATTCAGTACACTCGACGATGTGTTTTTTTTTTAGCTTAGAAATAGACAATTTTATCACTCAAATTAAGGCAAATTCATAACAGTAGACTCGCCTCAATTCGTTTTGAAAAATTCCGGCTTTCTTTGTCAAAATCAACGTCAAACGCTATATATAAATCAAACATAAACAAATTTTGACAAACAAAACAGATCAAAGTGCAAGGAACAAAAAATAATCAGCTGAGCTGTCGAGACCACCTGCTATGAATTCGCCTTGACTCAAATTCAGGCACGACAATTTTAAAAATTCCTACGTTGGTGCGAACTCACGTCCATGTATACCGATATAATTTTTTATTACCCAATTTTATACACTTAGATTTGTATAATTTGCAATATAGTATGAACATAAATACTAGTGCCCGACACATGTGACTTTTTAGGACGAAGCCGAAGTCAAAGCTGATTAATCGGCCGGATATTCAAATATGCCTACACATTTGTTTTGCACCAATTAAATGTATAATTATTATAATTTTTTGATTTATTTTTGTTTTCACTGTATATTTCATATAAATAATTATATTTATAAGTTGATTGAGATAATTAAAACCACTTTTCGAACATTAACCAAGTCAATAAAAATAAATTAATAAACAAAAAAAAACACACTTAAACTATTCTCATGAAAATACTAAATATTTTATTTAAATGCATTGTTTTGTATATAAAAACAGCATGATATTAAATGTAAGATAAATATAAATTTTGATTGTCTATACAGACAAATTGGCATTTTGAGTTTGATATTTTACTGTTGATGTTAACATCTCAATTAGATTTTTTATTTTTGTCATATGGGGGATAGCAAAGTAGCTTTGTGTCCTCTTTTTTACGACAATTTGTGCTCTTAATTACTGTAAAAATTGTCACTAAGCGCTTACGATACGGCTTCAAAGCAATAAATAAAATAAGGATAATTACTGTAAAAAAATAGTAATGGGTCACCTAATATTAATATTTTATTTGCATACATACTAGGGGGATCGACTCGGTTTTTCAACCCGTTTCTGTCAAATACTTCTCGATTTGTATATTTTTCAAATAAAATTAATTTTTACTATATTAAAACTGAGACGAAGAACGAATGTTTTCTGTTGATTATCCAAGTATTTTTTTCAATGTAAAAGTTCTAGGAGTTTTTTGGTAGCAGCGGCGAATTAAATTGACCTTGTGGCCTGCAATGGATATCAAACTGCATATTTAAAAATCGTTATTTAGTTTTGTTGACATTTTGCTTCATGTTTTATATAGAGTTAGACATCCAATGCAGACCAAAAAACGAATAAATGAACGTCGCCTAAAAGGTTTAAATACTTTAATACTATATCTCAGAACTGGAAACTTCCCCAAAAGCGAGAATTTTATTAAATACTTTTTTATAAATGAAACACAGAAATTCGCAGAGTAACGACATAATTGTACTTTTATTCAATTTAAAGGAGAAGCTGAACACGTTTTAAAGTCAATAGCAATAGAGTATTCCTTGCTATTCTTTAAATAATTTTTTATAATATAGAGACTCATTTACTTTTGAACGGGAAAACTAATAATTATTAAATTTATATTAATCGAGATTGCCTCGATATCTCTTTTCAAAGATTTAAAAAACTTTTGACTAGCTAAAAACCCCCAACAAACAAAAGTTTTTTAAATCTTTGAAAACTAATAATAATAGTGATAAAAATAAAGTTAATGTCAAGATATATTAAAAACAGGTATACTCGATAGTGCAACAACAACAACATTACAAAAACCACACGCATTTTGCTTTTGGAAAACCCGTCTAGAGATGTCAAGCAATTGCTCTATTTCTAATATATTTCTTTTTTAAAATTAATATTTTTTAGGAAACAGAATTCAGTGAAGCAAACACAAAACAAAAATTATTCTAACAATTTTGTATTAAAAGTAATCAAATTTTGACAGCTCTGGTAGATAAACAAACCTGATCACTTAAGACTACCTGTTTTTAATATATCTTTGCTAATATTAATTCTAATAAGTATAAATTAATGTTTTGATACTATTTAAATAGTTTTCGTACTTTTTCCACACAATTAGTAATACTTTGGACATATTAAACTCTCATCACTGTTTCGATTTTTCATATGCATAAATGAATTTGTTTTGTTTATGACACGATTTTTAAATATTCTATAAGTACACAAACATTTACATTTACGATACATTTACAATTTCTACGGTCGGCTAAAGAAGCCTTTAGAATATTTTAATAAAAAGCGTAAATAAGTCAATTTTCAGTAGAATTTGTTTTTGAAATCGGTGCTGAATCGAATCGACCGATTTCCATCACATACCAGAATTTGTATGTAGATGATTTTTTTTATCAAATTATTAATAATTAACGAAGACATGAAAACTCATCTGTCAGCATAAAAGAATATTTTAAAATATCAAAATTTATGTATGTATGTTTCTTTCAGAGCCTAAATCATTGGTAACAGTGGGATCTTCTTCGTTGGATACTGAAAGCTTAGATGAAATCAATTTGAACTCTTCAAATGAAGACAATCAAGCAACTGATGCAACTGATCCTAATACTAATCCCTTATTGGAACAATCAAGTCAAGGTGTAAGCAGTGATTCTATATTAAGTCAAGCAGCGTCTTCGTTTTCAGCGTTGCCTTCAGTGGCCTCAAATGTACTTTCAACATTTTCAAAACGTATAACGGCCATATCGAATAGTAGAGAAACTACTCCAGTATACGACACTTATCAACAGGATACGAATGCAAATACTTTACCAAATCAGTTAGATATACAACAAGCGTTTATTCAACAACCGCACCAAGGAGACTTTTATGCTCCAACTTTAGATGGTGATTCATTAGCGAGGTAATTAACTTTTTATTTAAATTGCATATTAATAAATGCTAAATATTTTCCAAATTCCTCTTTGCTGGTTCTAGCCAACAAGATTTACAGAAAAATTTAGCCGCACCAGAGCCGCCAAAATTTTATACACCCACTGATGTGCCTCCAGTTCCGGCAATAAGTGCGGCTCCTCCTACTAATTTGGGTGGACAAAATAATTTTCGTTTGTCTGCTAAAAAGAAATTGTATGCTCCCATACCAGGGCTATCGGATCAGACTTCAAAACCAACCAATACATTAGATCCGTCGGCTGTGAGCTCTCCAATTACTTACGATACTTCATACGCAGCCCATACTTCAAACAACTATTATTCACAATCACAATATCCTGCAGGAAACGAGCAAAAATCCCAAGAGCGAAAAATCGGAAGTGGTTTATTTTCAAAAATAAGCTATCTTGCTCCAACTGGTGTATTACAAAACATAACTGGACTGGTACAATCTGCAACAGGATCATTGACGCAAACAAATAAAACTGATTCCTACCAAGAGGTTCCTCCTCCAGTATTTGATCAACAAAATAATTTCTTTGTTGTACCTCCGCCGCCAACAAATTATTTTGTATCTCCATCGCTAGCAGGACTACCAGCTAATACCGAATCATCTTTAAAATTAACTGAGCAAATCAATTCTCCAATTCCATCCACACAATCTTCTGATTTCTTCGCAACATCTAATTTATTTACTTCACAACCAACTGGCCAAGAAATAAGTGAAAATTCCTTTCAACTACAATCCCAAGCTCAAATACCTTTGATCAATTCCTCTAACTTATCTACACAAATAAATTTAACATCTCAGCCATCGCCTGCCGTTAGGCCGCCATCATATTCTATCAATCCACACTTACCATCAAATGAGCAGACAGTTCCAACATATTTTAATACAGAACAATCGCATTCAACAGAAACTTCATTAAATACTGCACCGCCAGCAGCTTTCTTTGGTCCGACAAAGCATTTACCAGCAAGTAGTCAGGCAAGTGTAACAGGACAACCAATACTTACCTCTCATTCTTTGCCTCCAACTATAAACAAAAACATACCACCTCCTGTGACCGGCCACACTTCTTATCGTTTACAAAAAGGAACTAAACTTTATAAAAGTCCCTTGACTCCACTAGAAACCACTCCTATACAAATAACACCAACCCAAATTAACTCTCTAAATAACTATCCTTCTCAAGACAGTTCTTCTAAACCACAAAGTGTTCTCTTGTTCGGTCCCCCTCCCATTGGAGAACAACAATTTTTACAAAGTGTACCATTTATCGAACCTCCTTCCGCCTTTGTTGCACCACAGAGTGTTCCACTATTTGTTCCTCCTCCTTCTACTCTTGTTACAGAATCATCATCGCCGCGGGGAGTTCCTGCCGTAAAAGAGTTAAAATCTTACCAAACTTCACAAAGTGTTTCGCTATTTGCTCCATCCAACAAACCAACACAAAGCCATTTCTCATTGGCCCCACTCAAAACTGAGGAAGAACTCAAAACTGAGGAAGAAACATCAGTGTCATTTGCACCCCCAATAAAGAAACTTAAGCCAGACGAATCGTCAGAGGACATTCAGAAGCTTAGCGAGTTTGTGGAAACGAAACAAACTTTAGAACCATTTGGAAATAAATTTGTAACTGGGACTCCTAAACAAAATTCCAATCCAAATGCCGTTGACAATAATGAAACCCAACTAATATTTGAACCTATTGAACCAGTTTTTGAAGAAAATCTTTCTGAAATACAAAAGGAAACAATCGAAGACCCCTTAGAAGAAACATTACAAAAGCTTTCTTTAGCGGAATCATCTTCCGAAACTCAAAAAGTGAAACTACCGCCCATTGGACAGAGTTTTAACATAAATAATCCCTATCGTAGAGGCTCTAGCGCAGAAACTGCAAAACCTTCACCAACCCTACCAATATTAGCTAACTTCTTTGCACCAGAATCTTCCAAAGCTTCAAACGATTTCAATTTCTTTGCCGCTTTGCCGTCTACACAAAGTAGTGATAACGGAATAAATTTCTTCACTGAATCTGTACAAGATAAAGAAAATAACGTAGAACACTCCGAACCAGCTACAACTTTACAAGGTGAGACAACTAACTTCTTTGGTGTAGCCCAGGCTGCCGAACTAACACCATTGGAACCGCATACTGCAGTACATCCACCAATTTCTGCATTTTTCCCCTCAGCTACGGGATCAGTTCCAGCTGTTCTAGAAGATAAAAACGATATAATACAGCATTTAGACGAATCATTTGCGGCGGAAAACCTACCGCCACCCATAGGATTTGAAGGCTTCATGCAATCTGAAGCAACCAACCCGTCTATAAAAGCAGACAATACAACTGTTCAACAGGAAACTACAAATCAAACTGAGCAACCAGAAGTTGTCAATCGCTTTTCAAATTATTTCAATCAAGCTAAACAAACGCCAGAAATTGTTAAAGATCCTTCGACTTTTTTTGATTCATTCCCCGGTCAACAATTAACACAACCACTACAACAACCACAACATCAGATTGAAGTAACTGCCCCTTCCAGTGTAGCAACGAACGAGGAACAGCGTATACAATATTTTTTTAATAATCCACCGCCAAAAGACGCAAGTCACGTTGGCGATTTAAATTACGATTTAGTGCACAGCGGCTTAGCCATCAAACACTTACAACAGCGTTCCTTAACGCCCATTTCGAACTTGGTAGAACCACCTTCATCTGCTTGTTCAGAATTTTCAGAAGTAAGCAACTCCACCGCAGGACAAAAGTCCATTGCCGCCAATTTATCACTTAACGAAAGCTCTTCTGATAAATTAATCGAAAAAGAAGAAATTAACAAGAGTGTAATTAAAGAACAGGACTCGGAAGTACTTGACAGCAGCATTAAATATTACAAAGAGTTACCGGAAGAAATTTTAAAAGAACTACAAATGGCTCATATTCTGCCCACAGATAAAACGGCCAATTCGCCGGTGGCCAGTGTGGTAATAACAAACAATAATTCTATCTATTTAATCAATATTTAATTTCATTGTTGTTTTTCTTTAGTCCTATAAGCCGGCTGTTAAGCACTGGTTTTTTAAGAGCACCATAAATGACAAACAGATATGGGTTCCCTTTAGTCATTATGATTCAGCACTTTTGGAAACAAGTCTTCTAATGGAGGGTGGTAAGTAGAAAAGTAATCAAAACAGATAAAAAGTGTCTTGAGGAATGTTGTATGGCATTTGT
Organism: Gymnocheta viridis; assembly: GCA_956483585.1. NCBI lineage: Eukaryota > Metazoa > Arthropoda > Insecta > Diptera > Tachinidae > Gymnocheta > Gymnocheta viridis. Next base: position 2,969,020 of record OY101441.1, on the reverse strand, counting down.
ATTTGTGATTCCAAAATTTTCTATATAAAATTTCTCAGCGTTAGTTGTTGCATTTTACAATATAAAGACCTTAATTTACCATTTAGTTTTTATCCTGTAGAACATTTTAGCATAATTTTTAGGAGCACCGTACACAGAGTGTAGAAAGGAGCACCGATGTTTTCATTAAGATTTCTGTTTGTTTGTCACAAGCTTCCATTCCGCGAACCGTAGTATGTTGACAATAAAACAACAAATACTAAAATGAAAAATTATAGGGGGTTTATCAGACATGCGATCGTGGGTGAAAACTCATGCTCACGAATATTTTGCTCATGCACCACCTTCTATTTTAGCACGGTCGCGTGAGAAAAAATAAGTTAGTCACAATCACGAGAACTCACGCTCACGAATTAGTCACGAAGAAATAAACTATAAAATAAATAAAAAAATTAAAAATTATATGAAAAAATTACAATAAAACAAAAAAAATCATGCTGGAATCATGTTCATGCACGCTCACCTGATTGAACTAATAACACTGTTTGACAAAAATGAACTTTTAATTTGTCACATGAGCTTTTTTTGTCTTTTTTACATTATTTTGACTTCCTAAGATGAAAAACAGAGGTAGAAAAAATTTTACACCCAAAATTTTTTTTTACAGGAATTTTATATATCATAAAAAATACTGATACTTTACGTACAATTATACTTGATAATATGTTTTTTAAAACTAAAAGCTATGATTTTCTGGAGTATTTGACCTGAGGCTGGTCTCTTGCAAGTGTCCCACAATAATCTGCCTACATTCGAGGACTCCATTTGCCCTGATATTGTTTTTCCATGCTGGAAATATCCTGATGGAACCTTTCGCCGTGTTCCTCGCTAACGGCTCCTAGGTCTTCCGGAAAGAAATCGAGGTGGGAGTGTAGAAAGTGTATTTTGAGTAGTTCTCCTATCAGATCTTTCTAGTTGCTTGCTTTGTAGTTGCCCAAAAAATTTAGTGCGACATTTTTAAAACGTTTCCAATTATATTTCTCTAACAAACTTAACTTTTCTTCGAATATGTTATCCTTTAACAATTTCAAATGAAGCAAATGAGGCTCCTTTCATCTGCAATTGCATTACATGAAGGTAACTCGATGTCATCATTTGCTGCGTCATTTGTTTGATTTGGCACTGCATGTATAGGTAAATCAGCACTATGAGGAAGTAAGTGGTGGTGTTGCAGAACTTACATTTTAGTGCTGGCAAATTCTACCACTTTTCATTACTCAATAATATTCAATACTTTTCATTTGGGTACTCAATACTACTCAATACTTTGAACGGGTTTTTTTAATTAGTAACGCATAGTTTTTATCTGCAAGTTGAAGTAGTTTCTTTAAAAATTACAAATAGATGTCCAACTATTATTGGTTTTGTGTGTCTTTTATTGTTAAATAAAAAATAAGTGTAAAGCTAACTTTTAATTTAACGTTAACAACAACTTAAGAAATAATTTAATTGTTCTCAAAAAAAATTATTTAGTTTTGATTTGATTAAAGAATCTTACATCTAGTTGTCTTTTTATACAGTGATGTATCCACTATTTTAGACACTCAACTTACTTAAAAATACAACTCTGAAAGTTTCGAGTAACTACTTTTGAGTATTGAGTAACCAAAAAAAGGAAATACTCGGTACCCACTACTCAATACTTTGCCAGCACTAGTACATTTGCATATTTAACAATATGTTTTGATGCTATATTTATACCATTTATACAAGTTAGGCAAAAGTAACAATCAGATAGGGGCTCCGTCCAAATCATGTGTAAGATTCTTTACACATGTCGTACAGCATATATGAGGTGCCCAATTCTTATCTTGATGAGCCACAGAGAAAGAAGCCAAAATAATTACGATAACACTGCTTTACCAGTTCAGTTAAATTTCGTCGCTGACTTTTGAAAGTTAGTTCACCACATACGTAGCAAAAAGAATTATGATGATTGATACACTTCCTTTGCATGTTGAGAAAATGACAACGTTTTGCTTTAGTATTCTATACTCAAAATATTACACTTTTTTAAATGAAAACTTGATGCAATTAAACCGTGCGTACAGTGGGTGTCACAACAAATCTGTGCGTGACAAAAACATTCGTTTGTGTTTTGCAATGAGGGTATATAGAAAAGTAATAATTAGCATACAGAATCCGTGCAGCAAAAGCCTTGTTGATCAGTGTAATTGAAAAACTTATCACGATCATGCATGATCACGCATGAATCACCCATGAGCGGTGCTCATCCCTAGTCTTTATACAGGATATGCCATTTCTTACGTACGAGTATATCTTGTGCGCCGTAATAGCCAGTGAAAACTCTCCCAGAGTCTTTATATCCGTTTTAATAACAAATATTAAGAATTACAGAAATTCATTAATTAAATTAAATTGTGTATTGACAACAATTGTTATATTTGAAATAGATTTAATATCAAATATGAAAAATGGAATTCTGGTGTATAGACAGGGTTTGGTATTTTTCGCGATAGGGCTGTATTTTATGAACCTTATTAGACACTGAAAGTTCTCAGAGGGCGTGTTGTCGCTTTAACCAAAAACAGAACTCGATAAAAATTAAAGATTGCGTTAGACAAGTGTTATGTTTGACAAAGAGCTGTATATTTTTAATCATAAGACATGGGAAATTCTCACAGGGTGTTTATTGTCGCTTTAACAACAGATATTAAAAAAAAGAATTCAGTTAAAAGGTAAAGAAAACTTTGTCTTGTTTATTTTTTAATTGTTAACGCCCATTAACACAAAGTTCAATTATGCTAGTTTTATTTGTAAGTTTACTAACTTTCAGTTAGTATAAACTTAATTTTAAACTGATAGTTAAACAATTTCGTTAACTTGCTTTTATCTACTATTGTGAATCACATCAACAATTTATTTTTGAGAAATGCAAAAAGACGTAAAGAGCACCATCAACCAGCCACATCTCAATACGATTTCAATCACTTATTTTTTTAACAATTTGTGAAAAATATTTTTAAAATAAACAAAAAATAATAAATTTTTTTTTGTCATAATTTTTTCCCAGTTAAGAAATCAAACTCAAAAAATATTTCAGTTAATTGTAAATAAAAATTAAAACTAAACAGCGCGTTCTGTTAATGGATTTTTACTAACTAAAGTTCAAATTTCGAGTTTAGTGTTAACTTCAAGTTAATATTTTTATTGTTAACGGCCCTTAGAATTCAACCATTTCACTAAACCATTTTCTACTAATAATAATACATAATTTTATATAAAGTTTAAAGCATTCACATTCTCTTTCCTTCTAGATGAAAAAACCAACATTGTAGCTGTAGAGGGTGGTCGCTATGACGTTAACATTAGTGAACGCAAAAAAATTAGCGTGTATTGGGATAGTGAACCGATAGAAGTGCGTCGTTGTTCTTGGTTTTACAAAGCTAATGACTCAAAGTATGTGCCCTATGAAGAACAGACAGCCGAAGTATTAGAAAGAGAGTATAAACAGGCTGCTGAAAGCGGCGTTTGGCGTAAAACTATTTTCTTGGAAATGGGAGAAAGAGTTGTCTTTCATGAACCCACACTTATAGTTCACTTTCAGCAGCAACAAAATGCTGATGCCTGGGGTGGCACCACGGTAAGTTAGATTTGTTTACCCCTAAAACTGTGAATCAATAAGTAGTGTTTGGTTATTTCTTATAAAGCAGCAAACTGCCACAAGACCTCGTGTTGTTAAAAGAGATTTGGATGACTTTAAAATTGAACAGGGCGAATCACAAAAGGTGGATCATCTCTTATTTATGGTACATGGAATTGGTTCAGCATGTGATTTAAAACTAAGATCTGTGGAAGAAGTCGGTAAATTTAAAAAATAATTTTAAAAGCAATAGAGTACCAAGGTTTGGCAACTAATGCGGTAATTTACTGATTAAATACCATGTTTTTTTCATTTTATTTTTATTTAAATTCAATACATATGACAATTATACATGTATCTATTTTTAATTTAATATTTATTACAAATAATTTTTTGCTTCAATCCAGCATTATTATTTTTATTTTGAAATGCTTAAAAATTATCAAAGTTGATATTTCCATATTTAAACAACGTAACTTTGTTGCATGCAATAGGACTCGGTCGAGAGAAGTTTTTCCATACAATTTGTTATTGAAAACCCGCGGGAGAAAGAAGTCGCGAGATAGAATCTATTTTCTTTTACAGCGTTATTTTTATGCTCTCATTTTTACATAATAACAAGCGAAAATCAAACAACCGACCATATCCTAACACTCGCACGATTTTCAATTCACATACAATTTGTAAATCGCTCAATTTATTTCAGCATGTTCTGGTGTTCACTCGTTTTGCTTGGCTTTTGTTATTCAAAGTTATATTCGAAAAAGTTCAAAGTTATATTCGAAAAACAACACATATTACATGTATGTATCTCAATAAACTTTAGTTTTGTATTAAAAGTGCGCAATTATTTTTCGTATCTTTCGTCATCTTGTGTAAAAAATTCATACAAATATCTTGCTTACTCACCTCGATGTCAGAATATTTTGTTAACTAAAGTTTAAAGTTTATCGCTATAAAAGAGCCATATGTTTTCGCGATATAAAACAAAAAAAGAAAATTGAAACCGAAACTAAAACTTGTGTAATGGGCTCAAAAAAAGTTGCAGCAAAAAAGCACTCAATAAAAAACACAAACTAAGAAATGTTTTCAATTCAATCTACATGCCAGAGCAAGCATAAGTAACCGAAACTAAAACTTGTGTAATGGGCTCAAAAAAAGTTGCAGCAAAAAAGCACTCAATAAAAAACACAAACTAAGAAATGTTTTCAATTCAATCTACATGCCAGAGCAAGCATAAGTACATGATTTTTTTTCATAATATACAGATCGGCTTGAAAGTATTTTTGTTAATTTTATTAACTTAGCATTTACACATGAAAGTAAATGCCTGAAAGCCGCAATACACTCACACTTCTTCACTAACACACTTAAAATATTTATTCTTTCCACTCAGATTTCAACGATATTTTCAAGACAGTAATTTTTTGACGTTTTCAGAAAAAATAAAATATCAAAGAGGTAGACACTTGTCCACTGAAAAGATTTATGCATATTTACGAGATTGTGGTAAAATAATAATTGTAAATTTAACTTATTTTGTATATATACATATATATATACATATATACATATATATATACATATATATATGTATACGAAAATAATTATAATATTGTTTTTAAAATATATATAAAGATACAATTGATGTCTTTTTATAACAAAAATCTAATTAAAAAATTAACAATAATAATTATGCCCTATAAATTTGTGTATGCGGTAACTCTTGGTAACTCTAATGAGGTAGTAAGCAGAAATATAAAAATGGAGGCAAAATTAACTCATCAAAGCAACTTTTGCAACTATTCGCTTCGACAACAATTTTAAAATTAACTTTTATTCTCCCATGTAAACGAACTCATTGAAAATTTTATTTATAATACGTATACAGATATTTAAACAAAGTAAATGTAGAGCAAGGAACGCTTTTAAGTTTTAACATTTGCGAATAGTTAACTCATGAAAACAATTCCCAATTAACGACAATATTTGCAAATAACGCTACCATATTTTTAAACATTTACAACGATTTACATGATGCATGATTCGAAAGAGCTGTTTGCATTTGTTTGCTAATTATAAATTATAAATACGTAAATATTGTGCAAAAATCATTATTAAAACAAAAAAATTTACAATTGAAATACATATACGGGGGCGGATCAATAAGTCCGTGTGAAAGTGTGTGAAGCACATGTTTTTTTTTTGCAAAACAAAAATTTATTTTGCAACATAATCTACTTTTAATTTAACGTTTCTCCAGTTTTTGTATCCCTTCCAAAAAATAGGATTTTTCGAGGTCCTTAAAATATGCATTTGTTTGGTCAATAATTTCATCGTTGGAGCTAAATCTCTTTCCATCGAGCCATTTCTTTAGGTTTGAAAATACGAAGTAGTCACTTGAGGCTAAATCCGGAGAATATGGCGGATAAGGTACCAATTCGTAGCCCAATTTATAGAGCTTTGCCATTGAGACAGCACACGTCACACGTTTATGTTTATGGTCAATTGAGAGCAAACGCGGCACCCATCTTGCAGACAACTTTCTTAAAACCACCTGATCACTTAAAATCGAAACCACACTGCCATATGAAATGTCTGTCGTATCAACAATCTCACGAACTTTTACTCTTCGATCGACCAAAACCATATCGTGGATTTTTTCAACATTGACCGTCCAGAACGTTCAGCGTCATTTGTACTTGTGCGACCACAAGTCTCGATGGTGCAGAGTCCCCATAGTATTTATCGAGCTTTTTCTTGGTTTTATTGATGATTTTTTTGCAAAAAATAATATTTAATGAGCACTCGAAATTCACTTTTTTCCATTTTTAGAAAAATACACGAGGTTGTATGTTTTGAACAGCTGGTAAAAGCAAAGTAAATGACGACACTTGCTCAAAATTTAACAGTAGTCTATTAACATGTGGTACTTGATGGAAACAGTGTTGCATTTCATATAACTACGAGGGAAGTTCAAAAACTCACGGACTTATTGATCTGCCCTCGCATAATTATATTTATTTGATCCAACTTCGGTATATTATTTTGCATCCGTGTATAATTTTTCTGTAGCATAGTAGAAATTAATATTATGTATCCTATCCGGCGCCACTAAAAAAGTGAATCCACCATGTAAATGTTGAGTTAGTTATTTGCAAATAGTTGGACGTATAAACGTAGTAACAGTAACTTATATTTCCCAGAGGAAATTTAAAAACAAGTAAATAGTAGAGTTTAAAAAAATTGGTATTATAATAAACAATACCTAAAGAAAATGCTAAAATTTCATTCCAAGAATATTCAGAGTTAATTAAGTTCCTTAATTTAGTTTGGATTAAATTAGATTATTTTTAGTTATCACATTTTGTTCCATCTTTTTATCAGTAAAATAAAAAAATTCTTCAAGCTCCAGATTAAAATTTCTTCTATATTTCGCTACCAGCTTGAAAATGAAATATGTATTTGCATAGAATTTCGCAATCAACAAATAAAGGAATTATTAGAAACATGTAATAATTGTTGATAAATAAAACAAGCATTTTTCGAAGGGAGACACCATAATTTCTCATCAGATTTTATGTTTTTTTTTTTTTCAAAAAAAAAAAAGTTCTTCGCCAATAATCGAAACAGAAGAATTTTGAGGGGAAAATTTAAACGTTATCGGTGGCTTTAATATTTTTGGTTGCCAACTTTGACAATTATTAACACACAAACATACAAAATAAGTAATAAACACTATCTTCTTTGTGTTAATAGTTGAAGACTTTCGCACAATCGCTCGTCAATTGGTTCAGAGTCACTATAAAAACTCCACGGAATTGGGCTTAGTGGGACGGGTTGAAGTTCTACCAATATCTTGGCATAGTTATTTACACTCTGCTGAAATGGGTATAGATGAAAAATTGCGCATGATAACTCTGGAGTCTATACCTAAATTAAGAAATTTTACTAACGATACTCTGTTGGATATTCTATTTTATACTAGTCCCACATATTGCCAGAAAATTATGAAAACTATCGTTTCATCACTGAATACTTTATATTTGAAATATCGCGAAAGACATCCGGAATTTAATGGTGGTGTCTCATTGGCTGGCCATAGTTTGGGCTCTCTTATATTGTTTGATTTACTGTGCCATCAAAATCCCATAAAGGAAAGTGAAGAAAAAAATCTCGAAAATCCAGATCAATTTTTAGCACAAATGGACACAAATCAACTGGAAGATAAGCAAATGAGCTATACTGTGGGTCCAGCAGGAACCGGACAGCCTTTTATTAATTATGGTCAATTGATATTTCAACCTAAGAAATTCTTTGCTTTGGGCTCCCCAATAGGTAAAACTTTCGAATGAGCTAAAATGTTTCTACAGATTAAAATTTTATCTTTTCTCAAGGCATGTTTGCTACCATTAGAGGAATTGATAAGTTGGGCTTAGACTTCCGTTTGCCTACCTGTCCTGGCTTCTATAATATTTTCCATCCTTATGATCCTGTTGCCTATCGTATTGAAGCCTTAGTCAATCCGGATTTAAGTGGTGTACGTCCTGTTTTAATTCCTCATCACAAGGGACGCAAACGTATGCATTTAGAATTGAAAGAGACCATGACACGTCTTAGTATGGATTTGAAAAATCGTTTCTTAGATAAATTTAAGACAACTTTGGACAGTGTTAACATATTTGGCTCAACATCTAAATCTTCTAAAGAAGCTGAGGAATTGATGGAAAAAGAAGTCGATAAGGTAAGTGATATGAATTTAAATAAAAGCACTTACGAGTAAGTATCTCCCCTGGAATAATGAAGATATTACATTTTAATGTTTTCGCCGGTTCTGATTAGAAAAGTGAGAATGATGTATATTCTTATGAAATTAGTTTAAATATTTCTAAACTTTTATTTTCCATTAAAATATGTAAAATGTTCTGCAGGTCATTCAAATGCAAATGCAATTGGAGCAGCAAAATGACAATAAAAACGTAAACGATACATCACCAATGGGAAGTAATTCACTAACTGAAACCAATAATGCACCCAGACAAAGAACCGATTCCAATGCCACCGCCATTTCGGACGATATAATTGAAATAGATTTTCCTTTGGGCAAACTGAACGATTCGAAACGAATAGATTATGTTTTGCAAGAAGCACCTTTGGAATTTATTAATGAGTATATATTTGCTTTAAGTAGTCATGTTTGTTATTGGTAAGTTCTTGACTGTTAAGTAAATTATATGTATGTATATTAAATGACAATTATATATCTATACTTTTAGGGATTCGGAGGATACAATATTGTTTGTTATGAAAGAAATATATTCCGGCCTTGGCATCAGCCCCGATAGCCAAGTACCTCAACAAACTATGACCATTGAACGTCCAAGTTCATGTAATAGTCTATTATCTTCTTCATAGATTTATTATACAAAATAAGTTAATAATTTTAATCTTTATTCCATTGTTTTTTTTCTCTCTCTCGTTTAAGTGTTATTCATGTTTTTATAAACTGCAAAGAAAATTATCGCTGCTTTTAATCAATTGTAGTCAACTTTAGCAACAATTATACCTTCGTCTTTCTTCATCATGATATCGCTCCTTTATTGCAACATAATCATATCTAAAAAAAAAACAATTTGTTGTTACCGAAGAAAAAGTGTTCCTCAATACTTTCGTTGTCGGTAAAACAATTTTAGGAATTACAGCTCTTGACAACTAATTTGAAACGATTTGTAATTTTCATAAAAAGCTTTAGAATTTATTAGTTTCTCATTGAATTCATTATATTTTTTATTCAATAAATTAAATATTTAACAAACTAAATATTATAGAAATCAACAAGAAAAATGTCTTGAAATATATTGTGGCACCGAATTAGTAACGGCAATACGTCGCCAATACAAATTAGTTCTAGGTTTTCTAATTTTCAACACAATGTTGCAAAACCTTTTTGTTTCATCACTTCACTCCTCTTCCTCGAAAATACTTTCCATATTTGTAATCTTCTTAAGGCTTACGGTTTCTTTTACGCCATCCTACAGACGCTCGATGGGGTTTAGATCTTCAGTAGATGATCCAAAACATTAACAGAATTGTGAACAAAAAATTGTTTTGTTAGTTTTACAGTGTGCTTCGAATCGTTATGCTGTTGAAGTTGTCATATAACGGACAACTTCTCCTCACCCCACGTCAGCATTTTGAAATACAGTAGTTTTTCGATTTAACGAACCTAATTGATGTCAGGCTTATTCGTTAAAGTGAATTGTTCGTTATATCCAGTACTGAATTGAAAATGAACAGTATCGTCTATTTTATTCAAAACACTAAATATAAACAGCATTTTTTTAATATTTTATTAAAATTATAGCAATTTAAAATAAATATTTCATTAAAAATATGTTTAAAGAAAATGTAAAATTTATAAAAACATTGTAATACAAAAATAATTTATTTTTAAAATTGTTTAAGCACAGTCTGTTTTCTTGGAATGGATGTATTATTGAAACTCTCTCAAGAGCATTAAATTTTTGCTACTAATATTGATTTGCTAAGCCCATTTAATAAAAACTTCTAAGTGTTTAATGACATCTTCGTGTTTTATTTTGGGCTCAAGAATTTCTGTTTCATCAAGCTGTTCATCATTTTAAAGATTTTATCATCGCATTCATCATCTGGCAAAGGTTTATTTTCAATGCATCTATACAAATCATCAGCTGATATATTTTACATTTGTTCGTTAAACCGAGTACAAAATAAAATATTTTTTCGTAATATAAGGTACTCAGTAGAGAACATTTGGGTGTTCGTTAAGTACGATGTTCATTAAATCGAATGTTCGTTAAATCGGAAAACTACTGTATATAAATAAGAAATAAAAATCTGCGACAAATTGTGTAGAAAAAGTGCTTCTTTAATACCTAATGAACTAAATTAAGTAAATAATTTTATAGCATTTTATTTAATTATGCACTTTTTTCAACAACAAAAAAACAAAAATCGAAAATTTTCCGTTAGTAAACAATGCACTTGCAAAAACGGAGCTACGATCGTAATGCAGAATACGTAATCGAAAAAGAAATCGAAATGATACGGGGAACGGAACGCAGAATACCAAATTTGCAAAACGGAGAAAATTTCAATTCGAATCGAAATGCAAAATAGGGGTGAATAAGTGTCTAAAATTGATAGAAAAAAACTTTATGTCACACTGTATGGAAAACATCGTTCAGTCCCAGTTAAGATTTTGAAGACTTAGAGCAGATTTTGTCAAGTTTTTTATGTTTTTTTTGAGTTGTGATTATGTACCATTAAAGAAGTGATATATTCTACCTAAAGCTTTGTTTAATTTGTCCTTTTTTATTACAAATGCTACTTTTGTTTAAATAATAAAATAAATTTTTTACATCTATTAATCTACGAATTGGAAAGGGTAATTTTAATTTCGAATTAAGCTAAGATCTTTTGTAAATTTGCATAAAATTTAATTAAGAGATATTTAATAAATTATGATGACACACATTTCAGCGCTCTTTATTATTTTTAATATTTTCAAATGGCTGCATTGATTTGTTAGCTGGCAAATTATTTTTATCATTATTTGCTGTTTTATTTGCTGCTTGTTGTTTGCGATTTGATACTTTATAAAAACTATTCAACTGTAGTTTATCTTTAGAGATCGAATTGATTTCTGATGTATTTAAACCATTTATGATATTTCCTATAATGCTGACCTTTAAAAAAAATAGTAATAAAACAAATACTATAATAATGCAATATAATAAAATAATATTTATAATGGTATACTTCCAATTTCGACCATCTTTGAGGTTCTCCAAATGCTTCGGGTCTTTTAGCTAAATTTGCTAATGCTTGTAAACGATCTTGTGGACATTTCTTTATTATGCCAATCCATTCAGCAGCTTCCCTGAAAGGAGGTGTGCTAAAAATGTTGTAATGTTTAAGATTTATTTGCAAATTGGTGCTTTCTTAGAGTTACATGTATAATTTTGCCATTTATTTCAAATAATGAGGCGTATGAACTCGGAAGAAACATGAAGTTTCGATCACATTATGATACCTTGCAAATCAACTCGCACTTGTCAGCATTAATAGTTTGCTATTTATTTCATTAGATTGCATAAAATTTAATCTATCACTTATTAAACTTGCCGATACACACACACATACACGCACACACACACACACGCACACATGTCAAAACTTAATTTCTCACTAAACGTTTTTAATAATTGCGTGAAATTCCACTAGCAAAACCACATAATTAAAATTCTTACTTAAATGCATCTGCGTGTATTCTCTCTATATCTGTAACATTCAAATAACATAAAATCTCGCCCATGGCCTTGAGATCATATTCGGAATACGTGTAAGGATTTTTCCCCAACCATTCTTCTCTTATTTTTTGCGCAAGAATATTCAATTGCTCTGGCTTAAAGCCGTTTTGATATTTTTTATTGTCAGAGGAGCGTATGGCACCAAAAGCTTCTACAACATCAACATTTTCCAAGCTTATATTCCGCAATTCATCGTCAGGTATAAATGTTAAAGAGTAACCCATATACCTGTAAGATTCAGCTGGTATATTATCCATAGTATCAAAAGCCTGTAATAGATAAACATATTTGTACCGGGTGGTTCAAATACAAGTATCCTTTTAAAAACAAGTATCTTTTTAAAAATTAAATAGAATTAAACTTAATTTCTTTTGGTATATTATGGCTTTATTAGACATGCCAATTATTCATATTATTTATGGAACACGTTTTGATTCATCTGAATGTCGCGGCTGGCTTCGCATTGGCTTATCGCGTCAGACCAATTTTCCAATATTTTGTTACCGCTTTCTTCTGGTTCTATCTCACGAAGGGTTGATGGAGTGTATCATTCCAGGATAATTCGCATAGCATCGATCTTTAAGTCTAAATCGCCAAGGTGTGTGATAACATGATTGATTATTCGATGAGTTTTCGTCCAAATTCGATGTCCGATAAAAAGTTTGCAATATTTCCCAACATTGTTCAAGCATTCATTTTGGTTCGCAGAGGTATCATGGATGATTTAAAAAGATACTTGTATTTTGACTAACATTTAGAAACCTACTAATTTCATTAAGCGCCATATGTTCTCCCCAATTTCCTTTGAAATGTCCTCACCATTAACTATTGTAAGGCACTGCCTCAAATATGACCAATTGATTCTTTTTACATTCTTATCTTCCAAAATCTCATGACAATATTTGGTAGCAGCGATATTGACAAACAAAATATTGCAAGCGAATAATGCAAACGAATGTATCATCATTCTAAAAATTACTGATTGCTTAGTTCGATTAAATTATAAAGGTTGTAAATATCTACGAATTTATGTAGGTCGTGTCGTTAACATGTCAAATACAATAATAAGAATATATATGTACATGCATACATACATATGCAAAGGATATACAATTCCTTAAAGTGTCACACACGATTGAACATAAGGCCGTTAGTAACCTTACACTGAAAATAATCAATGCAACATTTCAGAAAAAATCTTAAATTCGTAAATGTTGTAATTGTGCAATAAATAATAAAAGGGGCTGGAAAAGCCGCAAATTTTTACGTTAAGAAAAGTTTCTTTATACAAACAACTGACACATTTCTGCAACTACTCCAACATTTTATTTACTGTTGCAATTGCTTGCAGACATTTTGCACAAGTTTGCTGTATTCAAGAATCCAGCGTAACTTTCATAATTACTTTTTTCATAGAATATACATTTTTTTCTCGTAAATATAACGAAATCTAGAACTAGAACAGGCATGTTCTACAAAAGTAGTGAAATTGAAATGTGAAAACTAAACTTTTCACTTTTTATGCTCTGGAAAAGTAGAGTATATTTGTATTGAATATTGAAATTCAAGTGTAAAAAGAAGAATGCAGAACATAAAGAATGAAGTGATTTTTTTAACTGAAGTGATTTTAATTGAATTCCTCTTCAAAGTGTAATGTAGAACATACCGGTATAATTTTAGAGAAGTAACGAAAGCCGCTTGTAATTTGTTTCTTTGTTAAATAAATACATATGAGGCTCTAAATAAATAAATATAGGTATATTTTAAAATTTTAAAAATTTTCATACATCTACACATTTGTAGTTCATCTTCTATTCTATATTATTAATAGGCAAACATGTTTTTTGAGATCCCTTTTACAGCCGTAATACTGAACCGATTTCGGAAAGATTTATATGTTTTTAATGGGGATTTTAGATAGATGATTTTGATTTTATTTAAATCGGTTTAGTATTTTGGGAGCTATAAACGTTTGAAGTTGCTAACAATACTTATTACACATACAAAATGTGTGTGTGGCTTTGTCCAATTTGCTTTGTGTAGAAATGAGACAGAGTTTTTTCTATATGTATTTTGTAATAAGATAGAGATAATTAAGGGAATTTTAAGTTGTTTATTTAGATTGTTTTTTGTTTTTGTATTTTACCGTATATATTTATGTAAATAGTTAATATTTAATTGCTAGAATGCGGGCGATTCGCCGTCGACCACTGGACATTATTCGTAAAAAATAAGTCGGCAATGCCTCACTGAGTATTGTATTCTCTCCAAAATCTGAAGAACTTATGTTCGTACCTCAGCTGAGACAAAAACTCTTTTTATTTTTTATTAATGTACACAAGAATTTCGCACATTAGATTATGTATAGAATCTAAGAAAATATTTCGGTACGAAATAAAGAAATACTTCGTAAATTTTTTTAATTTTTTTTTGATCATTTGTTGCGTGAATTTTTTTAGTGTATTTTAATAGTGGCCTAGTTTTATTCATGACACAATAAATATTCAGTTAGACTATTATATGATATGGTAGTTTCAACATATTTATGTGTCTATGTTTTCTTCCGCTTTAAACAAATATTCATTTTCATATTTTTATATTTAATATTCCCCTTGTTTTGTATCATTGAGAAAGCATTTGTCGGGGGATTCGACCAGAATTGTTTACATGATTTTATACAGAGCTACACTTGATCAACAAGAGGGCATTAACTCAAAAATTTTTAATTTTCAACAGAAGCAAAACAAAGTTTTATTTTTTTATGAAAAATAGATTTTAAATCATGGGTTTCATTAGCAAAACGTAGATAAAATGATGTGAAATTTTTACATCAGGTATATATGAATATTAAGAATGCAATTTTTGGAGAAGTGTAAAAATTAAAATTTTGAATTAACACCCTCTTGTTGATCAAGTGTGATATGTGGATTCGCTTTAAAACGAAATATTTTGCCGGATTCGGTTTACAGAAAAGGAGGATTACGTAAAATTAAAATAGTTGCTGTGTTTATCTGTTCCCATCATGACTAGTGTTATCAAGTGTGTTCGAATACCTAAAAGTTTTTAAAAATTTTTACCTAACTTTAATGCATTTTACAAAATTGCGTTCGTTTACTCAAGTTACAGTAAATGAGAACACAAATTGAGAGCGCAGAATTCACAATTTTTTACTGCAGAAATTTCTTGCAGTAAAATTTAGTAAAACAGAAAAAACATATGATTCAAAAGTTAAACAAACAAGAAGTAAGAAATTAAAAAGTATACAATTTGTGAAAAAAATTATTTAAAAAAAGAAAAACTGAATCAAAATAATAAAATATAATAAGTGAACAATTATTTGTAAACTATTCGTTCGTTAAACATGTACATATGTATACGCCTTTGAAAAGGAAATAAATTTTGTAGAAACCATTTATAGCCATTTCGGTTGTTATTTTGTTATATCGTTGGAGGTGTGTAAATGCTAAGTAAATATATGGTTACTTAGTACTGCACTTGCCTTTAAGGTAGTCAATAGCAAAAACAAATAATCACATACTTTTGAATAAATTTAATCAGACACAAATTAGGAAAATCAAATAAAATAAAAATAAACACATGGAAACGATTATAGAAAATAATTTGTTTATATTTTCTTAAAATATTCATGTTATAATAAATATTGTATCGAGTACCAACAAGAAAAAGAGTTGAGTAGAGCCCAAAGTGTAAATATATTTCAACACTATATTGATTTGCAATCAGCAGTTTCCTTAATCTTACTAATTTTTAAAATTTTTCCGTTCCCATACTTTTTGGGGTAACAGTTTTTTTTTGAGAGTAAATTTTTCAGTTTACTCAGTAATTACTCATTTACCACATTTTACTATAAAAGTACTCGAACGCAGATATTATTTGACAATTTGTCTTAAAAAAAAACTTTCGTTTTTTAAATCATTTCAGAAAATGTTGTGTTGCAAAATAAACTCTTTTTTGGCAACTTTTCTTTAGAATCTGTATTTTATTGCATAATTTGTTTAACTGTTTTCTTTTCCTCACATGACTTTCGTGCATCACACACTTACTTGCATTTACAGCAAGGACACAATTATTTTGCTTAAACTAAAATTTTAGTGCATATTAATTATGGCTAAGAGTTTAATTTAATTTTTGTTTTTCATTTAAATAAAAAGTATGTATATTTGACTTAATAATTAAACTAGAATATGTTTAAATTAATTTACAAAATTCAACTAAACAAAAAAATAAAAACAAACAGGAAACAAATAATTGATGGGGAAAAAAGTCCTTACACAACCTTTACTTAATTTAAATATTTGCAACTTAAAACAAACAACACAAGATACAAACGTTGTTTTAAGTTTAAAATCTAAAATTTATCATCTACCAAATCACTGATGCCATCCACACTGATGTTCAATGACAAATGCTTGTCTAGCACCAGCAGCGGTGGAGACTTTGAATCCATACCCGTCAACCCAAACACGGGTAAATCCATACTCAACGAGTGCAAGTGCTGATGCAGTTGATCGTTGTTCAATTGTTGCATATTTTGCAATTGCAAGTGATTTGCGTTCATGTTGTTTTGATTGTGTTGCTGCTGACATTGATTTGTTGTTAGCATAAATTGATCGTTCTCCTGTGTGTGTTCGGGGTGGAATATTGAATGATGATTCTGGGAGGCGTCCTGATTTAGTGGCTGTTGTAAATTTTCAAAAGATAATGTTTGCGTTAAAGAGTTTTGTAAATTTATATGCTGCTGCTGCTGCTGCTGTGACTTTTCGGTATCGTCTAGAGATAAAGTTTGATCCATATTTAAAATACATTCGGCTTTTAATTGCTCAATAGTGTACTGATCAACATTTAGGAATTTCATTTCATCATATGTTGAGGTTGATGTATTGTTATCAACTAAATCCAAGGACCCATTGAAGCAATTTTCACTGACCAGGCCATGCGAACTCTGAATATCGCAATGTGTTTGTAGTTGCTGATGATGCTGTTGAAGAATAAGATTATCTTGAGTTTTCAACATCGCTGATGAAGAGGTAGTAGGCGGTAGCGTTTGAAATGAGAGCGGTGGTGATTTTGGCATTGCTGTTAAGCTGTTATTGGCCAGTGCGGATGGAGGATAAGTTGACCATTCCATTGACAAACTTCCACCACGTTCCAGACCCATATGATCGATATTAAGATTAAGAAATATATTTGGGGACATGCGAGAAGGAGTTGTGGCTTCACCACCACCCACAATATTTTCATCGGTCCTGTCTTCACTGCTGCCATTATCATGACTGAAGGGCGTTTTGCTTTCATTATCTAACGAATTCGAGGATTGTGGCGGCGTATCAGGTAATAAAGTTGTACCTGAAAACCAAAAACAAACAAAAAAACAAATTATTTAAATTTTATTTTTTCCTAACATTGAAATACAAAGATGTACATATTCTACAACATACCCAGGGGTTGATCCAGGTGGGCAATCATATTATCATCGTAGGACTGTATTTCGTCACCATCTTTCAGGTCCACTTTTTCTTGCTTGCGCCATTTGGCTCGGCGATTTTGAAACCATACTTGAACTCTGGCCTCCGTTAAATCAATACGCACCGCTAATTCCTCACGAAAAAATACATCGGGATAGTGGGTACGTTGAAAAGCTCTTTCCAATTCTTGAAGTTGTATTGTATTAAAAGTCGTTCTAGTGTAGGAAATCATGTAAAAGAAAAAGAATTAAATGAAGAACAAACGAAAACAAAAGAAACGTGTTTAACTGTAACAAATTCCAATAGCGTCGACGAAAAAGCAAAAAAAAATATCCAATAACAGCTTTGGATTATTTTTGTTTTAGTTATTTTCCAGACACAGGTACACATGCATACATGAATACTTACATACATACATATGTACATGTGTATGTTCATGTGATATAGTAAATAAAAAATGACACACAAAATGTCCTGTGGGGGAGGGAATTGAAAATTTGCTACGGATTTTTTTAAGTAAATTTTTATTCACAAATCTTTTAAGCTACATAAATAGTTTAATAGATTTTACTTCAGTTCGCGTCCAGACTTTTTTATTGCTGCAATTTTTTTAAATTCTGCTTTGAAATTGCATTAAGTGTCCACATTATGAAATTCTAGTTTTGCAATTTTTGTATTTCTTGTACATTCTTTTCTCTTTTTTTTTGTTATAATTTTACATTTTTAAAAGTAAAATTTCATTTCATACAAAAGTTTCTTGTACTATGTATTTCATAAGCCGATAATAGCCTTAGTTGCTAGTGCTTTAGCTTTAAGATTTATTGTAATTTTAATTATAATAAATAGTCCCGGTTCAGACTATGAAAGTTTTCTTTCTGAAATTTTCTCTAATTTTCTTTTGAACTTTCATTAATGTCTACACATCGAAATTTGTTTGTAACGAATTTCAATATTTTTGCATGTTTATCTTCACATTCTTTTTATTACAAAAATTTTTGCTCTCAACACCATGAAAGAAAAGTAAAAATAATGCTCCAGACATTTTCAGGTTGACAGTTACGAATAACAAAACACAAGAGAATTTCAAAGTACATGAAAGAGTGTAACCCTTCCCAATCTTCTCTCCCGTACACACACAAACAAACACTTTCAGAAAGAAATATTTCATAGTGTGAACCGTGACATATCTAAATAAATAATAAATATATATTTCATACAACTCATGAGGAAATAAAATAAAACAAAAACTTCTTAAGGTACGTTCACACTTGCCAAATATTTGCCGAAAAAAACGTAACCAACAGACAAGTAAAATTTGCATTTTCTTTAATTCCAATATTTTTTAATATGTTTTCGCATTTATTAAAAATAATATAAAATTGGCATTTTGCGGCATAATTGCCTTCATTTTGTGATATAAAAACCATGTTAAATCACACTAACCCTAAGCAAAAGTAGTGGTTACGTTTTTTTTTGGCAAATGTTTTCCAAGTGCGACCGTACCTTTACAAACTTTAGAAATGTTATAATGAAATTTGTTTAATAAATTGATTCAAAATTAAACAATCTGAATATTTTTATTAAATGACAGCGTCAGATCAATGGCAAACGTGTTTATCTTTTTGTATTTAAATCGATTGTGCAGTAAGTCCGTGTGGGAATCTCGGGGAAACATTATGGATTATTTTAAAATTTTTGTTTTGAATAATCTGAAGCTTTTCTGTATGTGTCTTAACTACCCCCGTCCACACGAACAACCTGATTGGCAATTATTGCCGTGGCAACTGCCAAAATCGATTGCCGGCCGACACAAGATATTTGCGTGTGGACCGCACGAATATGTGTTCAAACACATGTTTAACAATAATTGCTAGAAGATATTGCTGAGCAATATTCTTTTAACACAAGCTGTCAAATTTAATTGATATTTGCTTAACATACCGACCCCTGTGCGCGAAATTATCTTATGTTACACTTTTATGAAATAGAGTTTTTATGCAAATCGGTTCTAAATCCATTAATTTTATCATATTTAACAGTTTTGTACAATATAATAGCAATACAAATAGTAATAAAAATGGTCTGCTGTAAATTTTAGTTTTTGTAACATACGATAACATCGCGCACAGGGGTCCATATACTACATTTTGTGCAAATATAAAGCAAATTTAAGAACATTAATATACGAACAAAAGATAATAATTATTAAAATTAAAATTGTAATTATAAACAATAGAAAAAAAACAATTTAAATTAAAGTTGTGACTGCAAAAAAATGCAAAATTATTTAAATTAAACCTGTAATTATAAAAAAACTCCTTTCGGAAGATTCCCAATATCGCAAAACTACGTATGTATAAGGCGATTAGAAGCGAGTATATAAAATTTTCTTTGCGTTTTTATAGGTTGAAAGTAGTTTTATAATAATAAAAAAAGGAAAGAGCGTGATTATTCATTCAACTTTTCTTTTTGTAAGAAATGGGCCTTTTCCTAATAACTATTTTGATCGTATCACGATTTAAGTAAGGTAAGGATGCATGAGAATACATAATCGTATAAAATATGTTGTCAGCATGATATTAAATTCGAATGGAAATTACCTGTAACGCCGTTGCTTCCTTTTCATAGTTGTGCCTTTTTCCATCAAACGATTTCTTAACGTCGATCCAAATAAAATAAAACAAACTAACTATTTTTTATTATTTAACGCTTAAAATGTGTACATGTTGAAAACCGACTTAAAAAATTTATGTTTTTAGTACGTGCGCATCTCCATTGTTTTTTTTAGTTTTTATTTCAAATATTTTTTTTAACATTTTTGTTTTTATTTCCTTTTTGTTTTCTTGTTGTCTCAGTTCAGTTTTCCATTTTTCAAACTACATTTCTAAGGTTTCATGAGGTTTATATAGATTTTATCATCGAATATAAAATAATCGTTATTATATGTGTATTTCAAAAATAAAATTGATTTTCTTTTTATTTCGAAAGTTTAAAAATTTTCTATTTTCATTTATAAGTATAATTAAGCACCGCTGTAACTATTAAGTTTAAGAAAAATTTTCTAAACATATATAAAGCTTTCTTTCATTTTAAAATATCTATGAATATTTTTATAATTTTTAAATATATATTCTCTTTTTTTTTGGGATTTTAAATTTTATATTGCACCGCCAACAGCGCCGAGCAGACTAAATTAGGGAAAAGTTAAGTTTCTTTAAAAGTCGTGGATTTCTTTTTTTTATTTTTCAACTTTTCTACATTAGACTAGAGAAGCCTTAGGAATTGCTTTACTATTCTATGGTTTATAAATGTTTTCTATTTTGTTATTTTTTTCATTTTTTATTTTTTTTATTTTACATATGTATATGTACATATGTGTATCACTATGTTTGACAACCCCTAATGTGGGAAAATAATATTTTCAATTGTTTTTGTTGTAACAAAATAAAACAACTAAAAATATTAAAGATTTTGTAACACTTCAAAGGTATTTGGGGAAAGTAATTTCTAAGTCCTGTGTAAATATGTACATGATTACATAGTACATACATATGCACATGTTTTAGTTGGGGTCTAGTACCTTCCCCACCTCGTGACTGATAGCCTTGCGGCCGTGACACGGACGGGAATCGTTTGGGTGTAGTATACCGAGCCTTTCGATGATTCAGTTTTATAAAATAATAATAAAAATCTTGTACATGTAAATATATGGTGTTTTGTTGATCCGATAGATTGGACGTAAAAAATAACATATTCGAAAAATTGTATCGATAGGATTTGAACTTTGCACTTTTCACATTAAAAAATAATCTAATTTTGCCAGAAGGCGTCATAACTTCTAAGCTAAACGTCTTCCTGAAAAAAAATTTCAATAACCATTTTTGTTCAAAATAAGAGGATTAAAATATTTTTTTTGAAGTTAAGAAATATTCTTCATCTCAAGTTCAAATCTTGATGGTGTAGCGACTTCGAAATCAGTACCGATTCTTTCGTTCTGCTGGTCTGATTATTGAAAATGTTTCAATATTTCTTTCATAAATAAAAACTAACCATCATAGACAAATTTTATTGATTTAAAGTTGTAGTTTTTTCTTGATCAGAGAGATTCCGCTCAATAGAGATTCCACTGTGTTTGCTTTCGTAATCAAAAGTGACATTCATCCAGAACTCCGAAGAATCTTATTGACGTGCTCCTTTGCGAAATCTAATCTTACTTTTCTGTTTTTCTTTGAAATATGTGCCTTCTTCCTGGCTGACCTTGCGTGATCAGCGTTGTCAACTGGGTCCGTTTCACACCATTTTCGGTGCTTTTTAAAATATTTTGTTCGAGAAATTCCTTAGTGCGGTGCGCTTTTTTTAAATTTCGGTGCCTTTTTAAATTTTTGGTGGCACCAAAGCAAATTCAACACAACGTTTTGTTTGAGTGTGAGAAAAAAATCTTTGTACAATAGAATCATCTATTTAATTTAGAATAATTATTATAAATTTTTTATGTCTTTTTAAAAAGTTGCATAGATGTAAAAATTTTTTTTAGTTTTTTAAACTATATTGTTTGTGTATTAGGATGGATCGATGTAGCAAACGATATTGTGTCATTGATTTTTTGATAGCTTATAACGTAACACAATAAAGTGACTACAAGTGCAAAAATCACACATATAAAAACGTTCTAATGTGATTTAAGGAAAAAACTTTTAAAGGCGAATAGTTTTTTTGACCACTTACATATGTATATCCTGCTGGCTGCATACAATTTGCATATAAATCGTGCTTATGCATATTTCGTCAAATATTTGTCACGTCTCTTCCTACTCGCACTTTAACGATTTTTCAAGACCTCAGATAAGTTAAGATTTCTTTTGTTGATCCTCACAGTGTGGGTGGCATCAATACTCTTACCACTACGTCTAATTTTCTACTGACTTGTTAACATGAAAATAATATATTATAGTTAACTTAAAGTTTTAAAATTAACTTTTGTATCCTTCCCTGGATCAAACGTTAAATACACCTAAGCAAAACTACTATAAATTACATGTCTCCTGTAGCCGAAAATAAATGAATTTATAAAGAAAAAGACAAAAGCTAAATGACTTAACACTTCAAACACTCAAAACATACTTAAATATTAAATATATACAAAAGGATACAGATGACAGACGGCTGTATAAATAGAATAAAAGGATGAAAGTGTAAATGTGTATGTATGTATTTAAGTGAGTGTTTATGTGTGCGCGTATAAAGTACATTATTAGTGAAGACAACTAAACAAGTCGAACAATAAGTAATTTGATGCGTTTTGCAAACAATGGATAATTTTTTTCTTTATCTCAATTATTAAAAGAAGTAGATAATAGTATAAAAGCTTAAATCTCAGCTAAAGTAAAGCGCAGAGGCTGTTCTTAAGTGACCACAACAGGACGTTGCTCATTATGCCCAAGGTAATAAATAAATAAATAAATAAACATTTGCTTAGTTTATTAATAAAACTGATTTCATTCGCATTACAGACTACACTAATATTAGTAACAATTTTATTCGGTGTAATCTGCGGAAATCGCCTAATGGACAACCGTTTATTAAGATCGTCATCTTCAACAGGGTACACGACACCATACAAATCTGTCAACGACGACAATATGAATTCATTTAATGAAAAATTGGAAGAAGACTTAAAATTAAAAACATTAGAAGAAAAGACTTCAAAGTCTGTAGTTTTGCCATGTGCTGGTGATTTGGATTTTGATCATAATTTACCAGCTCGTCACTGCAACGATAATATTGTTAATCTAATGCAAAATCCAACAAACTATTTAACATACGACAACAATGAGGATGAGTCAATGCAACATAATAATAATAAGAATAATAATGCCTTTAAATCATATCACAAAGTGGAAGACTTCGATGACGTGTTAGAAATAGAATCGGTTGTCCCCAAAAAGAATTTAAATAATATGAGAATGCTGCAGCCAAAGTTAAATATATTTCCAGTAGCAAATTATAAGGATTTCTATGATGATTTGATTATGGAAACTGTTAAAGAGGAGATGCCCAAAAGAAATGGCAATTCACTAGCATCAGCACTCGGTTCACCACCACCCAGAGGTTGTGACTGCAAAATAAGGGTGAGTTTTTGTGCAAATTTTGTTTGCAACAATATTTAGCAAATTTAATTTTTTCAACACAAACTGCTTAAGGCTTTTTGGCTTGCATGAAGAAACAACCAGGGGATTGGCAGGAATCGAACCTGCAACCCCAAGACTAATGCTCTTGCACACAAATAATACCTGCGACCCCCAACCCCCAGATTAATAGTGTCGCGCACTATCAATTAGTCCATAGAATAATTAATCATCGGATATGGGAGTTTCGTATTAACCGAAATCAATTCAACTTGTAACAACGAATATAAGAAACTTTCGTAATCTAATTTGTCTCGGTTCACGTTATGAACGTTTTATTTCTGAAATTTTCTCTAATTCGCTTTTAAACTCGTGTCTACACATTGAAATTTTTTGCAATGAAATTCAAGATTTTTGTATGTTTACCTTCACATTTTTTTGTACACAAATTTTTGCTGTCACCACCATGAACAAAAAAATAAGAAAATTAAAAGAAAATCTAAAACAAAGCTACAGCCAAAACTTCAGATTGGTCAATTACGAATTACAAAACACAAAAGAATTTCAAAGAACACGAAATAGTGTACACTTTCCCAATTTTCTCTCCCCTCTCACCCACAAACTAAGATTTTCTGAAAGAAAACTTTCATAATGTGAACCGAGACTTTGTTAAATAATTCGGTTAAATAGTTGATATTCCTACTAACTGCTATCCATTGTGACAAGTGGCGAAATTGAACAAAAAACGCTGATAAGATGGTGTAGCGACCTCAAAATCAGTACTGACCCATTCTGCTAGTGTGTAGCTTAAATTCTTCCAATATTATTTTCTTAATAAAATAAATTGAATTTACTAAAAACCTTTAATAAAAAAGAAATTTATAAATTCATGATTTCACCTCGAGCCAAAACTACTAGTTTTTAATACAAAAATATGGAGTTCATCTTAATTTTGTTTCCTTTGTGTCAAGATTTTTCCCTATTAAAAAGATCGGTATAAACCGAAATCAGTAGTGGTAATTTGATCATATGAATTTCACTTTTTAGGCAAAATTATACGCTTAAAAGAAAATAATAAAAAAAAACTCACTTTTCCATAAAGTAAAATAAATTTAATTAATAATATAAACTAGAGTGCACCTAGTGGACAAAATTCGACTGCCAGTTTAAACGTATACCAATTTTAGTTGCATTCATTTATAGAGAAGAAACTATCGCTTTTGAAACACTATAATGTGGCAACCCAGTTCAACTTTTTCCGGACAAAAATTAGAATTAATCCAATTCAATTTGAGAGTTGTGCGATCAAAATCATTTCTCTCTTTCAAGAAGAGAGACCTCAATGCACATATAAAAAATCTGTCCGGACAAAAATTTTATGGGATTCATCCGCTTTAGTCTAATAATAAAATTAACTCTCATTGTATTCCATAAAAAGCATAACATGAGCTTAGAAAATTCGTTTTTAATATAAAAAAATATATTCATTTTCTGCTTTGTAGATATAAATAAATACGTTTCAAATTTAATATTTTCTTTCAATTCAATTTAATTTTGATTAATATGGCAAAATAACAAGTTTTAAGGTATGTTCGAAATTTCGAACATAGTTTCGAAGTTTCGAAAAATAGATAAAAATCTTACCATTTATTACACTGTCTAACAAAATAGAAAATCATGTTGTATTCTCTTAAATTAACCAAGAAATTTTCAATAATATAAATGCACTCTCAAAATCTAGGTTATCGACAAGAACGGTTTTGGAAAGGTAAATCGTTGAGCTTTTTAAATACATATATATATATACAGACACATAACTGTATTTACATATATTTTTATTACATTGTCCATCAAGCATTATTTAAATCTAATAACTTACCGTATGTTTTTAATTTTAGAATGATTTAGTTGATTTGGGTCAGCAGCATTTTCCTAGATATTTGCTTAATGCTGTTTGCCATTCAGAACATGTACGCAATGATTTAAGTCCAAAATGTTGGAGTGGTTCAGCATGCCGGCCTTTGGAATACAAAGTTAAAGTATTGACATTTCGTACGCTAATGGATAATATGCAAAAGGATCCAACATTAGCATGGCTACCAGATGACTTAAGGCAAATATGGAAATTTAAGACCGTAACTGTTACGGCCGGTTGTTTTTGCTCTTAGACCGCAAATAAAGTCGTTTATCGAATGCACGGGGATTGTGAAAAATAGAACGAAATGATAAATATTAGAAAATTTAAATAATTTGTATATACAAAAAAATAAAAATTCATAATAATGAATGAAATAAAGTACATGTGTTGTTTGCATTATACCTCTTTTAAAAGATTTCTTTATTAACATTTTTCAAGTACGCACTTATTGTATCTACTTTACTTTACTTTAAAAAATCTTTATGAAGTTCTTTAATATCTTGTGCATTGCATTAGAAAAAGATAAGGATAATTTGGCGCTTACATTATTTACATAAAAAACAATATCTATTTTAACGTAATCTTACCCTTATTAACTGTTTTATAAGAACTTATAGTAAAAGAAATGAAAAACGAATTTACTTAACTATCAAGAAAAAATAATAATTAAAAAAAAGCATTAAAATGAAATAAAATGAAAAACAGATTAGCTGCCTGTTTTTAGAAAATGAAAACAAATTGTGAGTGAAAATTAGTTTTTATTTTTAATATACATAAATTCTCACTCACAATTTTGTTTCCATTTTCCAAAAACAGGCAGTAATAATTAATGCAACTGAAAAACAAAAATGTTTTTGGCAAAAGAAGTATGTGAGATAAACATTCGTTAACATCAGTTCCTTTTTTTCTTCATCTAACAAGTCTAAGGTTGATGTTTAAAATTAGTTTGGGGTTTGAGTCTCTGACGATTTAAGGAGGAGAAATTATATTAAACTAAAACAAAATGTAAAACTAATTTGTATAATTTGAAGGTTACGATGTTGAAATTTGTATTGTGCTTTTATCTTCGTTGTCATTTTCATATTCAACTTCAGTTCTATCAACTTGCTCCTCAGGTCCCTGGGTTATAAAGGACCTTGGTCTATAGTTTAAGTATTCTGATGGATATTGTACTAATATGGGTTTAGGATGCTCATCACTATTATTGAATGAATTTATTGGTGATTGTGGTGTACTGCGGGATGAATTTTGTTGTTGGTGTTGATGTTGATGCTGTTTAATCGCCAACGTGAGATCAACTTCTATATCGGAGTCCATTTCATTTTCCGACAAAGACAATGAAGTACCAGTACGTTTCATTTTTATTTGATTCTGTGTTTTAAATGCAATTATAAGACAAAAAAAAACCTACTGTATTATTCATTTCGAATTCTTACTCTATTATAGTTCGATGGTTCGGATATATAACCATCAAAGTCTTCATCTTCACTGTAGAAGTAATTATGTTGCTGTTGTTGTGGAGGATTTAAATAAGTTTCGGGCAATTTGCAAACAATTTGCGCCAAATCTATAAAAGTGTATTCACTTAACGATGCGTGATTGTCCTTCTTGGGTGGCTCCTTGTTAAACCATTGATTGAAGCGTCCCAAACGACCAGCCTTGGCCATATTTTCAAAATAGTTTTTACCAAAAACATAACCAACATCTCGGATCTCATCAAAGCTACCGAAAGCTAAAGTTTTATATTTATCTATAGGTGGTCGTATATATTCACAATAATCCGAGTTTTTAACTTCCTATTAGTGAAAGAACAAAAGTTATCAATTGTTTACAAACTCCTAATTGTTTTACAAACCTCTAACTGTCGTACACAGGACACGTAAGCCAATCTTGATTGTATATCTGGAAGATCAGGCACTTTGACTGGAGATGTAAATGGGTTCCATTTTTTGTATAGCAACCACCAGCCAGATAAATCATCTCCATAATTAGTTAAATCGATATCATCCTGCGAACCAACATCTATGGCAATAATATGCGCAGCTCCCAAATTGTGCATGACATCAGCTAGTGAAAATTGTTTAAATTTTTTTTTAAATGGGAAAAATTGTAGCATTGAATTAATATATATGCATATAAAAAGATGTGGAGGAAACTATATTTTCGGAAATCAGCAATAGTATGTACATATATGAGTTTGCAGTATTGCTCAACATGTTACAATCAAAATTTTTCCGTATATAATTCTCCCTGCACTTGCGATACTTATTCATAATTTCAAAATATTATTTTAATTGGAATAAGTAACTAAAGGTTGATTTTTTAGCAACATTTTACTGTTAAACATGTTCAGTTTGGTCTATAATTTAACCACGAATCGGCTTACAAACGAACAACGCTTGCAGATTATTGCATTTTATTATCAAAATTCATATTTTAATAAGAAAGTGCATCGTGTACTTCTTCCATTCTAAGGTCGGTTTGGGCGACTAAATTTCTCATAAATTTTATATTATTGGACATTAAACTCCCAACACGCATACATACGTAGAATGCGGACAGCGGAAAATATCGGAACGTTACTGTGAATGGCGAGCGGTGCATTTCGATGATTACAAATTTTGTTTTTGTATATACTCGTATTTATATTGAAACGAATGATTTGGCTCAAGTTCAAATCCGAGTTCGTCCATTTATTTTTTCTAATTTTTTATTTCATTTTTATTAGAATTTTTTTTGGATAAATTCATTATTTGTTTATTATTATACAATTACTATAAAAAATTTTCTAATAAAAATTAAATAAAAATTATAAAAAATAAATAAATTATTCGTTTCAATATACAAATATACAATATATATAAGTTCGACTAATTACTTACAAACAATAATAATTTTTTTTATTTTTTTTTATCAAAACGGAAGAGCTGGACTTGGCTGACATGTGGTGCAACATGTCAAACAACACGCGAAACAGCGGTCTAATTGAGAGACAATTTCGGTGAATAGTTTATTTCACGTTTGGGACCGGTCAATTGGCCACCTAGATCGTGCGATTTAACGCCTTTGGACTGTTTTTTGTAGGGCTATGGAACCCAAAATTGAAGAATTTATTCGTGAGATACGTGGGATAAAATTGGACCCAGCGTATGAACCATTTTAGTCGTAACCGCGTTCAACATTTACATGAAATCATCTTTAAACATTGAATAATATAGATCGTTCCATCGACTCAAATAAAGATTTCATACATTTCTCTAAATTTTGTTTTTTTTTAATCAAATCCGAAAGCTCTTAAAAACAAAACCCTTATAAATGTACTTTCGGCAATTTAAACTGCATTTGAAAGGTTTAATGAAACCAGATATCGGAATACTAGGAACAGTTGCAACAATGGCGATTATTAATTACAAATTGTTCGCGATTCTTTCAAGCGGATTGTGGCTTTCGGGGTTCAAAACGCTGCAACCACAAGAGCAATTACAGATTGCAACTTGTCGGTCGTATGTATGCCCCTACAGAATAATCGATAGTATACTAAACTATAAGTTAATTCCTGCCTAGACCCTGATTATTTCTGGCAGAAATTTTCTGCAGACAAGCCAAGAAGACTTCGCAAGTTTTGTTTATCTCAAAGAGAGAAAAAGCCATATACGGAGTGAAAATATGAAAACTACCGACTTAATTTCAATGTGTAAGGCCAAAATATTTTAATTTGTAACAATCTGGTTGAAAAATAATTAGGTGCCAAATTACGGTATTCGATGTCGAACGAAATTTCAATAGAACGTAAATGGAAATTTCGATCGATATACAAGACGTTAATTTGCCCTCAGACATGCGATGGAAATCGAAACAAAACAATTTGAAATAGGAAATTATTATGATGTGCTCATTATTTCCGTTTTGTGTTTTCATATTTTAGGATTCAATTTAAATTTTGTTTAATTTTGTATGAATTTTTCTTTTAACTACTTTGTTTATCGTCAACTTTTTGATTGAAAAATTTGGACTAGTACGAACGAAAGTGACCCCTTTATTAAAGAAATTTAAGCGGGAGTAGATACAAGTGCAAGTATTTTTTAGTGCAAAAAGGTGTAACTACTACATACATTCTTGTAAAAAAATAAGTGTTGCCTTGTCTTGTTCAAAAAAATTAATAAAAAAAAACTTAAAAGGGCAAAGAATACTTCATTATTATTTTGACATTATAACGTTCTTAGCTTCTCCTTTAAAATAAATAAAAGTGTAGTTATGTCCGTTTGCATTTAAGATGACGATATAATCTTTTGATTTTCTTTTGGGAAAATCATGATTTGAGGTTTGTTCAAAAATGATTCTAAAAACTCTTTACAGCCATTCAAAAAGATCATTTCAAAATCG
Organism: Gymnocheta viridis; assembly: GCA_956483585.1. Taxonomy (NCBI): domain Eukaryota; kingdom Metazoa; phylum Arthropoda; class Insecta; order Diptera; family Tachinidae; genus Gymnocheta; species Gymnocheta viridis. The sequence goes on along the minus strand of OY101441.1, from coordinate 2,939,114 downwards.
ATCGATTTCCATCGCATATTTAACTGAATAAAATAAGTATTTTGTTTTTTGTTTGTGTTCGTTAACCCACAATAATTTAAACAAAAATGCAGTGCGGAAATTTGAAAACAAAACTATTCACATGTATAATAAATTACATGCAATATAAATAAAATGTTCTTATAAATTATAAATAAATAAAAATATTTAAACATCAAACCATAAAGCACCCAAAGAAGGGCTTTGAAAGGATGTATGTAATTGAACCGTAATGGATACACAAACATTCATATATAATTGCGTATATTGTGTTCACAGCCAATTATGTGTATAAAATTAATCGGATCCAATACAGATATGGACACATGTGGTTATTTTTAGATGGTAGATTTAAAAAAAGTGCATTGTTAACAACATTACCTGGAACATTGTTTGTATAACAGCCATCAAGTAATAAATGGCCATCTTTATAATCACAAAACGGTGGAAATACGCCAGCAATAGACATGCTAGCGCGTACATAACGCCACAAGTGACCTAAAGGACGAGACACAATAATAACAAAATAAAAAGAAAAGGTATCCCGAAAATAAAATGTAAACAAAAAAGAAATTTACATGAATGATTTGATTTTTCAAATAAGAACATGTGGCACAATAATTATTCGCAACAAATTAATAGAAACCATTTGTTCATTATACTGCACAATATAAAATTGCTTGATCGTGTTGAACAAGAAAAAGGAAGTTAATTAATACAAGTATGAATGTTGCTGGTGTACAATTTATATTGGATTGTTATTAAACAATTTTAATTTGTAAATTAAATATTAACTAAAATACACATTCTGAGTTTTTTACATTTTTTGTTTGTGTGTAATAATTTTTATAATTTTAAACTTATTATGCAATAATTCTGTGGCGAACTACGGAATAAAAATAACTAAAACTATGTATTAGGAAATATAAAATACTTACTAATTGTGTTAATTAAAATAAGTCAAAAGATGATTTTAAAAACAAATTCCTTAAAAATAAATACATCATAAAAATAAAATTTCCATTTTTCTGCATTTTTGTTTAAACTTTGTTTGTTTTTCGTCCATTAATCTATTAAGGTGGTTAAAACATAAAGTTACCTGGTAAATTATTGACGTAGCCTCCATCCAATAATAAATGTCCATCTTTGGGATCACACAGGGGTGGCATATAGCCGCTCAGTGACATGGATGAACGAACATAACGCCACAGAGATCCTGTTGAGGAATAGAGAGAAGGAAAGTAGGAAGGACATTTTTGCAGGTTGTATGAACGAACCATTAATTTCTTTTTTATTTAGTTTTTTATTTTGTTTTTGTTTTACTTGTTTATTGGTTTATAATTTCAAGCATAAAAGTTTAAACTTAATTTTTTTTAATGATTAAATGAATGTTTCACAAGCGACATTTAATAATGAGAGACTTTTGTAGAGACCCAGAGAATTCACAGCCAAGCTATTTTCGTATCTTTTAAGAATTTTATTTTTCAAGAGCTACGAATGATTTGGGGGGTTTCCATCTAGAACAGTGTAAGTTTTAAGTTTCATTTTGAAGGCCATTTATGTGGGTGAAATCTAAAAATGTTGCACAACTCTGTAATCGGATGATATCTAATTGATGAACCCCCACATGTTTAATGATTTACTTTCCATTTTATTATAGTTTTTATAACCTGCAAGTTTATTGCAGTTTAAGTGGTATTATTTTATAAATAATTTTAACATAATGCTCTTAGATGTTCTAAATTTCAGACAAATCCAATCAGCGGTTTAAAAGTTCCAGATTTATTTATTTGGCGAGATTCCCTATTGTGAACTGTTTTACTGCGTATAAATAATAAAACATATTTTATTAATTTTGTTTTGGAGAAAATATCTATTGAAGATTGAAATTGGTAATCACTAAAAAATTTTCGTTGTGAGATCCGCCTTCTAGGAAAGTAAATTAACACAGCTTTCATCAAACTCATCGAAGCATATACAATTTAGAATAGAAATATACATATCGCCGGTCACAGGTTGGCAACTCCTAACATCTTTCTTTTGTACTTTTCATGTGACAAAAAAACGTTATTACTTCGTTACTAAACCGTGTTGGAAACGTACTAACATGCAGAAGGACAAACACAGTCTTTTGGCATTAAAACCTCGATTCTATTTTTTGGCGACTTAAGAGTTGTCAACCTGTGACCGACGACATGTAGCATTTTAATGTGGTTCTACTCGGTTATACAGCCCCTTTTGAATGAGGAGATAGAACAAGAAAAATACTTTTAGCCCCCTTTCCACATTCAAGTAAAATACTCTCTCTACAGGATTGTGGAAAAATTTATTTATTTACGTACATACTACATATCGTTAGCTAAAATGCAAACGGCCCTAACTAACAAAAAATCCAAAATCGGTTTTTTTTATTGATTCTGATGCATAGCATCAAAATACACATCCACAAAAAAAATTGGACCCATCTGACTAAAATTACCAATTTTATTAACGAAAAACAAACGGCCCTATCTACAAAAGCATTTATTTCATAAACGCAAAAAGACATAACTGATTGTTTGTATAGACAACATTGTAAGTTGACAAAAAAAAAGATAGATTTGACGGTTGAACAATTTATTTATTAAAGAGAAATAAATTTGTAACAGCTTAATGCAATTTTTTAAATAAAATATATTAATTTCATCTCAAGAGCAATTTTATCTGAGTTGTGATTGATCTATGTATTAATATATCTGAAATAAAGAAAAATAAAATAAAAAGCATCATGTCAGCGATGGATATAGATTATAATGCAGCAGCTAGTTTGAAAAAGACTAAAAAAAGTTGGAGACATTGCAGTCAACGAAACCGGATGGAAGGAAAGGAGTATGAAGGTCTTTCTAAAGGAAATGTGAAATTTGTACGTAAGCCTAGAGAAATGAAGGATGCATGTAAGTCCAAGTTTTGTGAAAAAAGTTCGATCCGACATTGTTCCTATTTTTCCGAAGTTTCTCGCAAAGAGATTTTTGATTTATTTTGGAAAATGTCATGGGACAACAAAAAGCTTTATGTCCTAAGTCTTGTTGAATGTTCGGAGAGACAACGTATTACTGTTGACAATTCCAAACGATCAAATACAAAATATTACTTTTTAAAGCACAATACAAATCGTATCCAAGTATGTAGACAAATGTTTTTGTCTACGTTGGCCCTATCAGAAAAAATGATACGGCCGTGGGTATGTCCCAGTTACTCCAATTCTGTTCAAAGACTTTCTGAATTCACACATAATATGTTTATTAAAAATAAATAAAAAGCGTGAACATATAATTAAATTTATTGAACAGCGTTTACCTAATAAATAAAAAAATACAATCAATCTACTTTGTATTAATGTGTAGATAGGGCCTTTGATTTCATAAAATTAGACTACCAAAGGACCTAACTAACAAGGCTTTTTAAATATTTAAAAATTTTATTTTATTTTAGAAGAATTCAATTTCTCATACATTTTTTTATAATACTGGTGAAAATCATGCTGATCGAAACTATACCATTAGTTTAAAACAGTTTTTTGCTTCTCCTGTAAAATTTTCAAAATGTTAGATAGGGCCGTTTGCATTTTAGCTAACGATATACTCGTATCTAAATGGAATTGTATGTATTTTTTTCTTCAAATATACATAGAGAAGACAAATGATGGGTAATAATTACCCAAATTACCCAAAACGCGGGGTTTGTAATAAAAACCCACCAGTGGGTTTTTCGTAGGGTTTTAATGGGGTTAAATTAACCAAGTCTATACATTTATTATATATTTTTTCATTGAGATAAACTTTTGCATAAGTTTGAATTTTTAGCCAAAAATAATCCTCTTATTCCATTTGTCAACATCGACTTCAGGTCAAAACAATACAAAAAAATTGGGGCTTGTCTAACCGTTGTCAAAAACACTTGAATTCTATTGAACGGCTCATGTTATTTTCTAGACTTTAGAGAACAGAAATAGACTCTCAGTAGCTCAAACTTGTTCTCGAGAGCGAGTAGACAAGATCCAATTTTTTGTTTTGGTATTTTATTGACGTGACGTCGGTGATAACATGTGGAATAAGGATGAATATAACTATTTAAAATTGTTTTAATTTGGAACGATTTTCGCTGGATGAAAATATACATCTACTAATTTAAAATTGTATAGACAGAAAGAAAATCAATAATTTATTTAATTTACAACAAGCAATGCTCAACGTCAAAAATTCGTTGATTGAACAAACGTATAAACCATTTCCGTATCGAATGTGAGAACTTTTCCGTACACTTGCACATTTAGACCAATTTATAATTTTTGATGTCATTTTGTGCAGGCGATTTAAACAGCTGAATGCATAACTAATTAAATTACAAAATATTTTTCCGCTCTGATGTTTCAAACTCCAAGTGTGTATTGATCTTTAATGGTTTTCTTGTTAATAAAAAGTGAAAATTATAAAAATCTTATCCTAGTTAATTTGTATATTTTATTAAAAATCCCAACTGGGTGGGTTTTTTTCAAATGCGTTACCCAGTGGGTAGCCAATCCTGATTACAACCCAATTTGTTCTCTGAAATGTGGTCATGTTCTTAGCAACTCAAATTTGTTTAACTTTAACTTTCGCTTGACTATTTAAACATTCAAGCAACTTGCAAGACATTCGACTGTTTCTTTGGCATTTTCTATGTAGATAACAAACTTCTATATGGGTTTTCTGAAGAAAATTCTCGTCTTTTTTATACTGTTGCAACAATTTACCATTCTAATTACTTGAGTTCTGTGTTTAGTGCAAATTGTCTTGCACAAGTTCAAATGCAAAATAAACAAAATATCTGCACTTCGCAGTACGATTTGCACCGCAAACACTAAAGTCCGCTTTTATTTTTTCGGAAACGCAGTTTTGAAAAGCGTTTTTTGTAAAAACAATATTTTGTCCAAACCTTAGATCCATCAAAATTAAGCCTAAAATATTCGATAGAGAGTTTGAGATAAATTTTATTCGGTATTTTTTTTTTTTTGATAATATTCAATAAAAAAATTAACAAAAAACAATTTGTTCATTCATTTTACTCAAGGAATGTAAGCTCCGTACGAACATTTTGGAATAACTTTTAATAGAGATTTTTTAGAATACGGATGACGTGACACTTAGATTGCAACGAAAATATTCAACAACATTCAATAGTTTTTGTGCGTACAATTATGAGTCTAAAAGTGCAACATTTCTTATTTCACTCATATATATAGTATTAATTCTTTTGAATATGAGGATAATTGGGTAGGATTTGTTAGCAGAATTGAAAAATGTAACGAGCAACTAATTTAAAAAATCTATATCGAGACCATACCGCTAAAGTAACGTAACCCACACAACAAAAAATTTGTACAGACGATTTTTTGAACTTTTTTCCAATTTGTTAGGAATCTATTAAGCCAAATTTAAAAACAGTCTTTTAATAACCTTATGAAAGTTATATATAATTTTTACGTTAACTCTACGTATGGAAATATTTTTTTTGAGTTACGTTAATTTTCTCGTCTACATTTCTAACAGGATAGACTGAAATTTGACTACGAAAATAACGTAACTTTACTTGTTCTAATTTCAAGTTAAGTGATATCGTTTGGCTCGAGTTCAAATCTGACTTTACCAATTTCTTTTTAATTAAGAAATTTGTTGATAACTTCAAATTATTTTTATTAAGAAAGTAATGTTGGAACAATTTATTTAGCAGACTAGCAGAACGGATCAATAGTGATTTCGAGGTCGCTATACCATCATCATCATCAGGGTTCTTTGTTCTATTTTACCATTTTTGACGGTATTTAACAAATTAGAATTCGAAGAAAATACTTCTATTCATTTTTACAAGTTAAATTAATCGAAATCAGTACTGATCCGTTCTGCTATTCTGATAAATAAATATTCCAACATTACTTTTTTAATAAAAATAATTTGAAGGTGACAAAAATAGTTTTTAAAATTAAAAAAAATATATATAAAATCAGATTTGAACTTGGGCCAAACAATATCATTCAACTTAAAGCTTAAAACAGTTCAACTAATTACGTATAAATTTTAATTTTTTACTTTCTTTAGATGTTTTATTGAAAATTTTATTATTAGGTTATAATAAATCAACTTATTTTAAGTATACAATAGTTTGACGTTCTGCGTAAGTTTAGAAATAAAAACAATTATAATTTAAAGTCTAAATTTGCAATGTCAACTTTCAATTTACACGTCTAACCAAACGTAGATTTTATAACGAACAAAGAACAAAGCTGCGGTGGAGCAGCTCAAGTGATTTACGTAAATCATGGTTGATCACGCTTGGTCGTGATTAACTTTTCGTAAGTGAATTTAACTCCAGCCAATTTGCAGAAAAGGCAGAATTAGTTTGTACGTTTTGTACTGTTTTTCAGTTGAAAATCTGTATGCGTGGTATGTTGTTTCTTTTTCGTTATTTTTTGTTGCGGACAAATCTGTAGAAAATAGAATGCAACGTTAAGTGACAGCCAATAGTGCGTATGTATTGGTTTGTTGTGGTATCAAATATTACATATTTTTTTTTAATTTTTTTTTAATTCAGGATTTTTTAAAGATTTATGTATATATTGTTTTTGCCAAATAAAAAAAACAATCGACTATGAAAAGCTTATTAACACGTCTGGCGTACCACCTCCGCTGGCGTTGCTTCTTCTGACGCTTTGCTGTATGCACACATTTATAAAATTTATTCAATAGTCCACATCCGAAAGTTCAGGTATAGAATCATTCAGTTTTCAATTATTAAAATTTGTTATTTCTTATTCAAACAAAATAATTTTTACAAAAACCTTTTGTTCACAATTTCAATGTTTTTCTTTTAAAAACAGCTGATACCTTTCACAGAACAAGTAATTAAAAAATATTTTCTACAGAAAAGAACAGCACAAGACGACAACGAAACGTAAAAACTAATGAGTGCTTAAGCTTGTATAAAATATTTGGATATGTTTTGATACATTTTTAATATCAGTTACATTATATTTGTGGTCACACTAAATGGCGGATGTCGTTTACATTAAAATTGAAAGGATTATACTTTTGGAAATATTATTATTTTAGAATAAATTTTGGAACAATTTTGCATCAAAATTAAATTTGTAAAATATACTCGTAACAGTAACGTTATTTTCGCAGTTAGGGCTCGATGTGCATGGAAAAACTTTGAGTATAGATAAAAAGATATTCTACAAAGATATTTTTTAACAGCCATATAAATAATAAAATATTCCAAAAAAAACATTAATTAATAGTATTAATAATTATGATTCGCATTCTCCAAACATTGTGTTTAAAAGATTTTCTTTTCAATATAAGAAGAATTAATACACAACTATAGTATGACACTATTTACTAAACAGTTGACAAATAGTTAAAGTGCTGCAACTTAAGTATGAATAACTGGGATATTAATAATAAATAAATATTAGAATTGTTAAATATTATAACTAAAATTTTTGGAAAACAAGACAAAACAACGTAAATAATAGATATACACAATTTAGCAAAATAAATCCTTATCTTGTTTTTGTTAAGGAATTTACTAATGTAAAAATCTCAGAATATGAACTTTTTATTTTCAATATTTTATTCTAATCACTTTCGTTACTGAAAGCAGAAATGAAATGATTTATAGTGAATGTGATATGAAAATAAAAGCTTTGACGGTGCACAATCATGAGACTGATCAAGACAGAAAAAAAAGAAAACAATAAACAAATAATGAATATGTGTATTATTGTTGCAAAATAAAACAAAAATAAAAATGTAAAGCTTGTGAATTATTTACCATTTGTATGTATCCTATGACAACTTGCCGTAATATCTGTGGTTAGAGTGAAGTAGGGAATCCACAAGTCTTCGATGCTGACATCGCCAAATGTATCACGTATGGTTTTATTAAATTCACGTCCCGAAAACATCGATGTGATTGGATATGTTAAATCCAATAATTGCAAGAACCATTTTGTCATTTTCTACATATGAAGCAAAAAATAAATAAATACAAAGTTAACTTAAAGGTTTAATTTATTAATGAAAACAGCTTACTTTACACCATTCTCTGGCCTTTTGTGTTACCGTAGTTATGTTGCGATCAGAACACCACAGCGCGCCCATTAGAGCTCCTATACTCACTCCACCAACCATGTCAATTGGTATGCCGGCTTCTTGTATGGCCTTTAACATGCCAATGTGAGCAGCGCCACGAGCTCCGCCGCCGCCCAGTACCAAACCAATTGAATTGCCTGTAAGCCATCGTGCTAGACGTGAAAAATCTGAATGCATGTTTGGTTCCGACATCAAGACACGACTATAGAGATCGTTCTAAAAATTGAGAATACTTTTAATTTTCATAAGGAATTTAAATACCAACTTTTTATACTCACAATTCTGTATTGACTTTTTCTAGTAAATATACGTTTGACACACTGGATGTGGTGATGCTTTGTCACCCAAGGTCGCGCATTCAACCATTGAAGTGTGTTGGAGGGCTTGGAGCTGTCACTTTCGGAATATAGCAGAGCCAACTCTTTTTGAGTGCGCATGGCCAAACGATCGATTTCTCTTTCAAATTTACCCACCGTTGATGGCCGATCACCCATTCCAACAATCAATATGACGTCAGCTTGACGCATACAACGTTGAGTCCATGCACTTAAGGAGCTATCACATTGATACAAAGTAATGATGTAACGATCTTCTTGTTGTGCCAGCCAAGAAGTTAAACGATACTCATTGCTTTGTTCAAAAATGTGAATTCCCAATTGTTTCCGCACCACCTCCGACGTCAAACGCAGAGTTGGCCCAATGGCGCACAGCGAGTGAAACAATTCGTAAGTGAAAGCTGTTAGAGGGACATCTTCGGAGACAGGTACCAAAGCAACTGTTGAGTATTTATGGGTTACAGGATTTGCCTCTAGAGGAGCAGCTGTGCTGCCAGTACGTGATTGCATGGTGCCTAGTATGCGGTGACTCAGCAAGCTTATTAATTTCGACACTACAACGGGATATCTAAGTTTAATGGCATTAAATAGGCCTTCAGGCAATTTGGCAAGTTCGGAGTCTCTCACAGCCATCACAGTTGTGGTTCGGCAAGTTTCTGTTATCATTTCCACAATTCCCACCAAGTCACCTTTACCGTATTCACCGACAATTTCCTTCTTACCAGTCGATTGTGTAATGACTGAACGCATGCGTCCACTCAGCACAATGTAGGTGCTGTCGCTAAGTTCATCTTGGCGGTAAACCGCTCTGCCCGATTCCAAAAATATCCAATCTAAGGCATAGTCGCATTGTCTCACCAGAGGCGACAAGCGTCTAACAACACCATTGCCCAGATCTAAAACAATTTTGGGTCTTTCTCGCATTATTTGGTAAATGGCGGGACGACGTATGAAGGCAATTCGACTGGGGTACAATGAAATAATTGTATAGGCACTGGCTTCTCCAGTGAGAACAGCAAGAGCACCAACAATTTCGCCTGGATGCACATGGTGTATGAAGACGTTGGACTTGTCAGCTTTGAAATTTCTAATAGCATCAACTCCACTTTGATAAACAGCCAAACCACCAGTCATAACAAACCAAACACAAATATCGTCAGAATTGCCCTCCGTTATTAAAGTAACATCTGTATCAATCTCCCGGACTTCTACAAAAGGTTCTAAGAAGGAACGGTCCTCTTCGGGCAAACCCAGTTCCTTAAGGAAACTGTCAACAGCTGATATGTGCACCAAGTGCATGTCCACTGAAGAAGCATTTATATTAATTTCAGCTGGCGTCATGGAATAACGACGTGTGGACAGATTTCCATCACTGCACGCGCCCGAGTTTTGAGAAGAATGACCAGAGTTGGACGCTGATGGTGCTGCATGAGATACTAAGGGAAACTGTTGCTGTTGCTGCTGCAATGGTAGTTCGTAGGCCAAATCTACCAACATATCGGGTGGAGGTATGGCCTCAGATAAACTATGTTGAAATGATTCTCCTTGCGTTTTACGATGTCCAGGAGAACTCTTTTGCTGTGTTTGCTGTTGTGCTGTGGTGGTATTTGTCTGTTGTTGCTGCTGCGCCTTCTTGTGGCGCATATGATTTTGTGTTAATTCTGAATTAAGGCCCAAGTAATTGCGTAAAGCAGTAAAGAGCACACGCTGCAAACGTATCATTATCACTTGTATGACACGTATCATTATATCGGGATTTTCATCAAAGACTTCCTTAAATGCCTTTAAATAAAAGTTTTTTTTACTCATTTTATGAATGTATTAGGATTTTAAGTTATTTATAAAAGAAACCAGTTTGTGACTTGTAATTAAAGGATATAGACTGAAACCCCGCAAGGCTCAGCGGAGGATGTTTAATTGTCAACTCTCGGTTTATTAATATGAAAGTTAAACAAGAAAAATCATTAATAAAAATATTAGCTAATACAATTTACTTGTTCGCTTTCGCCAATAACAAATGAAAAGTTTAAATATTACATTACAAAAAACGACCGACTCCAAATCAGAAGGACGGGCAGACGGGAATTCTGTCCGGAATAAGGAATCAAAACAATGGGGCCAATCTGGAGGTAAGTAATTCCAAATAAAGTAAAAATTTTACGAATCGGTTCAAAAATGGCGGATTTGTAAGGAAACAAAAATTTACTGTCTTCTCCTTTTTTAAAGTCGGTTGAAAAGACGATAAGAAAGTTTCAAAGGTAAATTAAAGTAAAAATTTAGTTAGAATAAGTAAAACTTCGATCTAACCAAACTCAAGATGGAGTATGAAAATTAAATATTTATAATATCCTTTAAATTAAGCTTGAAGGTCACTTTTTTATAACAAAATCATTCAAATTTATTTTATCTCGATATTTCGTTACCCTTTGGGTAACTTCTTCAGGAGGAGGAAAAAAATTAATAAACAATTTAAATAATCAAAAATTAACAAATTATTAGTCAACAATTTCTTTTTCCGTTTTTGTTTGAACATTTTTTTTTTAAATGAGGAAATGAATTATTTCTTAAAATTTGAAAACATCAATATTGTATTATTTCATTATATCTACTCCTTTAGCCTTGAGTATTAAATGTCTATAATTAATTCTGTGCTACACTATCAGTATCAGCTCTAAAATTAATTCTTAAATCTGACGGTACATTAATTATCTGTAACATCTCTAACATATAACGTATAATTATTTTCTGAATTCGAAATAGATGCATTATTAAAGTCGGGATAGTGATCTGAATTACGGCAATGTTATGATAAAGCTGTTTTTTTTTGTGATGATGTATAGTTTCTGTATTTTAGATTAGACTTATGTCCTGCTAATCTAGTTTTAAGTTTATTTTTTTGTTGTGCCTACATAAACTTCATCACAATTTTCATTATCATTATCCTTACATGGTATTTTGTAAACAACATTAGACTTTTACTTTAGTTTTCTGTGATAATAATTGTGAGAAAGTTTAGTTTTAAAATAATTTTTAATTTGACTTTGTTTTTGTTTGTTTTTTTCTATTTTATTTTATAGTGTGGAAAACATACGTAAATTTAATTATAAATTAAAATGAAGATTAAATATTGAATAAAAAACATCCCTGAGGAAGTTGGGAATTTCCAACGAATCGTAGGATGAAAAATAAATAATCTTTTATTTTTACATATCATGACCTTAAAAGCCCAATAAAGAGAAAATTACAAATTAAAACAAAGAAAGGTCAACAATATTAAAAAACAAACATTAGCTTTATCTAATTTATGTATTCTATCTTTTGTCTTACTAAATAATTTACCTAAAGTATTATATGTATGTCTTATGTGTCGTCATCCCATATTTATTAGTAACAAAAATATCTGAATTTTCTAATCTTTCCGAAATAAAAGGAATATATGTCAGAGAATTGTTTTTGGTTCAATACTGTAATTTTCTAAATTATTTCCATTCTGTCTCCTATACTGCCCTATCAAATTATATATTAATTCAATAGGAAAATCATTATTTACTAAAATATCCTTGATAATCTCTCTATTCTTTCTGTGGAATCTTACATCACTAATAGTCAGTACTCTGTCTATAAGATTCTTCGGCGTATTAATAATTATTCTCTATGGATGTTTCGAATAATAATTGATAATCGTCCCTGATGTTGTCGATTTCTGATATCAAACAATTAATAAACTATTACCATTCCTAATTACCAATGTGTCTAAATAGGGAAGTCTATTATCCCTTTCTCTTTCAATAGTAGTCAATTTTATGTCAGAATGGAATGAGTTAAAAGATGTTAACATATTTTCTATCTCACAACCCGAAATAATACAAAAATATATCATCAACACATTTAGTTATAATTTTCGGTTTAACAGATATACATCTATCTAATAATTCTTCCATGACGATGTCAGCTATAATTGGAGATGCCGGCGATCCCATAGGAAGTCCTATTTTTTCTGTAAATATATCTTATTATTATACTGAAAATATCTACTATCAACTATACAAAACTCTAAAATACGTAAAAACAATTCCTTGTTCATATCAGTATGTTCTGTAATTCTATTCTAATTTTCTTCTATAATACTAATCGCTAGTTCTATTGGAACACTTGGAAATAAAGAAACAATATCAAATGATACTAATATTTCGTTATTATATATCCTAACATTTTCTATTTTATTCCTAAATTGTAATGAATTCCTAATATTATATTTAGTATCCTTAGCAAAATTTTTAAGAATTTGTGTAATAAATTTACTAAGTTCATAGGAAGGTGAGTTTATAAATGAACAAATCGGTCTCAATGGAAAATTATCCTTATGCATTTTCGGAACTCCATGTAATCTTAATGCAGTCGTTATATTTGTGTTTAAATGATTTTTCATTACATATATCTCTTATTTTTTTAGGTTTCAACGAATCCCAAGCATGAAACACACCTAGAATGACAAAAGTCCATTCTGCTGGTGGTTTATTATAGTCCAAAAACTGTGATTGGTGGTAACAGCCAAATAGAGGAAAGTCGGAAATTTGCAAGTTGTTAATGATCCTTTGTATCGGATTCTGGCATTCGGCAGCATTAACGCCAGGTTTTCTAAGTTCCAAAAGCGTTTTCTCATTTTGCTTTATGCTTTTGACGAATCGCATATCACTTGCTGCTAGTATCGGAGATTTTACAAATATTTGACGGTTCTTTCGCATTCATTTGTAGAAAGCGACAAAAATTATCTGGCATTCCTGGTGTTTATAACAGCTTTCTCAGTTTTGGGAAATTGTTTTGGGAATTTTTCGACGATAAAATATTTTTACTGAACCTCATTTATCTTTTAGTGCCAGGCCCACGATGTCACACGTATTCGTTCAATTACATTTGAAACAAAATAAAATTTTAGAATTTGTTTTTGTTTTAAAAGTATTTGTACGAAAGAAAGAATACGTGTGTCATCGTGAGCCTGGCAGTTCCCTTTCTTGATTTCATAGAGTTTTTTTTTATATATCAGGGGTTAAAAACGCTACTAAATTAGTCGGAGTACTGCCAAAATTTCATAGTTCAGAAATATTTAAAACAAACTGCAATTCCAAAATTCACAACTGTAAAATCTTGAAAACATTTTTTGTTTTTATGAGGAAAAACACTACTGGAGATGAAAAATCGAAAACTGGAGATAAGGCATAAAAAAACAGGGATCTCTGTTTTGTGATCGAAATGGTATTTTAGCCACTCTCGCATACTCACTTGTCCTCTATTTTTCTACCATTTGCGCCACCGGTGGCTCACATTATTTTGTTACATGAGGTCAAGTTTAACAGTCGTAGTAAACAGATGTACTTGCTTTGTTTAGAATATATTTTTCGGCCTGTTAATGATGAACAAACCTTTTCCTCAGTGGCACTTTTGCAAATGTTGGTGGTAGTCTACGTGTTACAAAAACGAATGCAATTTATTGATATCTTATCGAAATTTTCCGACAATGTACATTCAAATTAAAAAACATGCCAGCATATTTACAAATTTTCCTTAATCTATTTTTGGTAAAGTAGAGAAAAGTCCAGCTGTTTTATTTTTATATTAACAATTTGACATTAAGAATGAAATGGAAACATTTCAAGGGCATGTAAAAATAAAATAACATGTACAAATGTAGACAATTCGTGTCTACATACATAAATATTTCTAAAATAAAACAAATTTACTCATTCAGTGATGGATACACAATGTAGTCTGAAACTAGATGATCAAAAAAGTCTTCGTCAAGGGACGTATACAATTTTTTTAAGTGGGGTACACACTATCGAACTTGAGTGACAGTAAAAATTCATCAGTTTTGATTGATAGTTTTGACTGTCCAGACTATCGATCATGTTCGACACTCAAAGCGTCATTCAAGAAAAAAATTCGACACACAATCATCGAAAATACGAAAATTGGATGTGCTTTATTGCTAACAAAAAATTTTTATATAATGAATTATTTTAGTTTTCTCTAATCATCTAACAACTTTTCGTACGATTTTGACTTCACATCTGACACAAGCTTGCATTTCATAAAGAAATATTTAAGTTCCTTAAAAATGATTTTCCGCTTCCAAGTTTTATAGTTTATGCTACAAAAATAGTTCTTGACTGATACTTTTTGGCACAAACTATCTGTCACTTAAACGCAAAAATTTTTGTGATTGACTGTTGACTGACGAAATTTATGTTCACACTGTCAATCAAGGTTCTGGAATTTATCGAATTTTAAAATTAAATACTAAAGTGAATACTAATTTTAAGTTATCAATTTGGTAAATTAAATTAAAAGTTTTTTTTAATTAATATTTTTTTTAATATTTTTATTTTTAATTAATATTTTTTTTAATTATCATTGAGAAATGAACAAGGAGATGCGAATTACAGTAGGATAACGGAACTTACTTTATTTTGTCCACTATTTTGCTATTTTTAAGACTTTCCCTTACATTCATTTTATTATAATTAACCAATTTGGTTATTAGAGATGGAGAAAGATCATAGGAATTTCCTTGCATTGCCTCCAAAATTGCAGCCTTTAGATCTGTTACAACATTAATAAAGGCAATTTTGAACGGATGGATGCAGGAACAGACACAGAAAACAATTCTGGATTAGACGCTGCAATAAGTGATTGTTCCTTGATGATAAATTCTTAAATATTCTGGCCTGACAATATCAACAACGCGGATCTCTGTAACCTTACCAACGAGCAACCCAAACTAACACAAATAAAACGTGGGAAGTGTAGGTGGATCATTAATCCAAGAACAAGACGCGAAGCAACCGAAACGAAAAAATTTCGAAAATCCGCAAAAACTTGCATAATTTGCAAATTTTTCACATTCCTTACATTTTAGGTCTTTTTAGAAGGTTTCACGGCTTTTTCAAAACTTTGCAACTTTTCGCGGAATTTCGCGTTTTTTGCAATGTGGGTGACTTTTTCTATTTTTCATTTTTTCATCGACTTTTAAATGATATTAAACATTCTAATAATATTGCGAATTTTCGTCATTTTTGCAGTTTTTTTTGCGAGTTTTTCACATTTCTTGCAGTTGTATCTCGTTTTAGAAGATTTTGCGAATTTTCGCGATTATCGCGATATGATTTATTGCTTTATTGACCTTGTTTTTATGCAAAAATTATTATATACTTAAAAAGTTAATACCAAATAAAGAACTGGAATAAATTGAAAATAAATTGTTTCTTTTTGTTATAGTTCTGCAAAAAACAATTTTTCAAACGCTACATACAACATTGTCTCCTATAGTCATAATTTATTATGGATACCCATCGATACATATCTATATTTGTACGTATTCCTAGCAATACAAAAATAATTTTCTATTTATTTGTACTACACCTACCCATATGTGCACTTATTTATAATGGAACTCGTTGGTAGGCATAGCTTTCTGTGAACGTATTTGTGTGTACTCCTACATTTTAATAATCCTACACACTTTTGAATATCGATGTGTGCTATGTATTAAAAATTGTATACCTTTGTCGTTCAGAGATAGGTACCACAAAAAATAAACTAAAAACTAGATTAGTCGGACATAGATCTGATCAGAAATACAAATACAGATCATCTTAGAAAACTGCATTGACTTCGCATTGTGCAATGTTTCACCGTACAGCAGTTTGAAACAAAGAAACTAACTACAAACGTCGTTTCATGCTAGAAATGTTACAAATTATTAACACATCAATTGGACAAAGAATGAACTTTAAAATGGATACTGATAATGTAACTCAAAACTATAAACATTTAATTAAAAAAATAGAACAGTAAATTGAATAATTTTTGTGTTATTTTAAGAGATTTAAATAATTTTGCATTTTTGTGTAATTCATTTTCAATTTTCTACAATTTTTGTTTTCATAAAATTTTGAATGTTTTTTTTATTGTTTTTAAAAACTAAACAATTGTTATTATTAATTTTATTTATATCCCTAAAGAAGATTTCCATAGAGAAAGCGAAATATTGGAAGAAATTAAGTTTTTGAGTTTAACAAAATAAATAAATTCTTATCGACGGCGTTTATCCAAAATGGTTTGCAGGTTTTGTAAAAATTAGTTTTTGATGCCAAACTATTCCCCGTGATGCACTTTTGTTTTTTTGCTGTATGTATGTATGAATTGCTGATCAAAATTTTGATTTACTTGGGACTTATTCACATTTTTTGTTGGGTTTATCTACTACATACACAATTTTTTTGAAGGCAAAATGGTTTATCTACAATGTATTTGCGAGATTTTCACAGCAGTCGTATATTAAAAATCTGTAAGAACGTAATTATATTAAAACGCATTCAACTTTTCTGATGAATATTAATTAATACGCTCATAATTTCACAGTATATAATCTTTCATCGCATCAGTGCACTAATTATTGGTGGAGCGAAACTAACGGTGAACTTTCAGCATCCACATTTATCACAATAATACTGCACCATCTTAAGACACACTGCCTAAGGGATGGATGGGAATCATTTTCTCGCAAATGCCTTGTCTAATTTCTCAACAGAAAACAAAAAAAAAATTATTTATTAATTTTTTATTTTTAGCATATTAATAGTTATAATTAAATTATAATAACTAATAAAAAAAGGAAAAGAGTACTAGCATCTGAGGCTTTCGATTCTATTTTAGGTATATACTCGTATGTACATTTTATATAAGGTTTTGCAAACGATTTGTAGCTAGAAACTTGTAGATTAATTTAATATTTTTATCACATGTGTGTCTAAGGAACATACTCAAACGGACAGTGCACATGCAAAAATTTTAAAAAAGTTGAAGAACCAATACCTCACGATTATATGACTATAACGAAAGAGCCGCGGAAAATCGTAAGAATAAGCAATCCGTTTGATACCGAATACAATTTTTTCAAAAACTTCAACGATGCAAATATTATACGCTTTTCCAGTATTCGTCCTGGACGAACTAAGAATAGACCCAACTGTTGCAAAACTGAAATCACTTTTATATTTACCGAATGGTAATTAAAAAATATAAAGACAGTTTTAATAATGAGTACAAAGATCTTCCAATACGAATGAAAAAATACCCAGGATATATAGAACCACAATCACTTCATCAAGAATATCTTCCAATATCCATCAGTAAATGGAAACATCTACAGGATTTGAAATCTGTAATACCTAATGAATATCATTCTTTCTATGATAATCTTCAATCAAAATAAATGTAATTTATTTAATAAATAATAATAAAAATCCTAACATTAACCATACAGATAATTATTTGGACCTAAAGTAAGTATCTTCTTCTAGTTTTCTTAATCCTAAAATTATTTAAAAGTGAAAAACAACAGTATTTAAACTTTAAAATTTACTTCATACTATTTAAATTTTTTTTCAAATAAAATGGTTTATCTACTCATTTTAATATTTACATCGAAAATTTTCCAAGACAAAATGGTTTACCTACCGTAAAAATTAGAATAAAGGGTTTTATTTTATAATTTATATTTTAGGGAATTATTAGAAGCCTCTCAATCATATTGTAGAAGATCGATTTGTTAAATACTCATTATTTAGAGAATTAAACAGTTTTTTGCTTCTCCTGAACAATCAGGGTTTTGAAGATAAACCATTTTGGATAAATGCCGTCTTTATGTTCTATGAAACAAACACAAACTTGTTTACCATTATCATTATGAATGATTAACTGCCAGTCCCACGATGTCACATGTATTCGTGGGACTGGCAGTAAGTCTATAAATTTAAAACCCCATTTTTAACATAATCTTTAGTGATTACATTTTCAGTGTTGTTGAATTTTGGTCTTCGTCTTTGACTTCGACTGTGTGTACTAGATTAATTTAGTACAACTTGTCGAACTGGAAGACGGAAATCCGACAACTGTAATGCCTTCTTAATGTCAATACTTAATGCATGCTAAACGTTCAATAAATATCGCTCTCCTATATCACGGTCATATATTGAACGTGTAACAGTGTCCTTACACTTTAATGATTTCAATGTCAGTCGTTTCATGTTTAATGCTTTCCGAAGTTTATTCAACTCATCATGGATAAAGTTCGGAAATTTGAAAAATAAGTATGTATATCGCCGCTTACCTGCATTGGTAGTCGTATGACTACACTTTTCTCTACTGCTTTTGCCGTAACGGTTTTATAGTAGCTGGGATTGCCCGATAAGACATCTACAAAACTCAATAGAGAAGTTACAGATTCACCCTTCCGAACAGTTTTCAGTGACAATGTACTACCGTCAGCGTTAGAAATGAAAACATTTATTTGACCAGATTGCACTATGAAAACACTGTCATCGGCATCGGTGATTTTAAAAAGGAAATCTCCTGGCTCCAAAGTTAGAACCTCGGTATGCTTGCATAGTTTAAGAAATATAGGCTTCTCAAAATGGCCAAAAATGCGAATACTTTGCAACATGTATAAAGCATCTGGTGGTACACGATCAGAACCTTCAATTGTTTCTTCCAAATATTCGGCTGGCGGTTCAACTGTTCGCATTTGCAGGGGAATATTTTCTCTTCGCAATTGTAAAAGTCTTTTGGCGAATCGCATAACTGCTTTACGCTTTCTGCCCTGGCCACCATAAACTTGTCCGGAAACATTTTTAACTTTGCGCAACATTCTCCGGCCATAGAAGAGCATCTTATCTCTTTTACGAAAACGTAAACCTCTCAAATCTGCTGAAGAGATGGCGCTTTGCTCCAAAAGATATTTCTCGCGTTCTTTATCGCGCAACCATTTTCTATAGAACATGTACCAGATAAGGAGGATAACAGTTAGAAGACCAACGGATATATAAACGGTCAACTAAAAAGAAAGAAAAATACAAATCGAACATTAAATAATTATTAGCTACATGTATATATCTCTTATTGTGTATGTGTGTGTGTGTGTGTGTTATAAAACTACCCTCGTAGATTGTTAGTCTTTTTTGTCATTTCTGTGAGGTTTTATTTTTATTGTTTCATTATATACCTACATACATATGTATATACATATTTTGTTTTGCATGCATTTTTAAAGTCTATTCACTTGCGAACGACATTGCCATTGAAAAATTGCTCACACAGAATCGAAAATAAAATATAAACAGCAGCAAAAATATTCAATTTTGCTTACAATAAATTCATTTAATTTTGCGTGGCGACGGGCGCATTTAGCATATTTTGTAATTTGTTTAAATGTTCATACGCCACCGCATGTACTCGGAATGTATTTTCGTATAAATTGAAATTATTTATTTATTTATAGCAACTACTCAAACAACAACAACAACAATTATAACAACAAACTGTCACCCAGTGGTCGATTTGTTATTTAAATTTCCGCTATTTTTCTCTGATTGCAAGAGCCCAGCAAACAGAAGCTTGAGCGGTTGATGTAAATGCAATCGCTTTACGGTTTGATTTCAAACGCAGTACACCTATCCCACGTTTTACACGGTAGAAAACCAAAATGGTGCATAAAAAACGGTGTAAGACGAAAAAGCCATAATTATACTCTTTTATTTATTTTATTATTTATTGAACGTAAAATTAGGGAAGAAAAAATTATTTGACCTTTGTTGAGAGTTGTTAAAAATTAAGCGTGTATTCAAAGTATATTTCATAAACAGCGCAAAACAAAAACAACAGGAATTTTTCAATTATTATTTCAAAAATTATTTCAATAATTTTTCATTTCCCAGCCATGTTTAATTCTCAATCATTTAAGGCATGTTTGCTGGGAAGTGTATTGAAATTAAGTGTTTTTCCTCTAAAATTTACATACAGTGGCACCGAGAAGTATAAATATCCCATATTATATAAAATTATACATAAAGTATGATCATTTTCAAATATTGATTGTGTGAAAAGCAGACGAAAAACCAAGATGATAAAATTTCACCTAGTGTGTTCTATTTTAGTTTGACAAAGTATCTGACATCAGCTGTTTCTCACGTAAAAACGTAAAGCAAATTTTGAGGTGATATCAGACGCAACTACAAATGCATGGTTAAAACCACGAATCATAAACGATCTGCGTATTGAAAATTGTTGGCAGACATGCAAAATTTCACCTGAATCATTATATGACAATTATATATGTATATACATATATGTATATGCATGTACATATGTATGTATGTGTTAGGGTGAAGCATGAAAACAGTTGAACTATCGGTTACACTTATTAGAAATGTGCGAATAGTCTAAATTTCTTTACATACTATTCGCATGTACATACATACATATATTTCTAAGAGGTGATACCAAGAATTTAAATATTATGTTTATTCTTGATACAATAGAAGACCAAGCTAATGTTTACACATGCATATTTTTACTTTATTTATTTGTTTAATTTATTTATAAGTCTGTAAACAATACTTCCTACTTTATGGCATTTGATTGTAATTCGATTTTTGTTAGAGTTAATTTTTTATTAAGATAAGAAGAACAGTTTTTTTCACATTAATTAATTGTTATTCTATTTAATTCTAATTTGAAATTCATAATAACGATTTACATACTTTTTACATAATTAGCATTTCGTTTGCCTTTATTAGAGCACAATAAATACATATTCTTTAATTGAAACAATTTTCTCATATAATTTCCATAAAGAGTTTTGTTGAATTGCAAAATGAGTGCTTTTTGCAATCTCTTATTATCGTAAGGACAATATTTGTGACGGTTCCTGCGAAATTATTAAAAAAAATTGTATTTTTTTAAGTTCAGCGTTGCCCTTTTTGTTACTTTTAACCAAAATTGTTTTTTTAATGTGTACATGTGTATTTTTATATTTTGGTTACTTTTTTCTACCAAAAATTTAGTTTTTTTATTTATATGCTGATTGTTCAATACATGTTTCTATGTGCATTACATTCCATCTAAATTAGACATAAATTCACTAACATTAACTTTAACATCATGTTAATGTTAAATGTAGACTGCTCATATTTCTATATTTTAACATCGTTGTTCAGTATCTGATTTAACAACGCTGTTCTAACATAATTCTTTTTTATAAATAAAAGCTTTAAATTTATTGATAATAGAGTTTATTTAATATGTAAGTGAGTTACATTCTTTTTTTTAATTAAAGAAATATATTTCAAATAAATAAATACAAATTTTATTTACCTGTATCAGGCATGTTCTGGATTTCATTCAGAATATTTTAATTTCGAGGATTTCTTTCAGTAAAACAAAACTAAGAGGGTTGAATAAAATACGCTAAGCTAGTAAACAGGGTTTCAAAGATACATAGTTAAAAAGCGGTGAAATGGAAATTTCTAAGACGCCCGTGCTGCTCCAGCACCAAACCAAATGCATATCAGATCTTCCATTTCAATTTCTTTTATATTTTTTTATTTATAAAAATCACATGCATACAAAAATCACGTTTTTATAATTAAAAAAACGTTCCCTCACAATTTATGTATCGTTTATGTTTGTTGATTGTTTGATTCTCATCGATTTGCATTTTTATTTAAAACATTTGGGTTTTAAATTGATTTGCCCTTTAGGGGTTAACCCTGCAAATACATACATATGTACATGCATACGCACATATGTACTATGTACATGTGTATTACTAAAAATGAGCTATTATGATTTTCATTATTGCTGAATTTTATGATGCCCATTAAATATGAAATCACAGATGCTGAAGCAGAACAAACCTGTAACATAGTTTTGATTAAAAATTGATATTTTAAATTCGAAAAAAATAGAACTTGATTTTTTTGAGAACTTATAATTAAAAAAAATATGTGCCAAGAAAGAACGCTGCAATATTGCTATAAAAATTAACAAAACGCAAAGTTATCATATTTTTGTAATAAAACCAAGTTGAACGAAGATCGGTCTAGTGGTTTAAGCTCGTCTATCCTTTAAACATTCCTTGAGGAAAATTATTTTTATTAAAAAATTGGTTTCATCAAGTCAATTTGAAAATAGGAACCTCGAGATTCTATCGATATACCAGTTACAATTTCTTCGTTTTTTTCTTCTTTATAAAAATGCATAAATTTTTTACAAACTTTAGGTACATGGTTTTAATTGTCAACACGGTTTTATTTTAATATAGCAAATGCCGTTATTTGTAGTCACTTTATGAGCGTTCAAAGAAAATTTAATTTAAAAGTTGAAAATTTTTGTGGGTAATAAAATAGGACCTAAATGCTAAATAATTTATAATTTTCCAACAGTTAATGCCGAAGTGAACATTTTTACATTAGTTAATCTAATATTAATATCAACATCAATGTTAGATGGTTTAAATACAGCACTGCACGGTGAAAGACTGGAGACTTGTTCAGAGGCTTCGGGAACTGAATATGTCCTATAATTTTGTAACATATTCAATAAGAATTTCTAAAAAATACATATATTTTTAATATCCTTAACACGTGCAACAGAAAGACGTGATGATTTGAAAAAAACAAGTCAAAATACGGATGGATACATAATAATGCAGGCAAAACAAGACTTCTTTGAGCCACCTAAAACGATTGCAGCTGATATAAACAATAAAACAATAAGATCTTAGCGGCGTCGGCTATGTGATATTAATTAATCCACATTATTTTAGGAAATCTTTTTAAGATCCGCGAAACTGTGCTACCATTTTTCTTGATATTTTTTCTTGTAGTGTACACAATGGATAGGTAATTTTTAAATATTGATACCTATGCCTAATATTATACCAATAAAAATACTTTTCAAAAGCTGTGTACTCTTCTAGAAATAATTAGTTTTGAATAAGTATTATAAAAACGTTCGTATTTCTTTAAGAGTACATGAACGCAATCGACTAAAAATCAGCAATAACATGTACAAATTGCCAAGAACGCAAACAAAGCTAAAAATATACAAAAACCAAAAATTTTAGTTCTCAGTTATACTGTTCAATATAGGTATTATACAAAGTTTTATTAGCGCGTAGTTTTATGAATCATTACACACAACCAAAATTCTAGCGGTTCATTGAGCCCTAATTGTTCTCTATATTATGATTAAATAATAGACAACACGATTTTATATGTATTTTATAAATAAAAAATGAAAGGTTGCTACAAATATAATTTATTTTAATCATCCACGTGTGTATTTTACTACGCAAATTACTAAAATTTCTTTTAAAAAAATTTACATCGAAATTTTTTGTGTATTTATTTTATTAGATTATTTTAGTGAAGATAAGAAGCGCCATATAATATACATACGAACAAACAACATACATAAGTATGTACAAAATTATATTTTATTTACATAAATTTGTGAGAATAACTGTTGCACTTTGGTCTTAGAAACACATACATACATACTTGTATGTATAATTTTTTTAGAGATATTTAAAAAAAAGAAAAAATTATACATACTACATATAAATTTCAAAGTTGAATTCCTCAATAATGAGTACTTTATTTAACTTGTTGAAATTATTACCAGACATCTTTTCACTATCAATAACTATTGTGTTGTGAAAGAATTACTTAAGACTTTTATTACTGAGAGTTTTGGCATATATTCCTAGTCCGCGCTCGGTACAGCGTAATTTGAGGGACTACTTCGGGATTTATTATATTTATTAATAAAAACTCAATTTATTCCTACAGTTTTTATTTTTTGTTTGCATTTCCAATTTCTTTATTATTTTGATGTGGTTGCAAAATTTTTGATTTTTATTACATACATATGTATGTATGTGTACATATTTTGTCGGCTTGAGAGCTATCAATTTTTACTTCTTGTTATATTAATATTTATTTAAGATGTACTTAAAATGTACACTCAACTATGGTCACAAACAAATCAAAGTCCAATCAACATCGAGATCCTTAAGCGAAAATGGCGCTGGATTGGTCACACGCTCCGACTGGAACCCCCATTGAAATACACGAAGAGTTGGTCGCCCGTCGCACTCCTGGAGACGTCAACTCGAAGCTGAAGTAATCCAAAGTGGGCTAAGCTGGAGGGAAATCAAACACCTAGCATCAAACAGAACCGAATGGAAAGAATTCGTTGTGGCCCTTTGTTCCTTATAGGAACCACAGGACATAATATATATATATATATAATATAAAATGTACTTATGTATACATATTTGTTTTAAGAACACTATGATTTGTTCGCCAATTTTTAGTAAATAAATTTTCTTAATTTAGCAAATTAAATTTTCATGGAATCCCACGGAATGTTGTTTTTTAAATTCTCTTTCTATGGAAGTTCGAAATTTATTACCATTTTCATTATTTTTTAAACCAATTTTAAATAATATATTTCAAGTGGTAAGAATGTGAGATTTTGCGTTTATCAAGTAAATATTTTGATAACACATTGTGTGCTTAATATACATATTTATGTATAAATGTATACCTAAATAACCTGCGAGCAGATAAATAGATTCTTTTGCTCAAAATTTATTATTTAATTTCCAGAATTAATAAAACATCCGTTACAAATAAAACAGTAACGTTTTTACTGATAAATATTTTAACGATTGATATGGCATAAAAAGGAATTGATAAGTTATTATGAAAAGGAAAAAATTATTACAGTACATTAGTTTTCCGATTTAACGAACATTCGATTTAATGAACATTGCATTCTATTAAGTAAGAACCTTATATTATGAATAAAAATTTTATTTTGTACTTGGTTTAACGAACAAATGTATAACAAAATGATTCACAAAACGAAAATGATGAGCTTGATGAAACTGAAATTTTAAAGCCCAAAATAAAATACGAAGATGTCATTTAGCACTCCGAAATTAGTGTTAAATGGGTTTAGAAAAACAATGTTAGTTGCACAAATTTAATGCTTTTAAAAGAGCTTCAAAAAGATCCCATTAACAAATTTTTTAAATAGTAAATTATTTTTATATTACTGTGTTTTTATAAATTTTTCCTTTCCTTATACATATTTTCAAAGAAATATTTATTTTAAATTAATATATTTTTAATAAAATATTAAAAAAAACCTATTACATATTTATAGCTACCAATAAAATAGACGCTATTAAGTTTTAATTTAGTACTGGAGATAACGAACAATTCGCTTTAACAAACAATTAGGTTCTTTAAATCGGAAATCTACTGTATTTGGAATATTTATTAATATTTTTAGTGCAATTAAATAGGTTGCACAGGCAGCCAGTTACAAGCAGGCGGCCCGCTTATGTCCAGAAAAATATGTCCGTTTGTGATAGGTCTCTTGTGATAAAATAAGTTCATTAAAAAAATATGTTTCAGTTAAACAATTTTAATAAGTTGAAAGTGTCTAGTAGTATTTTGTTGAAAACTCGTTACTTTGTTTACCTGCCAAGCTTGGCAATAATACAACTGGTGCCTGACAAGTTTTTAATGAAATCGATTACCAAGTTAGGTCAGGTTGCACAGGCTACCAGTTGCAAGTAACCGGTCCACATCCAGAAAGAGGTCCTTTGTGATGCTTGATGTGGATAGTTAAAAGAAGTCTCCCCCTCTCCTCTGCTACGGTCGGTAAAAAACCAACCTGATTTGCAAAAAAAAACTAGTTTATTCTTTTCAATTTGCATTCCATAAGGTCTGCAACTTCGGTTAAAGTCGAATTAATTAGTTGCATACATAGATCTGCAATAAGACAGAGCTGGACATTGACTGAGCCTAACAAGCTTCTCGAACTGTTCTCCATAAATCTTCCTGATTTTTATCCAAGAGGTACTCGTAGGGTTATAAATTTACATTAGACTTCCTTGTGAATGCCAATTCATCACGTTAATATTTTTAATATGTATTTTCAATGAATAAATGCTTAGCAAGTGAACCTATTTATCTGATCATAACTGTAAGTACCTAAATAAAACATGTTATTCTTATTGTTAAAATAAAAGAAATATGTATGTACCTCCACAATATTATTTGAAATACTTACAGCTGTTTTGAATTCCATATTTACAAGGTGCCACCATGTAGTGGAGAAAATATCGCCATAATCCTGGGCAGCGGCTCTGATTAACCCTATAATATCCATTGCTACACACCACAATGAAGAAAAGCGCGACACAAATAATCACTGCCCGACAACAGAACCAACGAATATTTAAACTTCACCCAAATACGGAAGTATTTTCGTAGAAGAGAAGTAAAAATGACTATACATTTCCAACTCTACTCCTCCATAAACATTTGAACGGGTACGGCGTATTGTTATCAACAAAAATAATAGCAACAAATAAACAAAGCAGCTGCTAATAAAAATGTACAATTTCTTGTTGTTGTTCTTTTAAATTAGATTCTTTGAAAAAAAAACACACACAAACAGCATTTACTTTTTCTTTTCTTCTTACACCTAATGCTTTTACATATATCTTATTTTAGCAACAAATTAAAATATTATAATTCATTTCTTTTACTTTTTTTATATATTATCCTGTTTTACGACAATTAACTTGTATTTATTTAAAAAGAAATCACACATGCAAAATTTTTCGCAAATATTGAATTTTCTCAACAGGCAACAACTACTTTGGCAGCCGATCGTTTAGAATACTAATACGTATTTTGTCTTAAAATGTTTTAAGAATCCATTAAACACTATTTGAACTATAGTAATATTAAGAACTCAAATACATATATCAATTTGTTTAATAATTCAACAATTATTCTAAAAATGATTTGCGAGTAAAAAAGTTTTCCGTTCTACCACCAATGAAATTTCTGACAACTATAATTTTGTTATGAAAACACAAAACGTCAGAGAAAAAAATGTTGTCAATACATTTTGTAATTTAAGTTTTCAAAAATTTTTGAATGTAAAATCATATATACAAAATAATATATCACAAGAAATTTTTTGTATTTGATAAGAAATCGTTATCAGCCCAGATTTATCAATATTTGCTTGTTTTTCATTTTGCCTTGCTTTTGCTTTTCACTTAAAATTAGAAATAAAACTTTGTGAAATTATCAAAAGTACTAAAATCTTTTATTTACAATTTGGTGATATTTCTTATTAGAACACAATTTATTATTTCTTTTGGTTTATACATAGTTTGATTTTTCAAAATCATTTTTAATAATTCAGTTTAACCCACTTACGCGGAGCTGATTTTAAGGAAGCCTTAAATGTTTTTTATTTTCGTGCACTTGTAGCCGAATTTATTACGTGAGTTCAAGCTGTGAAATTCTTTGCTGACTCGATTAATAATATATATATATACATTATTCAAATCTAATTAATAAATAAATGAACGTACGTTTGGGCATTTGCTAGCGTAAAACAGTTCTTTTGCTGTATCTATTCGGCGATGCATCTATCTTATTGATTTGCCTTAATGGTAACCGGCGAATTTATGTCGGCATGGCAGTGTTTCGGTAATCGTGCAAAATCAGCTGAACACAGCTGTGTGCAGTGTTTATTTTTTTGGCATTTAGTATGTTTATAACCGTCAATTTATTCAAACAAAAATATGAAAATTAGTATTAAAGTTTTCAGCTTTTATAAACGCTGTCAAGATATAAAGGGGATCCGTAATAAATTTATATTTTTAACAATTAAACAAAATTAGCTAAACTTAAGTTTTTTTTGTATTATGGCTTTATTAGATATGCCAATTATTCTCATTAGTTATGGAACGCATTCTCATTTATCTGACTGGCATGGTTGCGTTCGCAGTGGCATATCCCATGGTCAGTTTTGTTTATATTAGAGATGGGCACCGCTCACGTGATTAGCGTGAGTCATCGTAATTAATTTTTTGTTTCAATTACGCGAGAGTGCATGAACGCGAGTACAAAGAAATTGAGCGTGCATAAGAAGATTTTTGACGTGATTGCTTCGTGATTGCTTCGTGATTTTTTTGTTATATTGTTTTTTTTCGTATATGTACTTTTGTAATTAATACTTCTACATAATTACTTAAATTGTTTTAAGTTTATGTTGAAAGGAATTGTTTGGCTCAAGTTAAAATCTCACTTTACTCATTTCTTTATTAATTTTAGAAATTTTTTTGATAAAGTAAAATCATTTTTATTAAGAAAGTATTATTGGAACAGTCTATTCATCAGACTAGCAGAATGGATCAGTGATAATAATATTTTTTAATTATTTAAATTTTTTTTCGTGATTATTTCGTGATTGTGCGTAAGTTTTTTGCCTACTCACGTGAAAATATAAGTACGTGCATGACTAAAACTTTTTATCGTGAGCGTGAGTGAGAAATCACTCACAATCCCATCTCTAGTTTATACTTACAAAATATCCAAGCTTTTGTTTGTTCAATTTGCGTTAATTTTTTTATTAAAATTTTCAACAATTTCTTATAGGCACTTATAAATTTGTGTTTGTTTTGAGAGTGGCACTACCTTCTATATGGACCGCAAATACTTTCAAAGTAATCCACACAAGGGCTTAGTTAGACCTTACACGAACGAAAATTCCTTTTTTGTTGTATTGTTGTAGTTGTTGCCCTAATAATGCCACATGTTTATTTAATCATGGCATATCCTGTCAGTCCAGTTTGCCAAGATATTGTTGATGATTTTGGACTCTATCACACAAATGGGTCGAATATGGATCATTTCTGGATTAGTCGCATATCATCGCTCGAAAGTACTTTTCATAATATTTTATCACCGTGTATAGAGTAGCAGGTGTAACTTATTAATAAAGGGTGTTTTTTTAAGCTAGATAGAACTTTAAATTGTAAAAAGTAACACAAAAAATTAAATTTTGACGAAACATTTTTTTTATTTGTTTCAGTATACTCTGACAAATCATCATGAATAGACTCACGCTTGAACAACGCTACGAAATTATCCAAATTTACTTTGAAAATCAGTCGTCGATTGACCCGTTGTTTTATCGCAAAATTGTGTTCAGCGATGAGGCGCATTTTTGGCTTAACGGGTTTGTTAATAAGCAAAATTGCCGCATATGGAGTGAGACCAATCCACAAGAGACCCTACAGACTGCATTACATGCAGAAAAATGCACCGTTTGGTGCGGTTTTCACGCTGGTGGCATCATCGGACCTTATTTCTTCAAAACTGAGGCCGGAGCTCGCGTTACGGTCAATGGAGATCGTTACCGCACCATGATCAATGATTTTTTGTTTGAAAATATGGATGACATTGATCCGGAGGAGATGTGGTTTCAACAGGATGGCGCTACGTGCCATACGGCGAACGCAACCATCGACTTATTGAAATCAAAATTTGGCGATAAGTTGATTTCGAGAAATGGACCTGTCAATTGGCCTCCAAGGTCGTGCGATTTGACACCTCTCGATTATTTCCTGTGGGGCTACGTGAAGTCACTGGTTTATGCTGATAAACCAGCAACAATTGACGCCTTGGAGGCCAGCATTGTTCGTGTTATTCGTGACATACGGCCAGCAGTGCTCGAAAAAGTGGCCCAAAATTGGACGTCCAGAATGCGCTTCGTCAAGAACAGCCGCGGTGCCCATATGCCCGAAATCATTTTCAAATGTTAATGTCACGTATTGATCTTTCGAATAAAAAAAAATTTTGATTACAATTTAATTTTTTGTGTTATTTTTTACAATTTCAAGTTCTATCGGGCTTAAAAAAACACCCTATATGTATTTACTTATATTAATTTTATTAGTTTTAAATACAACTTCTTTTTTCGCAACAGCAATTAAAACAAACTTTACTGTTATTCGTAGTTTGTTTTTTCTCTTTTAGTTTTTGTGGTGAAAATCATTTTTATTAATTATACATATTAAAATTATCATGTTTTAATTGTTAAAAGATCATTGTTTTTTTTTGCTTTTCAACTTTAAAAGAAAAGAAGAATAAAATAAATGAAAAACGCATTAGTGGATTTTTGATGCCCTACGCTGCTGGTAGAAGATGTTGACACAGTTTTTTTTGCTTTCAATCATGTAAAATTCAATTTTTGAAATAATATGAACATACGAGTACATACTTTCAGTTAAAAAAATATATATCCATACATATTAATGGCCTCATTTTGAAAGATGGAACTTTTCTAAACGTTTAGAATCGTTTCATTTTCCATTAAAATTTTAAACCCTACATTTTAGTAATTTAGGAAATTGTAAAGTAAATGTAATATTTTAAAACGATAAAATCTATTTATATGAAAGAACACAAATTTTAGTTTAACTTAAGATCAACAGGACCAAAATAAGAGGACCAAAGCAATTGAATTAAATATCTAGTACATCAGGGTCAGAGGATGTTGCAGCCAATGTTGATGATTTCTGTAAACTAATGTATTTCCTATTTAAAAATTAATTAATTAATTTCACAGATCAGCTGATAGTTTTATGCAGGGTGCCCGTCGTTGTTTTCCCGCCAGTTTGGTAGACATTAGTCTTGATAGTTCATATTTGGCAGTCGTGAAGTAGACACCTGGAAAATTTATTATGGAAAAATATTCGATAAACCAACGTGTTTTAATCGTTAACATATTTTAGCAAAATCAATCATCGATTACTGTGACGATGAGAGTTTTACGTGAAATTTTTGGGAGAAACAACGTGCCAACAGAACGCACTATTTATCGTTTAGTGAATGATTTCGAAGAAAGAGGGTCGGTCTGTAGGTGATAGGCCCAAGCGTGGACCACAACGTACTGCAAGATCGGCTGAAAACATTAGTGCTGCTCAAGAAAGTGTTCAAAACAATCCATCAACCTCAATTCGACGCCGTGCTCAGGAACTTGGTCTTCAAAGAACAACTTTGGCCACAATTTCGCACAATGATTTGCATTTGTTTCCATTTAAGATTCAGTTTCACAGACCATTAAGCCATGACGACCCCGATTTTCATGAAAAAATCATAATGAGTGACGAGGCACATTTTCATTTAAATGGATGTGTGAATAAACAGAATAGTCGGTTCTGGGCAATGGAAAACCCTCAAATTATTCCTCAGTCACCTTTGCATCCATTAAAAGTGACAGTCTGGTGTGCAATTTGGTCAGGAGGAATCATTGGACCTGACTTCTTTGAAAATGAAAACTGTGAATGGGGAGCGATATAGTGATATGATTGAAAACTTTTTAGCGCCACAACTGCATGCTTTGGGCTTGCTTAACATGTGGTATCAACAAGACGTTGCCACATCGCATACAGCCAGTATTACAATGGAATTACTGCGAGACCTCTTTCCACAACAAGTTATTTCAAGAAATGCTGATGTTGATTGGCCTCCACGGTCGCCTGATTTGACTGCTCCGGAGTTCTTTTTGTG
This sequence comes from Gymnocheta viridis, assembly GCA_956483585.1. Lineage (NCBI taxonomy): Eukaryota > Metazoa > Arthropoda > Insecta > Diptera > Tachinidae > Gymnocheta > Gymnocheta viridis. Next base: position 2,907,287 of record OY101441.1, on the reverse strand, counting down.
GGGATATCTGAAAAGCAAGGTTTATGCAAACAAATAAGAAACGCTTGAGCAACTCAAACAAAATATTCGTGATGAAATTCGAAATGAAATACCGCGTGAAATGTGTGAGAATGTAATGAAAAATGTGCTCAAAAGGGCTTGCATTTGCGAGGCTAACAGAGGCAGAGACTTATCTGATATCCATTCTCTTTCATTTAATCAAAAATTATAAACAAACAAAGTCGTATCCTTCCTGGCGGACACCCTGTATGTATTATATGTATAATTACTCGTTACTTTGCGCTGTGGATGGTAAAGTGTTCATTTACTTTTTATTATTTTTAAGAGCAATTTTACAAAAAGAGTAAAAATTTCGTTGATGGTTTCTTATGGAAAAGTAAATGAACAAAGCTATTATAAATAATTTTTATAAACAAAGCAAAACAAAAGGAATTTCTCACCCAATCATGCATAATTATTGGAATTGTTTTCCAATTATTGAAAATTTCAAACATTTAAACATTAATATGTTCGAATGTCGACCACTAGGCGTACTATAGTTTCCTAAAATATCCTTGATAATCTCTCTATTCTTTCTGTGGAATCTTACACCACTAATATTCTGTACTCTGTCTATAAGATTCTTCGTCGTATTAATAATTATTTTCTTTGGATGTTTCGAATAATAATTGATAATCCTTCCTGATGATGTCGGTTTCTGATACCAATCAATTAATCAACTATCACCATTCCTAATTACCAATATGTCTAAATAGGGAAGTCTATTATCCAAAAAATTTAAAAAGAAATTGTTCACTAATAATTTGTTAATTTTTGATTATTTAAATTGTTTATTAATTTTTTCCTCCTGAAGAAGTTACCCAACGGTAACGAAATATCGAGATAAAATAAATTTGGATGATTTTTATGAAAAAAAGTGACCTCAAGTTTAATTTAAAGAATAATACTAATACATATGTATATAATATAAAAAAAGGTCGAAAAATTATATGTTGCAACTTTGCGAAGATGTCCTTACAATTATATGTGTGTAGTAAACATGTACGTACATACATACGAGTACATACAGTTATACGTATGTATGCGTACATGCATGTATGGATTAGAGAAGATGCACTTTTTGTTTGAAGCACTTCGTCATCGTTAATGAGTACGTTTTAAATTAACTAAAAAAAATAAAAGAAATTTAATCAAAAAAAGAAAAATATTAAAACGTGTATAAAGAAAATAAACATATAAATGAAAAAGAAGCACGCATCCAAAAGCGTTGGACTGATAAGTTGGTCTGTTAGCTACAATACTTTTGGGTCCAAACAGCAGTACAAACAACTGAATCTCTCTCAGTTAGTAACTGTTAGTGAATTCAACTAAAAGTTTTTACTAATTGTGATAAACAGAGCATGATTTGTAAAAAAAATCATAGAAAACAGGCATAGAGTAGTCTAATGCATGCATATTCATTGCCTATTTTATTTATTTATTTATTTGTTTATCTGTGCTACGAATAAGAGTCCATGCTCGTATTCCATCCAATAAGTATGAAAATAATACGAATAAGTATGTTAGAATGAGTTTGTTTCGGCATGGCAGCTTTATTACATCTCTTCAGGAGGATAAGATGCACTTTACTTATTTCGTTGGTCACGTAGAGGGTGTTGCAGAAAGTGCTTTTTTCTTCAATTCTTAGAAAACATAATTAAGGAATAATTGAAAGGAACGCCCCCTTTCTAAGGGACAACAAAACCACTAATTAGTGTTCATGTGATTATTGCGAATCATACGTGATTAATTTTTTGTTTCAATCACGTGAGCGTGCATGAACGTGAGCATAAAAAACTTGACCGTAAGCGTGCACGAGGTAATATTTAGCGTGATTGATGCGTGATTTTTTTTTGCTTTATTGTAATTGGGGGAAAAGTGCGATTAAAAAATGTAAGAATTTATATTTTTTTTCATTTAATTTTGACTATTTCGTGATCGTAAGTTTTCAGAATTGTAACGAACTGTTTTTACCACTCACGTGAGCGCATGCGCAAAAAAGTTTTCAATAAAAATTTGGAGTTTGATAAATCCGTTCTAGAATGATGATGGGTTTTTTTCGTTGACGAATAAAACAGACGATATTATCCGCTAAGTAGCCGTTGACGTCAAAATGTAGTCGTGCACGGCTTATGCGAAAGTCGTTCTAAAATCTCGTTGTAGTCTGGTTTGCGACTGTCGGTCGTCGAGGAATTAACATTGTCGTGTAGCCGTCTTGAGCATAGGTCAACTGGGATATTAAGTAATGTAACGATATATAAATGTATATGTATATATAAGTTCCTTTTATTTTATTTAACAATAGGAAAATTATACCTTAAAGAAAACTGTAAAATATTTTATACCTTGTTTTAAATACTATTTTAAATAAATACCTGGTTGAACTAAATTAAAATAGTATTGGTGACATCGTCATTATTCGTCATACATCGTCAGTATAATTTTAATATTGACAGCGTGAAACAGTACAGTTTTACTATGGACATTTCTCACAGTTTGGTGATGTCGTCAATAGTAAGTCAGTACAATCTTACTATTGACATTTTCTCCATATGGTCCCACAAAAACTACTTAGTTAGTATTGACGCAGTCTACTGGTAGATTGCGTAGCACAAGCCTGTGTTAAATGTCAATAGCAGACAGCATTAGTTGGGGTATAATCTGTCAGTAGTACTGGTGACATCGTCAACAGATAATCAGTATAATTTCACTATTGCCATTTCCTGCTAGGTTGCATATCTACGGAGTTGAGCTTGGTATGTGTCCTCTATGTCCTCTATATAATACATATAGAACTATAATATAATGTAATCACTTTATGCTTACATTATACAGTTGATTTTAACGTATAAAATTTTAAAGGTATTTCCTTGTAGTTTTATACAATCCATATTTTATTAAAATCGGTTCAGTACTTTGGGAGCTATAAGCGTTTAAAATTGGAACTTCTATATGCATGTATCAAGCTTCAAGTCGAACAATTTAACTACAAAATATGCAAAGAAATGAGAACAATAATGAGGCAAAGCTTTTAGATCAGCTTTTGATTTGTGGAATTGTTGCAAAGGCGTAGTAAACAAAAGAGAGTTCATCAAAGTAGAAATGGACAGTAAACGGGTCATGCGGTAAAACCAAGGGTTTAATAAAAGTTAGTTTGTTTTGGTAAATTATAGTTTTTCAAAACATTTGGGAACATGTAAAATAATAGTAATAATTCCCATATTTTTTTCTCATAAATTTTTTGATTTTGATTCACATAAAACCAGGAACTCCGAAATATTCGAAAATAAAAACTATTCGTAGTCGATTGATTTCATGAAAAGCGAAATACTTGTAACCGCTTCAGTTTATGAAACATAAAATTTCATGCAAGCAAAGGTTTAATAATTTTGCTTTGTAAATAAACAGAAAATAAAACACCCCTTTTGAGGTTTCCCTGTAATATTTTACTGCCTAGAAATGTACACATGTATGTATATTTGTATGTGGCTTGCTAACTAAGAGAAATAATTAAAACAATATTAAAATGTAGACAGAGATTAAACAAGCAAAATATTGTTTTTTGGTCATTTTTATATTTATTTTTTTTCGTTTTTTTTTAATTTAATGCGACCACAGAGAAATAATAATTAGTAACTTTTTGTAAAACTAATTTCGAATAATTCATACCAAGTTTGTTAAAATAATTAAAGAAATTAACAAATTAAAGACAGACGCGCCCGCCCGCCAGCCAGGCAATTATTAAAAATAAAACCTTTTCATTTTCGTGTTATGAAGAAATAAATGCTTTATTGAGAAGTGGAGAAATTTTAAAACTGACAGACTACTGACCCTGATAACACTTAGAAAGTGATCAATAAATATTGTATTTTTCCTCTGTATTTTCTTTTATTTCTTTTTTTTCTTGTTCAATTGTTGGCATTCACCACCCACTCACTCACTGGTCACCAGATCACCCCTCATTTAAAATGAATTGTGCAAAAACAAAAAAAAAATCAAAATTAAGGGTGTGTCAGGCAGGTGAAGAATTTGTCTTGTATTTAATGGCCAACAGAAACAAATGGTTTAATTTAAAATTTGATTCTTGCATTATTCTACAAGTTTTAACAACACAGAGTTTTGAGCCCCATCTGAATTTGTGCTTATCTCTGTAATTTTTCCATAAATTTTCACTTCAAATCCAAAACTCTGTACAAACTCATGTGTGTGCCTGCCTGCTTGCTTGCCTGGCCGCTTTTATTAATTCCAAAAATAGCAAGGAAATGGAAAATAATAACTCGCACAACATACGCCGCACAAAACTCAATATGTACTTTTAGTTTTGTCATCACACCATCACTTTTAGTTTCTATAGGGGTTGATAAAATGCGTTTAAAATAAATAAATTGTATCGTTATCGTAAATACAGTGTGTGGCACTGTATACAGTGACATTCGAGTGGTACCATCGGTTTTTATACGAACATGCAACATTTTTAGTTGTCACTAAACCTAAAACAATAAATAAACCAGCAGGAATATAAAACATTCGGCTCTAATGCATTTTATATACCCTTCACCATGTGCGCCCCACCAAGGCATAGGATGGGGTCGTAAAGTACAATCGGGGTTCGCATATAGCTCAATAATTCAAGGACCGACTTAACTGTCCTTTGCAAGCATAATCTGACAATGTGAGACAGACAGGCGGACTTTTTTAGTTCGTGTTCTCCTCTATCCATAAGAATCCAGAATGTATACATTTTGTGGGGCCACTAATGAATATTGTAGAAATTAGAAACGGAGTGACAAACTTAAATGTCCCCTTTCTACATTTTTGCGGTGAAGGGTAAGAAATAAATAAAATTGATTTTCAATTGATGATTGAGAGAACCGTCTGTTTAATTATATACACACATATGTATGTAGATGTGCACGCATACTTACATATCAAACCCTCGCGCAAAATTATCGTATGCGTCACAATCGAACTTTTTCAATTAGAGTTTATTTTGAAACATTATATTTTATACACATTCATACATAAACTATAAATTCATATTTAAATACATACATACACATTCACAGATGCATGTCGATTGCGATAAAATCGAACAGCAAGTATTTTAAAATTTACAAAGAATTTTAGATTTTAATCATTTTACTCGAAAGTTAGGTCAAAAATATTTTGATTTCCATAAAAAACTGCTATTGCAAATTTTGAACAAATGCCACTTATGATGATTTGGCGCAAAGGAATCCATTTGTATATACAAACAAAAACACGAAAATTACAGAAAGTATGTAAGTATATCAAATTTCCTTGTCTCATAATGTTTACAATATTGCGTGCCCCAAAAAAATTTAGTGTCACATGATTCGAGTCTACTCTGAATAGTAAAAAATATCGGGAATATTAATAGCTTCTGGGGACTTAAAGTTTTAGCAAATTGTTATTAGAAATCTTGCAATCCTTACAATTTAGGTGTAAAGTGAGCTCAGCCGATTAATGTAAAACACTACAAGGAACATTTTTGTGTAACATTTTAACCCTCTAACTTTTATATATAGTGAATTTGTATCCCTTTTTCAATACAGCGATCATGGTATAATTATTACCAAATGCACCTAAATGGTACAAAAGAAAACATGTAGGTATATTGTTTGCTGGGAATTTTGCTACTGATTGTCAGAACAATAATGTAAACGTTCTTTTTTTTACAGCTTGTAAATAAAATCCCAATTATTGGTCTCATGGAGTTCGCTGTAAACATGTTTCACTATATAAAGTATTAATATAAGGCAAATCGCAATTGTGGAATTTTATTGAAAATCGAAGTAATGGAAACAAACCATAAAGTCTGACAGCACTTCTCGCACGGACACAACATGTTCTGTTCAAACTTAAGCTTGCGAGCAAATGCCAAAGGCAATTGTGATAAATTCTTTAAATCCAAAATATTATTCTATACAACTTCAAGTGTGTAAAATTAAGTTTCTGTGAACGTAATGTAACGTTATCGCTTTAATTTTAATGTGCGAATATTAAAAATATCATTGCAAAACTAGTAGTCTGGCAGTACTAGTGTCTTTATTTAAAACATGTTTGAATCGAACATAAGACATCATGCTGGTGTAGTTGCCAGAAAAGTTTTAAAAAAATCTCTTACATTGTGGGAAAATAAACTACGTGATACCTTTCAAATCGATATTTTATCGAAAAGTAAGATTTCGAAGGTTTCCAATAATATCTGAAGGTAAAAGTCATACAAACTACTCTGAAACCACTACTTCTAGAAGATATTTAAAATTCCTTGTAAACATTGAAGTGAAATTATGAAACAGTTTAATGGATATATACATAATCTAATAATTCAGATTTCTTTTAACAATATTAATGGAAGGAACTTTTCTTATTAGTAAAAGAAAGTTTTTAGAAATTTTTAAGGCTCTTAACAAATGACACAGTATTTTTCAATACGGCAGTAATTCTTTGAGAGCATTAGATCCCCTGTTTTCAATATTTTAGCTGGTTATACTGGGTATAACTGTGGCTTATATTGAGATATAGTTCACAGAATTATTTTACATATACAGCGTGAATTCAGGAACAGTTCTTCTTCATTATTATTATTTTTTTGTCGCAGTCTCAACAAACTCCGTTATTAAACAATTCTGCACTACATTTACCCTTTAGGGTCTTTAATAATAAACAAATTAACTGGGAGATAGCGCTAAGCTCATAATTTAAGCTTCGGTTAGTAAAACCCCATTAACACAAAGTTTATTTATCGATAAAATTTTATTTAAATATAATAGAAATATTATTTTGGGTATGCGAAATATATTTACTCAGCGAAACCGGTTTTAAATACACAGAGAGGAGAAATTCCCTAAGCCCAGTTGAAATATACTTGTTCAATAATAACATAATCAAACTAATTACATTTTCAAAAATTTCGCATAAAATAATCCCTCGAAAATATCGTTGAGATTTTATTCATTATTCACTTTTGCGGTGTTATTTCATATGCAATAATTCTCCAAAAAAGAGATGCAAAAGTCCCCAATAAGCGAAATAACACGCATAAATTTTTATTGTTGCTCTCTGTTTCTTTTTTTTGGGGATTTATTTAATTTTGGCGACGTTATTTCGTGGGGATTTTTTCGTGTTGCCAAAGGTTTTTATTAAAGTGTCATATTGTTAATAACTTTAGAAATAATGGCTTTAAAAATATATTGTGAGCGACAGTTTATGGATATAAAACAATTAATGAAGAAAGCTTTTGCTGACAAATTTTCATTTTGTCGCTTGCGATAATTTGGCACTGAAGCATGGACGTTGGAATGTGAAATTAACATTGTTTACATGATGTGTTTTGGTTGTGTTTAGTTAGACTCCTTCCTCAATGCTCTAGATAGTTCGATTGAACGAGTTCGAGGGAAGTTTAAGTAAAAATATGTATGTACACAGTCGTTAAGCAGCTCTGGGCTGAAGAACAGTCCTCGCGTCATCGTAATTATTTCTTAAGTGCGGTCAGGCTTGCGTGTGTTGTTTGGCCTTCGAGAGTTTTTCTTCTCACTCGCACTGGTTGACTGATTTGCCACGGATAACAGTATAGTCTTGCGGTTCCTTTGTGGAGTTTCATTGACAACCACGTTGTTACTTCCTATGTGAAGGCATAGGTTGGGCATAGTCAGTCACAAAAACATTTTTAAGATACTGGTAATAACATCATGGACATATGGTCTAGCTACCAGTGCCATTTTTGTGCAACTATATTCTGCAAATTTACTTTGCAGAATATATACCAATAAATAAATAAATATGTATGAACACATGTCAAGTAAAATATTGGATTTGTTATAATCTATTGTATGATATAAAATACTTTGTGTGTTACATGGTTTTGTATTTCAGTTAACGATATGTTACATATGTACATAAGTAGTAGAAAAATATCACAAATTTAATATAGAATTGGGTTTTTAAGAAATCGCAAAAATTTGACACAAAAATCGACGTATTGTCGGCAGATTATATCTGGTTCGAAGATCGTACATATTAAAATAAATCGTTACATCTGGCAGCCGTGCTCGTCGTCAAACACAAAAGCCGGCTTTATAGAAAGAAAAATGCAGACCCAACGAAACAAAAATTCATTCGAGTCTTGCAACGAGTCGCGAGTGGTTGTTTCTAGTTAAGAAGAACGGAAGTCAGTCAGTCAGTTTAGCCAGTTGATAAAGGAAGTGAATTATTTCTTAATAGCAGACAAACTAACAATCAAAATATCCTTGAGTTTTAAAAGAAAGTCTTAAGAAAAAACACCAGTCAGTCGAAAGTTGAAAAGTGAAATTATTTTGGAACAAAAAATAAATTTATCCACAACAATACAAAAAGGGTGTAACAGAATACAGAAAAATACAACGAGAAAAAGGTTAAAAATAAAAAGCCGGTTACAAAAAAGAAAAAGTGTTGTAAAAATACAGAAAAAAGTAAAAAATTATAAAAGAAAAATAAAATATTCTGAACAAAGGATTTTTTCGTTAAGAAAAGAGAGAAAGAATTACATATTTGAAGTAAGTTTATTTATTTTAAAATTTTCACAAATTTTATGTAAAGAAGCTCCCTAAAAGTTAAATAAGGAAAATATAAATATAACACAACCTTTCAACAAAATTCCAATATGCACATAATTAGATACTTAATGTTGCATTCTAATTTGAGTTAAAGTTTATAATTTTTTTTGCCTGATTTTCCATTATATTGTGATGGTGGCGTGGAATAACCGGCTCTTTTTGTTTTTTATTTATCTAATTACGGCGACATTGACATTGTGTTTAAACTTTATTTTATATGCTCTCATTTTTTGTTTTTTCTCAACGCAAGTATTTATTTATGTACATATTTTACATACTTTTATGTACAAATGTATGTATGTATGTAGATAAATGCTTTTGCACATGTGTATATTTCTCGTAATACACAGGGATACATACATACATATGAACAATACGTACAAATAATAAAATTACTAGACAAGTAGACGAATAAAACGAAAAACTTTACACTTGCCAACGAGTTTATCCGACAATACCTTTCAAAAGTTGCCACCAGTTATAGTCGCCTCTTGACAATTTGAAAAAGTTCAAACCACAAGTTTGAAATAATAAAGAGTTCAAGTCATAGACTACAATAGGCCCGACAATACTACCTTCATAAGAGTATAATAGTCTCTTATGAAAGGAATAGAAAATCTTATTGTTAACAATTTGACTATGTTTTTCATATTATTGTAGTAATTTTGTTTGTTCAAACAGTACACAAAATATTGTACGGTTTTTTAAACTTCCAAGTTGGGTATTTTCTTTCATATTCTGTTTGCTCAATTAAACAAGACGGAGGTAGCAAAATTCAAGTTAACAAAAGTTTTGATTAAAATTACGGGTTTTTTAATTTCGAAAATTTTACACAATAACATAAATTTCATGATTTGAACTCGAGCCAAAAGAACAACTTTACCTATATATGTATATACATATATATTCTATCAAATATATATCATATAAATATTAACGACAATTTTTTATTATCAAAAAATATGTTGCAATTTTCTTTTGAGAAAAGCTACATTGTCAGAGTTCTCATCTGATTTCAATTGTTAAAAGTCAATTAACGCAGCTGATATGCACTTTTAACTATTCCGTGCGAGTTCAGCTGAAAATAAAATAGGTATATTCCACATTTAATTAATTTGAAATCGGAATTTGAACTATAGTTTTCTTAGAGACGAGACCTCATTCGTGTTAGTGTAAAGACAGCTTAAGCGAATTCAACAATTTTTTTTGTTTAAAAACACGAATATAAGCAAATTAAAATTGTAGTTCTAATTATAATCCGTAGGGAAATCGAAATACAAATAATAAAATGTCAGTGGGCAAAATGATATTCCTTCAACTACCAATTATAGTCAATGTAAATTGATCGGTGAATTCATTAAGAAGATATCCCTAATTTAGATCTTCGAAAGCTATTTTGTGAATATCTAATATTCAAGGTAGTATGAAGTACATTAAAATTTTTATAGATATATTAAGGTGTGTTTCCCTTAGTAGAGCCCAGGAGCTGTTTCTGACATTTGCGATTTGTTTTTTAATGGAGTTTGACATTTGAAATACCAAAAGTGTATTCCATCTACTTCCATTTTATGAACTAATAAAAAGAAAGCTGATTTCAGTTTACCTAAGCATACTTCAATGCGAACGCTGGTTCGAAAGAAAACGTGTATGTGTGTTTCATGCAGGTTTCGCAAATACCGAATCAGGCGCCCACATAAGCAAAATTCAACGAAAACTGTCAAAATAGAGAATTGAATCGAATTCTAGTGACTGATTGCAAAAATTTTAAAGGTATGAAAAGCCAATAATGGATTTCTGATTTTTCGATCAACAACTTGGCACTATAACCAGTTAGTTCATCGATTAATCGTTCTTGAAAGTAGAGTATGTTGAAGACGTTATTTTTTTTGGAGCAAGTCTTTGGTACAACCAACTAATAAAATAAGAAATAAATAAAAGATAATTGCTAAAGTCCCACGAAACTAGTGTTACTTTTTTTAATGATTTTAACTTTCTATATTGATGAAATTATTTGTGTAGTTCACGATGGGATGGGCATCAAATTATCTACGTATGTGATTATACTCGTATCTACAACAATAAAATATATTGAATAAAAATACAATTTTGTAAATGTTATTGTTGTCGATATAATCACATACGCAGATAGCCTGATAATCAGCCTACCCTGAAAACCTAATTGTTTTTTTGTTGTTATTTTTATTTAAAATAAAGTCGCTTTTTAAGCCAAAGGATATTATTTGAATTTTAATAATTTCAATAACGCGCTAGTTATGGCACGAACAAGCCATACACATTTTTCATATTGTTGTTTTTTCGCCGGATTTTATTTCCGATTAATCGTTACCAAGGGACGATTTCAGTATAATGCTGGCAGTGCATAATCGAACACAAAATTATCGTATTTTGACAATGAAATCGATTGCCATCGAAATCGATTTACAATTTACTTATTTTATAAGTCCGCCACGTGTTCTCCAATTGGTTCAATAAGTTCCTTCGATTTAAATTTTTGTCTGTAGATCGGGAAAGTGTATAATTTAAAAGATTGTTCGAAAGCTGTAGTGGTGTTGATTTCCAAACAAACTTGATGCTCATGTAATATAGAGATGGGCACCGCTCACGTGATCAGTGTGAATCATACGTGATCAGGCGAGATCACTCATGATCGTGATTAGTTTCTTGTTTCAATCATGTGAGTCTGCATGAACGTGAGCATTAAAATATTAAGCGTGAGTGCGCGTGCTTTATTGTAACTTTTTTCGTTTAATTTTTCCACAGTTTTGTTTTCGTAAGTATTTCGTGAGCGTGAATTTTCGTGATTATGACTAATTTATTTCCCTTTCACGTGAGCGTGGGTCAAAAGTTAATCACGTTCCCACCTCTAATATAAAATAGTTTTTAAACTAATATGATCTTTCGTGAGTACATAAAAACACACACACATATTAGAGTTTCCAATGATAACACTTTGAACATGTTTATTTTTTACCATTAATTCAAGCGGGGTGTGTATGTGAATGGGCCCTTTCATACATACAGACTCGAATATATGTACATATGTAAGCCTTGTTACCATTGCATTTGTGTAATCAAACAGAAAACATACTTACTTTTACTAATTCGCTCATGTTTAATTTATAAGTCCTGATTATTTATTTATTTGTTCGCTCAATCGTACTGGAAAAACGAACGATTGTGTTGTTATTTTTCATCAAACTGAATTGTCTTTCTTGGGATTTTGTTGTTACTGTTGTGTTGTGTGTACTCGTATGTGCATTTTATCATCATTTATTCTGTTTTATTTGCCATTGTTTAATAAATTTTCTCAAATGAATTTGAAGAAAATAATGTAAAAATAAAATCACATTCATCATCGTCATCGCCATCGCCATCGTCAACACATTCTTCGTATTCGTATCATTCAAAACACACTTTGTATTCTTGATTGGTTTCTGTGCTTAAACGTGGAGTTATGATGAGTTAAGAATTATTTATTGTTCAGTTTATTTTCCAATTCGTTTTATTAACGTTCGCATTTGGGAATATAAGTACATAAGTATGTCGTACGACTGACTCTATTGCTTTTCGTTCTCAAATTGGCCAGGAGCGCAAGCAAAGAAAGGCTCTTTTGTGTTTATAAAATTTTTTAATTTTTTCTTTATCTGTTTTATATTTCAGCCCTACTGCGGTTTTAATTACATATACATATGTACTTATGTACATTTATATATATATACATACATATCTAGGTATATGTATATAGATATTTATTATTTATATGTACATATATACATACATATATATGTACATCTATATTTATATATTTTTTATATTAATTGCAATTCAATATGTTTTCTTATTACATTACTCTTTGTTGTTTTGTTTCGTTTATTGTTGTCATTTTTGTCTGTTCCTTTCCCGTTGGGGAGTATTTTTCTGTATCTAGTATTTTTTCCCCATTTAGTCCTTATTCCACCTTTTGTTGCCTCGTTGTATCTTTTGATAAATTTTTGTTGGATGTTGTAACGTAAGGGGCCACATCCATAGTTGTAGTTGGCTACGATGATGATGATGATAATGATGACGATGATTACGTTTTTGTTTCATCTTCTTTTTGAATAGACTTTTCGAATACTCTTGCACTTTTGGGGCGTGTGCTGCGTTTCTTCTTCATTGTTTTCGTTAAAAACTGCTGTATTTCACTATTTATTCCTGTTGTTGTTTTAAATTTCTCACTACTCACTCGCACGTTATGGCTTCAGAATTAAAAATTTAATTCGGTTTATCTTTGTTTTTGCCATATTTTAGTACTAAAAACATCTACCTCAGTATGAAGACGCGCACGCGAATTTAAGTATGTATGTATGTATGTATGTATGTAAATCTTTGGTTAAACAATTGTTTTACAAAGAAATCGTTTTTGCAAACTGCATAGTAATTAATTTTGACCATTGATATGTTGTCCGGTCCACTGAGATCTCGTATGTAGGTATTATACTTAACATTTCTTTTCTAAAACTACTAGGTAGGAATGTATTAGAGATGGGATCATGAGTGGCTTTTCGCTCACGCCTATGCACGCTCTCGATAAGAAACTTTACTGATGCACGATCTTATATTCCTAAAAAATGCACATCGATATACTTACCTACGTTCCTGAGAAAATCGTATGAATCGAAATTTAAAATCGTGTAAATCGAAAATAAAAGTAATATCTTACATATCGAGTCCTATTTGGGATTATATCATGAGCCACAATATATCGAAATTCGGTAATTTTTATTGCAAATAGGTTATGAGGACTAGTTACATACATATGTATGTATGTATGTACGTAGAATTAATTTTATAAACAAATTTAAATTATTAATAGCAGTGCTGGCAAAATATTGCTGGGCGGTGAATACCGAGTAGTTGCTTGTTTTTTGCGTACTCAGTACCACAATGGAGACCAGAGATGACATGAGACTATATGCTTCTGTAGTTGTAGTTGTTTTTATCCTACCTCTTTCACCCGATAATCTGATATTATATGATATTACTGTCTCTTTTAATTTATAATCTGATAAAGCTGAATTAAACTAAAAAATAACCTCATTGTTTCATCTACTATAAACCAGTGTTGTCACCAAAGAAATGTTAAATTACACATGCATCATGCCAAAATTACACATGAATTACACATGCTCTCTTTTTTTTTAAACTAACGTGCTTTGATTTGTTTAGATTAAATATTTTACCTTTTTGGTGTAATTCCAAAATTTTTTGGATATTGAATATATTTTCAATATTTGCGCTTTCAAGGTAATTTAATAAAAAATTATTTTTACATATTATTCCGACGTTTCGTTGGTATTTTCCAACTTCTTCAGCGATTTTTTAATTTTTGATATATAATCTTCTTTAGACCAATTCTACATTATTCTCAGTAAAAATATCAGAGTTTTGTTTTGTGTAAAAAAAGCAATCACAAACTAAAACTTATTAATAAATTTAAAGCAAAAAAATTTAAAACAGGTTCATAAATAAATTAAAATATCACAGCCTTCCTAATTTGTCGTCATCACAATAAAAAAAAGTAGTGCTCAAAAACGATAAAATTTTAAATAACACATGAGTTACACATGTAGCCAATTACACATGAGTTACACATGCAAATAAAAATTACACATGATATGTGTAATTACACAGAAGGTGGCATCACTGCTATAAACAAATTATATTCCTATATCGCTCTTTCTCACTAAAAAATCAAATTTGCTGCTACAAAAGTTGCAACGTGTGGACAGCGACTTAATAATCTAACTTACAACAACTTCTTTTCGCTCTGCATTCGCTTAATACTGACAATCGATTAATTATTAAATTTTTTCAATCGTTATACTTTTACCCATTTTTTTTGCTTTTAATTTCACCAGGGCAAATAAATACATTAAAATTATATTCCTAGACTTTTTGTTTTAAATTAAAACATTAAATGCAAAATTTCTCCCTGGTTAAACAAAATGAAAGACTTGAAGTTCAAAGAAAATAGTAAATAATGAAGCTGTGTATTGTGTATCACTTGGCAACATCCAACAGTCGCACAACAACGAAAAACCATGAACGAATTTAAAGGCAACAACAATAATTGCAACACCAAGATTAAAACTTAACTGCACAAACACATGGCACTGACACATGTTGGCAACATATATACATGCATACGATATATGAACATAACACACGACATTTGGGGACATTTGTTTTTCAATTTTCAAACTGGCGATAAATTGGTGGAAATCTTATTCGCAAAAATAAAACAAACAAAAAAGGCAATAAAATAAAAAACGCCGGGCGCCAAAAACAAGAATGTATGTATGTATGTATTCGACAGCAGCTTGAACAAAAAATTAAAACTACCTATGCAACGGCGGGAACAGTAACATTCTCTTGGTCATACTCATAACATAGTCACAGACCCAGTACATACATATGTACTCGTTTGTATACATACGTACATAACACTGTATCCATCCATCTATTTATGTATGTACATATTTTACTCGCATTCAGTTTTGTTCTGCGGCAAAAGCAGCAGCAGCAGACGACACACGTTGAGTCATCGTCATTATCACAAACTTTAACACATCAACAAAACCAAACCCAACTAAACTGAAGTGTTGTGAACTAAACTCAATGTGGTGGCTTGTAGGTGGGGGATCCTGTTAAACAAACTGCTAAAGGAATGAAAAATGAAGTTGAAGTTGTTTGTATATGTGTGAGTGCGTGCATATGTGCCCGTGAATACGACTGTGGATGCAATGAACCTCCTGCAATAAATTCTACATAAACAGATATTAAAAATGTGATAACACAGTATTTGTTTCAGACTCGTGCATTTGTGCAGTGCCCATAAATGGTTACACTTAACGCTTGCAATACTTTTGATAATTTTAAATGTTGTTAGAAATATTCGATATGAACTTAAACCGAAATACTTATGCTGAGATTGTACAAATATTGCAAAAAACATCTGTTAATATGTCTGGATACAAATTTTTAAAATAATTTTTACTGCACTTTTTTTTATCTTGGACCAGCACTCAGGGGATGATGACCCCTACACATGCAATGCATTGTGCTGGAACTAGTGGAAAGGGATAGTGATAGATATGAAAGGAGGTGAAGCTTCATTCGTTTTTTACAACTCTGCTTTTTTTCTGCACGTTTATTCGTAGAGCAGTGTTGCAGCGCCTCTGGTGGCGAGGAGGACATTACGAGTTTTGAAGCTGTGTTTAGTTTAGTAGCCACTTCTTTTTATTAATTTTATTTTACTTCGCCGTTGATTGTGCTACTCAGTACCAACGAAGGAGGGCGCTCTGATGTTACATTGGAATTAGTATCAGCTGAAGTTGGTACTGTTCAGTGACCAGTGACAATGCCTTCGCCACTGAAACCTTCCGCCAACAACTGACACAAAGGCACACCAATGCACATCAGAGAAATGCTTGGTGTTTTTATTTCATGATTCTGTCTGACACTGGGTTTGAATCCAGGTCCTTCGGTTTGTAGTCAACGTGTTTACTACCTGAGCGAACGCCACCCTGCACTTTTGGAGGAAGCTAATTATTATCTACACATTATGTAGGAAAATAATTTCAAAGCACACTTAAATATGTTCTTAAAACATTTGTTTCGTTTGAAACACTTGCGCAACATTAATGTTGCAATGCATACATATCGCTCCTTTATTGCAACGTAGTCATATCTCAAAAAACGTGATTTTTGAGTTAAGAATGCAATATTATTCATCGTATCGTTCTTCATCTTTTGTGGAAAATTCATATAAATATTTTGTTTACTCACCTCTTGAGCGGAGAATATTTTTTTATTTTTCCATTGAGCTGTGACTAAATTAAAAACTTTAAACTCATTTTTTGAGTTGTATGTTGTATAAATTTTGTTTGTAATATTCTCATAAACATGTTTCTAAGACTGTGTTTAGACGCGTCATGTCTTATTGACATGATTCTTACTTTTTCTTTGAACTGTCATTGGTGTTTACACAAATCATGTCATGTTGACGAGATTTACTTGCAAATGCCTTCAGGCTTAAAATTAGGAATGAGAAAACTCTCGTTTCTCCTCCCCTCGTCGCTTTCGCCTATAAAGTAGCAATCATGTCAATAAGACATGACGTGTCTAAACACAGTCTAAGCAAATGTTAATATAGGAAATACTAACAATATTTATCCAACATACAACTCATACAACAGGTTGTGAATTGGACAAATGTATAAGCTATACAAATGAACCCAAGGTCTATTGACAGATTATTATGAATAAAAAAGTAAACCAGTTTTCGCCCAAAAACCAGTATCAATTGCATAAAAGATTGTATTTCAGATGGCTTATTAGAAAGCGCATTTCGAATCACCCTGTTCACAGGGAAATAATGTAAACAGGGACCCAAATTTCTAACTCTTGAGATAATCAAGCGTTTACTTTTACATACAAATAAATAAATAAAAACAAATATACTTAAAATGTGTGACGAAAAATTACTTTTAGCCGCCCACATTATTCAATTTAATTAAAGCAGATTATTCTCAACACTGAGAATTTTGTTCATATTTTAAAATCAATAGTTTTAATAGACAAACTAATCTGCTGCAGTTGCAAATTGAACTCGACTTTGGAGGAGATATAGTACTCAGTTGCATGCTGCATGTTGGTGTGGAACATTTAAAATCAATTATACGATTTTAAATATTTCTTTTTAACAACTCAATAGAATTAAGAAATATTTAATTTTTTTTGGGGGATTCCTTTATACTCAACTCTGAGGGATTGCTGAGTATTTCGATTGGAAAAATTAAACTTAGCAATTCCTAAAAATTTCTTTAGATTTTTTAACCAAAAACTAGACTTTTATCAACAAAAGTTGATGTTAAGAAAACTACTTATATGAGTGAAATAAAAACTAAGAAATACAACTGCACATGATTTTTTGCACAAAATTTTACTAAAATAAAATATATGTATATTAGAAAGCAAAAAAATTTTGAAAATCAACCCTTAATAAAACTTTGTTTTATTATTTTTTGCAGGAAAGTACAAGACTGTATGTGACGTTTTTTTTTGTTTTATTCTCAAATCTGTATGCAAACTTAAAGCTAAATCCTTAATAGCATTTCACAAGCCCAAAATAAAGGTGTGTTACCAGGAAAACACCCCCGAAGTGAAATTCACACAAAATACGCATTTTTTGGCAAATAATTGGAAGAATGAGTGAATCACGTTCAAGGGGTGTGTTTTTATTGAAGAAATCACAATAATTTTTAAACATACTTTAAGAATATAGTGGAATAAAGAAATTTTAAGAAACTTATTAAATGAAACAAACATTAATGAAAGCTGAATATTAGTGTGGTGCCGAATGTACTTCTTCCGACCGAACGCGAACCTGAACTTAGGTAGGTTTTCCACACCGAACTCTATGGTAGAATAATACAGGTAGTGTCGAAGCTACAACAACACTGCTTTTTATTGTTTTTAGGTTCGAAGTTGTCTAAAAGTACAAAAGAGAAATGGCGAAAAATTCTGCTCTATAAAGAATTTTGCTTCTTCTCCTTTTCTTATTTGCATTTGAAACAAATGTTCAAGTGTACTTTTTTAGTAGTGTGTGTTAGTAAAACATAATCAAATTTTGACAGATACGAATCCCAAAAAAAAAACTCCGTTAACGTTTGACACTACCTGTATTTTTATTTGACAACATTGCACTCTTTAAACTTTTGCATGTAGCATGCTTACATTTTTGCTGATACGAAAAATTTGCTATACAAATTTAGATGTTCGACGAGGACTTTGTCGAAAATTAATTTGCTTTCATTTAAAGTCGAATTTTATTAAAAAATATGTATTTAGAAAATTGTATCCTTGTATTCTCCTAAGCAAGGACATGGTATTTCATGTAAACCACCGGGCACAAAAGAAGCTATACTTTTCTTTTTTCATTAGAGTTTTTTTCCCACAATTTTTAATTTCCTGGGAAAGCGGAAAATTTTTTTTAATATCCCGGGATCCCGGGATTCCGCTCTACGAAATAATAAATATTAAATTTGCTAGGCATTAACAAAAATTGTATTAAAAAGTTTGAAATACACTATCATACACAGTCGTACGATTCATTCCCTGGAAAATCTGACAGAATTCTGACCGACTTTTAAAAATTGCATTGAATTTGCCACACTATCACACAAAAAAGATGCAAACACATACATACATGTGTATTTTTCACTAGAGTACTTTTAGATTTTATTGATTTTTTTCGCCAAGTAGTTGCAGATTTATAAAATAAATAGCTTTAGCCTAATTTTGCTTTCTTTGCAACTTAATTTCTTAAAAAGATGCATCTGTGATCGCAAGAAATCTATCATTTTATGGAAATTTTCATAATTATATGCAAATCGGACCGACTTGTCAAAAAATCTGGCTCACAAGTTCATTTTATGGCCACACTTTTTGAACACACACGACTTTTTTTGCAGATCGCATGACCAAGTAGGATAGTGTATCACGGCCTTTACTAAAACATACCTTATGTTTTAATAATATAATAATATGTTAATTTTAACTTGGTATTACCACAGGAACTTTATTTTTTTAACTTTTAGTTTTTAGATTCCTTAAACGTTGTTTCCAACACAGAAAACGTGTATTTTTGTTATATGAGATCAAAGTAAACTTACAAATACGGGTGAACATAAACAAAAACATAACAATTCAGTTAATAAAAACAAACATAAAATAATATAGAAAAAATAATACAAAGTTACTCGAGGTTTGAATTCCAAAACAAAAATATTAAATTTTTAAAATAAGAAAATATTTTAATAATATAATTCATATTTTTTGGTTTAGGAAATAATTCTTTAAAACGCTTAAAGCGTTTATGGACTCGTCAGAAAGCCTATTTCTAATTTTATTAACAAATTACCCTGCTACCGAAGACGCCCGCTCACTTTTTACCGTTAAGTTACCAATTATTTTTTTTATTATTTCCCGGGAAAAACCCAATTTTTCATACACTTATTGTAAAACACGTTTATTAGTTGATATTAAATTAAACTTAACGCAGCCGGAAGCCACACACAGCTTTTTTTTTTGTCAAAATATACTAAAAAACGTGAAATACTTCTGGCACATCTCTGACGTTCACTTTTTTGTGCTTAAATAAATCCTGTATCCATGTCGTTTTCCACCTGAAATATTTTTCTTTATCAAAAGTGAAAGAATTAAATAATGTTTTTAGATCGAAAGATATAATTAAATTGTGTAAATTAGTTAAAGCTGAGTCACGAATTAGTCACTTAAATTTACGGGATTTATGAAGTAAATTTTGTTAATTTTTATATGGACGGATTGTTTATGAAGCATTACAGCTTATTGGCTTCCGCTCAACGCCGGAAATCAGGTGTGTGCATGTGTGAGTAGATGAACGTTTATATGGTATGTATGTACGAGTATTACGTAAATATGTAT
This sequence comes from Gymnocheta viridis, assembly GCA_956483585.1. Classification (NCBI taxonomy): domain Eukaryota; kingdom Metazoa; phylum Arthropoda; class Insecta; order Diptera; family Tachinidae; genus Gymnocheta; species Gymnocheta viridis. The sequence continues at coordinate 2,887,098 of OY101441.1, read as the reverse complement.
TAATTCTTGGGTGTGTAAGATATATTCGATATTGGAGTACACTATACTTATTGATGACGTTGCCTTTGGGTTTGAGTGTGTCTGTGTGTGTTTTTGTGTATTTTTGCTTTTTAAAGGTTTCTTGATACAAATATTTGTTGTATGTGATTGTGTGTATTTAAATGCATTTACTCGTATGAACGAACGAGTACTTTAGAAGCAGAAACTTTGAAGGAAATGTCAAAAAACTTTATGTTTAATGTACATATTTTAAATAAAATAGAAACGCATACAGTACAACCTCCCTAATCGGACTGTCCAGTAATCCGGACATTTAAATTTTTCGGACACCTTAGCAATTTTTCCTCTGTGTAGTGTAGTTTTTTCTCAGGAACATTTTTTCGTTATTTTACCGCTAGGCAAAATAAGTTGTTATGTGTTAGCGAATTAAAGAAAGTGAAAAATATTTTTGTTTAGGGGCTGAACAAACCAAAGCGACAGATAAGGATATTTTATTTTTAAAAGAATTTAAAAATAGAGCTGACAAATTAAATAAAGATATGTTATTATTATTCAAAATTAATATTTTTTATCACTTTTAGTATGTTTCTTTATGTTTTCTGTTAATTAATTAAATACAAATGAATTCTAATGTGTACTGATTTTTCTTTTCGGTAATAAAAATATAAATTATACATATGTATGTGCATATACATATGTATTGCATTTAAAATTTTATTTTAACTGTAGTCCGGACGATCCACTAAACCGGACAGTAGCTGAAACTATATCTGTCCGGATTATGGAGGTTGTACTGTATTTATGTATGTTGTGTGTATGTTTTGAAATAAACGTGAATGATATTGTTGACAGAAGGAAATCCATAAAAATTTTACATTAAAATGCACATTTAGTTCTCTCACGCTTGCAGCAATATTCGTATGTAGCAATGAGTGTGTGTGCGTGAGTGTGTGTGTGCAACTCGCCTTCTAATCTTAACACAGATGCCCTTGAAATAATGTTTCTATTTTTAAAATTAATTTTAATTTTTATTTAACTATAGTTTGTGGCATTTACTTCAGTGGCATCCCGTCGTGAAAATACTTCACTTTTTAATCTTGGCGAGCAAAACATGCCACAAGATAATTAATTGGAGTACGAGAGTTTAGGGAGTTAGAACGAATTTCTAAATTTAAAAAGAATTTCTAAACAGTGAAGTTTGTTTGAATTTGTGAAAAATATTAATATGTCGTCGCTAAGTGGAAGCTGGCTGGATCATTAAGTTGAAAACACATACCTACTGGGTGAAATAAAAAAGACTTTGATGTCAGAGCAAAAGATATCCAAGTAGAAAAAATGAAGTAGAAAAAATGTTGCGATCGGACTAAAAATGGTGATCCAATATATGTATGTATATACAAACAAAAAGTGCAGGGGCGTGGCAAAAAAATTTCCTTGCACTTTTAGATACTGCATATCTGTCATTCGATTTCGCTAATCTAGAGAGACTAAACTCTAGAAGTCTTGTTTTTATGCCATGAAACTGCTTTTGTAAAAAATAGTCATAGACGTGGCAATACTTCGCCTGCCTCCTAACGCAGTGTAAAGTTAATATGACAAAATTGTATACTCTTTAACTCTCAACAACTTAAAATTTTAAACGAAGCTTGTTTTGACTAAAGAAAATGTGCATAAAGGCACAGCCAGCCCTTTTCAAACCTAAATATCCCATTTATTTTGAGGTCACTTTTGAAAAATTGTAACAAAATATTGTGCAATAAATTTTTTTCCATTAAAAATTTCTTAATTAAGAAAAAATGTTCAAGCTTAAATTAAAAATGTTATTTAACTATTATGGGCCGTATTCATAAAAAATAATTTGTAATTGAAATGTATTTTAAGACAAATATTTCATATAAATTTTCCTTAAAATAGATTTCAAACCTAAATTATTTTTTTATGAATGCAACAGTATTTATTTAAGATATTTAATTTAAATTTTAAAAAATAATTATGAAAAAATATTGAAAAACAGAAAAGTTATTAGTATTCGAAGTTTAGTTAGATGGCTTTTCTGCAGCAAAGATTACTTTGACAAAGTCTTTCGTATTTTTCTTTAAACTTTCTTTTACTGCCCCACGCGCAGAGTTTACTTTGACAAATTTTGAGTTCTTTTGTTGGATGATTACTTTGCAAATACATTAAAGTCTGTACTTACCTCCATTCTTCTTTCCCCTCTCACCATCAAACTCAAGACTTTGAAGTGTAAACGTTGCCTGTGGAAAAAGGGGTATTATTTTCACCTACAACTTTAAAGAATTTCGCAGGTTCGAATTTTGTTGTTGTTTACATATTTTGCTTAAAATCTTGTTTTTGTTAATTCAGAAATTAGCTCTTTATTACTGACAATTCAACAAAACATAATTTTCCTTTTTTTAATTTATTAATCGAGATTGTCTCGATATCTTTTTTCAAAAATTTTCAAAAACTTGTTTGTTGAGGGTTTTTTTAGAAAGTCTATATACATGCATTTTATTTGTGCTAATGCCAAATTATCAGTGGACCTTAAACCATTTTCTTCAATGGTTGCAAACCTCTTATCTTTTAAAAACTCAATGAGAATTTCAAAAATTACAAAAATATACATATAGAAGGCTTTGAAACTTATTTAAAAAAAACCGACAAACAAATTAATAAAGGCTTTTAATAAAGCTGCGATTTATGTACTCACATATGTAAAAAAAAAGTTTGTCGCTTACGACAATTTGGCGCTAAGGGATCGATATGCTTGTCAATTTTACATTAAGCCCGTATGTTCGCTATGTGTTGTCGCAAACATAAATACATACTTTAATGGATGAATGTACTTTTGTGCAAATGTTTGTATACATTTTTTATGGAGGAGCAGTCAGTCAGTCGTTCCACTGAAATATGCAAGAAAAAAATATTTCACAATATTCAGAGAGTTATTTTTAGAAAGAAAAAATAACCATACAATATGGTTGATTTCTGATTAAAACCGGCAGACTTTTTAAATGAAATGCGAAGAAACCAACAACTTTTAACTAAAAACATCCAAATGTTATGAATTTTTTTTCCGTAAATCATAAAATGACGATTTAATTTGAATGTTGTTTTCAATATTCAAAATTTCAATGAATGACTGAATATCATCTTTAATTTGCTGGAAATTTTTATCGTAGTGGCAAATTTTTAAAGTCAAAGACCTTTTTATATCGTTAAAAGGAACTGCACTTTTATACCAGAAGCGTTATAAACCACAACTTGTAGTTTCAAAATTTACTTTGAGTAGAGATTGTGCTTCTATTGAATTGTTTGTTGTTGCAATTGTTTTACCACAAGCTTGTCATGCCTGCCTGTTGTTTATTTTTTAATGCAACAACAACATCAACAACAACAAAATGCATGAAAACAATAGGAAATAAAAGGGGAACTCTAATGTGAATTATGTCGCGCCAAACGGTTTCTATTTTATACACATTAGTTTTGCTCCATTGGAATGCCAATGGAAAAGGTAATGGAGTTAGTTAGTTGGCAAAGGCAGCATTGTAAGTGGTGAATTGCATATGTTTGTTGTATTATTATTTTTTATTCTTTAGTCTCATACTCACATCACGTTTTACGCCTCAGTTTCATCAACATCGTCGTCATCGTCAGCATCATCATCGTCTGTTCTTGTTCATTTCTTTATATCAGTTAGTTCTTCCATTATGAAGCATGATGAGTGTTTACAGGAAGCTGTAGTAAGTGTTATGCTACCATTCTGTCTAAAGGGGGTTAAGCTCCATACTCATGTGAGAGAAAAAAATAGTAAGTAATAATTGGAATTTTAATTGAATCCTTTTTAAGAAATGAAAAAAACCAATCAGCTGTTTTCCCAGATAGACACACTCTTTTAGTTTATAAACTATTTCCCATGATCCTATAAAAGTTTTAAATTTATCTAATTTGTGAAATGGATAATATGGATTGAGTCATAGACTATTGAATAGTGGGACCGTAGGTTCGATTGCTGCCAAAACCCTGGGTGTTTCTCCAAACAAAACGAAAACGCTTAGGCAGTAGTTTTGTGGTCGTTAAAAAAAACCTTTTAAGTTACTGTCAGAATATATAGAAACTTGTTCCGTAATATATTTTGTATCAGAGAGCAATTGATGAAAGAATTTCAGAAGAAGAATCCGACACAGTAATTAAAGGGGTTTCTTACCGTCCTCCGAAAACAGCATGTGCTGTGTGTGTTGGTCGGAATAATTTCCAGCTTTTCTGTTGTTTTATTTATTCCTTCAGAATTATCAAATGCTCAAAAATTCCCTTTTAATAAAAACTCTATTAATTTGAGCCATATTTATTTCCAGTTTTGGCCCTCTTTTAACAGTTTTTTGCGATATTAATAGTGCTATATCGAATTCATTATAACTCTAATATCTAGTTGTCAGAGAAAACAAAAAGTTTTCATTTGAAATTCGAAATATGTAATTTATATTAATATCACAAATGTTTTTACCATCAGAAAAATGTTCTTATAAGTAGTTCGAAAATACGGGCGGATCAATAAGTCCGTGACATTTCGAACTTCCGTCGTAGTGATATGAAATGCAACACTGTTCCCATCAAGTACCACCTGTTAATTGACTACTATCAAATTTTGAGCAAGTGTCGTCTTTTACTTTGCGTTTAACAGCTGTTCAAAACGTACAACCTCGTGTATTTTTCTAAAAATGGAAAAAAGTGAATTTTGAGTGCTCATTAAATATTATTTTTTGCGAAAAAAGAACCGTCAATTAAACCAAGGAAAAACTCGATAAATACTATGGGGAATCTGCACCTTTGATTTCAATGGTTAAAAAGTGGTTTACTGACTTTGGTTGCGGTCGCACAATTACAAATGACTGAACGTTCTGGACGGCCAATTGAGGTCAATATACCCGAAAATGTTGAAAAAATCCACGATATGGTGTTGGCCGATCGAAGAGTAAAAGTGCTTGATATTGTTGATGCGATAGACATTTCATATGGCAGTGTGGTTTAAATTTTAAGTGATCAGCTGGGCTTAAGAAAGTTGTCTGCAAGATGGGTGCCGCGTTTGCTCTCAATTGACCATAAACGTAAACGTGTGACGTGTGCTGTCTCAATGGCAAAGCTCTATAAATTGGGCTACGAATTGGTACCTCATCCGCCATATTCTCCGGACTTAGCCCCTAGTGACTACTTCCTATTGCCAAACCTAAAGAAATGGCTCGCTGGAAAGAGATTTAGTTCCAACGATGAAATTATTGACCAAACAAATGCCTATTTTAAGGACTTCGAAAAATCCTATTTTTCGGAAGAGATACAAAAACTGGAGAAACGTTGGACTAAGTGTATTGAGTTAAAAGGAAATTATGTTGAAAAATAAATTTTTGTTTTGGATACGGACTTATTGATCCGCCCTCGTATCACTGTGAGCCAGACAAAAAAAGGATAACATGAAACAGTTAACAATATAAAATTCAATACAAAAAATCAAATTGAAAACAATGAAAAAGGAACAAGAAAAAACAGAAATACTTTCACAAAATACATTTAAGATGAAATATGCTCTTAAAAGCAAAATATGCTGTTAAAGGCAAAATATGATCTAACAAATCGATCCCAAAATTCTTAAAAAGTTCTGAAACCGAGAAATAACTGTTTAATATGAGCGTACGTCAAACAAAAGAATTTATAATATATGATATTTTTGGCTACCATACTAGCAAATAATGGCTTAAATAATTGTATTAAAATTAAATACCAGGGGGCAAATTATGGCATTCGATATCTTGAAATATTGAAAATTTCAAAAATATCCCTGACGGAAACATGGATACACTTATCCATGTCGATATTTTTGTCAACAATTATGGTGCCTCTTTGGTGACACTGTCAACAAATTGTTTTTTTTGTTTTTTTGCTTTTGGTATGTATAGACAATGTTTGACGATTGAAAACAAATCATTAATTTAAAACGAAACGAAGTTCCTTTTGTATTATTTAACAATAAGAATATTATGCCTCCAAAAAGACTGTAAAATATTTTATACCCTATTTTAAATACTATTTTAAATAAATACCTGGTTGAACTAAATTAAAATAGTATTGGCGACGTCGTCAGTATAATTTTAATATTGACAGCGTGAATCAATACAGTTTTACTATGGACATTTCTCACAGTGTAGTGATATCGTCAATAGTAAGTCAGTATAATCTTGCTATTGATATTTTCTCCATGTGGTCCCACAAGAACCATCTAGTCAGTATTGACGCAGTCTACTGGTAAATTTCGTAGGACAAGCCTGTGTTAAATGTCAATAGTAGATAGCATTAGTTGGGGTATAATTTGTCAATATTGACATACATATAATTTCACTATTGACATTTCCTGCAGCGAAGCTTCTTTTCGGAGTTGAACTGGCAATCTATTATTTTGTAGTCGCACTGGGTCAGAGTTCAGCGTGCCGGAATGATTCGGAGATCTAAGGAATCATAACAAAGATCGTCAACTAAGCGACAACAACTCACATCGATTAGTGGGTTGTTGTAGTATTTTTAATTATTCGCACTTTTTGCCAAAATTAATATTTTACTTATTCAGTAAAACATTAACAATTTTGTTAAAAACAAATTGCAATTGATTATTGAGGGGTATAGCTTGTTCCTATGCGCATTTCACTGTTGCTAATGCAGATCATCAGGGAACTTTACCCAAATATTTCTTGAAACAACTGGAGATATCATATTACACCTTCATTAGTAAGTAATAGTAAACCACTCCAAAGTAATGCAGATGCTATGTGGCTTGTCATTGAAAAGTATGCTATTAGTAATGGCCAATCATTACGAAGTTTCCGCTGGGTTTCTAATATTAAACCAATTTGTATCTGACTTTATTTTACTTTTTCCATTTTTAAATAAAAAAAAGTAAACATATTAAGACATTTACATAAATATGTGTATAAAAAAAAATCGAAAATTAATAAGACTGTCAAAACATACAAATAATATTTACATTTGGATGTGTGTATATAGTGCACTATCTCAATGAAAATGGTATTTTATTCATAAATAGAGTTGCGTTAATTGTAGAATTCCATTAGAAATACATATTTGAATGTTAAAAAATAGATATAAAAAAAGATATGAACAAGCTGCTTGCATTCTCAAAAAAGAAAAAAAAATATGGTCTTGATTTGTTTTAAAGTTTTTCTTCATTAAATACTTGTTATACCTACTTAAGAAACAATAGACAAGAAGAGTGCAAAGAAAACTGGGAGAACAGATACAATTTGATCAGCGTTACCACCAGAGAAAGTTAAAATTGTACAGAAGTTTGGCAAAACCAAATGAAATAGTACAAAAAAAAATTTCGACAAAAGATTTTTCTTTATATTTAATTTCATCAAAACATTGTTTTTATTTAAAAATCATAAGTAGAGCATTATCTATGTACTTTAAAATGTAAACATACATACCTATATGAAGACACTTATTCCCTTACATATATACATACTATCAAATTATATACATATGTATGTAGTATATCTATTATACATATATACATATATTTTAATGTTACATGAATTTAGGTCTCTAAAATGAGCAGACTATGGAGGAAATGCATTGGACATAATTTAGAGATCATTTTGGATCGCAACATTGTTATGCAGTATAACATTGACGGAACGCATGGAAAATTGCGTTTAAATGGAGTCTGAAAAAATTTCAAAGAAATTTGTTAACAATTCAAATTTTACACTTAATATAGTATGTATAAACAATTTACCAATCAGTGCTTTGTATAGTTTTCTAGACGCAATTTTCCATGCGTTCCGTCAATGTTATACTGCATAACAATGTTGCGATCCAAAATGATCTCTAAATTATTTCGAATGCAGCTCATTGTAGAGACCTAAATTCATGTAACATTAAAATAAAAAATAATAAAAAATATATGTATAAGAAATAGTAAACAGATTTTTACTTACGTGTACATATATCGTGGTTGCCAGCGCTGATTTTATATTCTAAATCTCATTGCAACTAGTATTATAACTTTCCCACAACTTTACTACTCGTAGTTACAAATTTAGCTGCAGGGAATTAGACAAAAACATTTTAAGCATTTTTAAAACTTAATCTTTATTCTGTATAACATTGGAGTTAAACTATGAAAGGAATTCTAAATACATATATACTTTGGTAAATTTTTTGTTTTAAGTTTTTTATTTGTCTGCAATTAGTAGAATAGTATAAAAAAGTGGTACAAAAGTTTCATTTCATTTTCTAATATAATACAGAAAGTGGTAACGCTGAATTTGATGCATATTGTTGTCTGAGAAAAGTCATGATATTTTTGTTATAATTGTTGCCTTAGCCGTCTGTCTGTCTGTCTGCCTCTCTGCATGGTTACGGTAGATATAAAAAAGACATGAACTTAATTGATTAACTTTTCTTTCTTATGTTTTTTTTTAACAATAAATGTGTTTCTATTTGATAAAACACATACATACATACATACATACATATGAACATATATACTCATATATGTATCAGCACATATACACTTGTACATGTAGGTATTTTTTAAGAATGACACTTTTTCAACAGCAAAAAGTTCGAACTGATTTAACGGTTCATTATTTGTTTACTTACAAATACAGCAGAATGTCTACAAAAGTATTTCATTTCATGCTGCATTAAAAAAATTCTCGAAATTCTGTTTATTGAAAGTAAAGAAAATACCTACCTTTTTCCAACAAATTAATTTGTTTGTTGTACAATAGAAAATTATCGAATTGTTAGTTCGGGTCTTGTTATACATCCTATTTCGTTTGATATCTATTTATAAATGCGTCTTATCTGACGCCCAGCTGCCAAATATTTTTTAAAATCTACATTTTTTTTTAAAATAACATTATTGTCCGAAACCACTTTCTTAGGTCAATGCCAAACCGAAGCCGTAGAAGAATGTTTTTGAGATGATTTAGTTTATTAAAACAAACAAAGCAATAAAACTAACATCTCAATTCACTTTAAAAATACAAAGCAATAAAAAATATAATAAATTAATCTATAAGTAGGTTGTTTCAGAAAAAAATTCAAGGAGTGTTGATTAAATAGGTTCATTCATCAGTGGCTTGGAGAAGTAATTTAATTATTTTAGGAATTATATTAAGAAATCCGTAATCTCTTTAAACGTTATTTTAATTTCTCTTTATACCGCAATTTTTTCGTATCTTTTGGAAAAAAAATAAAAAAAGTTTTAAATAAATTATATTTGCTGTTTGGGAAAAAAAATAATGTTGAATACCAATTATACTGGTCGATTAATCGGTCGCACATTAGCCTATCATTAACACACGGTATATGTATACTGTCACCCATGTTTTAAGTTATTGGGTCAAGCCGGTAGCATCCGTATTAGCCCTAGAACTATAACGATATTTTATAATACGTTAACACCAACGATACGTAAATTTTACGTATGTATGTATATAATATCTTTCGTTTGATAAATTGAAATAAATGTCAAATCTGCAATAGGATTTCTTTTAGTTGCCTATTTTAATTAATTTAATTTTTTTATTTAAATTTATTTCTTAAAAAAATAATAGTATGTAATTTTAAAATATGGGCATATTAATCAATTGTTTTTCCTGATGCAATTTTGACAGATAAGCATAGCAACACACTTGATGAGAGTATAGCTAGAAGGAATTACCGTTAGAATTTCAAACATTTGTTTTATGTACAAAAAAAAATGAAAGTAAAATTTATGTACATTCTAGGGTTAAAGTTAATGCTAAATTACACAGTACAACAAATAAAATGTAAGCTCCTCGTATAGTATTTCTTGGAGTGCTAATCGAAACAAACAAAACCTCAATTGGGTTTTGCTAATTTTATCTCCTGTTCGGATTGTATGGTGTCATCTATATTTTGTCTAAAACTTGATTTTTGGGAAAAACATGAATTTTTTCTCATGGCTATATCTCGGAAACCAATTGAAATTTTGTTTTTTTGTCTTCGGTACAATTGTAGCTATAGATTAGAAGCAAAAATGTGTGACAAAATCTAATCCGAAAAAACTGTATCTAGTGCCTCAAAATTACTGAAAGGTCGAACAAATTTAATTTTGTTTAATCTTTTTTTTCATAACTTTTAGCTAAAGCAGGGTACTCTGTTCATCATTTCGTGCGAAATGCTGTCAAAAGTCCATATAAAAAAATTTCATGCGAAATAATTGCAAAATAATATGGCCGAAGTTGTACTCTATTCATCTTGTGAAAACATACGAAATATTTCTAGCAGCATTATTTTTTCAACCACCAAATGTTTCTGGCAACATATTTTTCAACTGTAAGCAACACTTACTTCGTGCGGAATTGCAAACAAGAGCTGATCAGATAATTCTTGGCGTTGTGGTTTTAATTTTAAGTTTGCTGCCCAGAAATAATTAAAATAATGGAAAATAATGTAAATATAATATAAAATGAAGGTGAATGCTTTTTGCAGAACGTGGGTATTCAATGAGCGAGCTCCTTCGCAGCAGCTGCGAGATGTATTAATTGATACATTGCAGTACAAACTCCTAAAATTACTTGTTGTCCATTTGTTTTAATTTTTTTTAATAAACACATTTCTTTTGTTTTTATAAGAAAAACAATGTTGTTCATTTCAAGGCATTAAAACCGATAAATTTGTTATAAATCGTTGTATTGTCACCACTGATCAGTTGCCAAAATTTTCAAACGAAATAATCAATGTTGCTAAACATTTTTTTGTTTAATCATTTCTTTCATAATTTTTGCCTCATAGCGGGCGGACAAACTATGGAAAATACAGTAAATAAATCTTTAGTAAAAATATTTCTTATAATATAATTCATAAATCTTCAGAATATTTTTAATACTGGAAAAAGATTTTCCATACAAAAGTAACACTCTTTCAATAGTGCGTGTGTGTGCTACTTTTGTATGGAAATCACAAGTTTTGCAAACTAATATCCGATCCCTAATTTTAAATAAAATAAAAGTTGCTCCTCGATTTTAACCGAATATGGTTGGTTTTGTTTGCAGAATACATAAATATCTTTATTTTCGCAAAACAATAACACGATTGATTGTTGTTGCTTTAGATCTGTAATGAATTTTTAATAGAACAAAAATTGTATTTTGCATGAAAATCGCTTTATTTTGCCAAAACATCCCATTAATTTCCATACAAACATTTGCTTAGACACATGTTTATGTGGAAATTGCCAACAACATTTTTGCACCTTACAACTCCTACAAAAAGATGAGAATTGGACAAATTATTTTAGAGCAATATTGTAGTCAAATTTAATTTAATTTTTTATGAAAGTACTTTTGGAGTTATAACTACTAACAAATGTGTTGCAACGTTCTTAATTTTTGGCACAAAAGTTTATCTCAGGAACCAGAGTATATTCGAAAATGTAAATTAATTGCTGAAAACTTCAATCAATATTGACTTCTTAGTCAAGTCGCGCGGTGCAGAGAAAAACTTATTTTTCTGGCGCTGTGTATTTAAAGTAGCGATATTTTTGAAAATGGAGCAGCCAACGGACTTGTAAATAATATTTACATTTTAAAAATATTTCAGATGATATTATTGTACTATTAATGTTATCATCAAATACAGTGTATCATTATGAACAGCAGACACAAAATTTCCAATTGAAGACAGTATTTGATTTAAATAGACAATTGAAGACAGTGTTTGATTTAAATAGACATTGATAAACTGCAACATAATTTGGCATTCTGCTTCAACATAAATGCAATGAATAAATATCAACAATAGAATTGCTTAAGCCATATTTGACTGAACTCCCAAATAAGTAATAAATACAAAAATTTTACAAATTAATTTAAAAGTTTTCGGCCAAAAATGGGAATTGCAGAATATAATAAGATTTTGATTTATGTTTTCGTTGAAGTGTTTTTTTTAAGTTGCCACACCGTTTAAGATCTATTAAAATAAAACTTAACAGTTACTTTTCATGCTAAATGTGGAGCAATTACTCACAATATGTAGTTTATTTCTGATAAATTAATGAATAATAAAAAAGAAACAATCGTCACCATTTATCTTCTTGTTAAATTCATAGATTTAGAAAGAAATAAAAATAAAATTTTCAACAACGACCTTCCGTTAAAAAGTGTCAATGTTAATGATGATACTTGTAATGACGTTCATTAAGTCACCCAACCAGTGCTGCCAGTTGTGTGTTTGCGAAAAAAAATCTCCTACACATGGTACAATTGTTACCAGGTAGGTGCAGTATGCAAAAGAACACGTATGTATATTGTTTGACCGTCAAAACAACATTTTAAAAGTTATTTTATTTTTAAAGTCAGTAACTAAACTCCCAGCAAATTATATACATATATGTTTTTTTGTACGTACTGCACTTACCTGGTAATAATTGTACCATGTCCAATATAGTACAGTATATGTCGGATAAAAGAAACTTTAAAAATTTGAGAAAATTGTTTCTTATATGCGGGGTTTTCTTATAACCAATTATTGTTTATAAGAAAGCTATTTCTTATAAAAATATATATGGACATAAGAAACTTTTTTCTTATAAAATACATATATCTATAAAACATACATATGTACATATTTCTTTTCTTATTTGTGTCCATCTTTTACACATAAACATAGTTGTATATTTTGTGTATAATCAAAAAGAAAAAAATATCTTATATGAAATCTTTTTACATTTTAAATTTTGATATATTCGGTGTTGCCGAAAAAAAATTCCTAATATAAAATCTTTTTTCATATGTTTCATCATCTTTGATGTTTGAAAAAGTTTCTTATATCAGGGTTTTTCTTATATACGATTTTCATTTATAGAAAATTATTTGTATGGAAAGTATCGGAAAAGACATGGTGTTTTTCGTCCACTTTCTTATAAGCGGGGTTTTTCTTATATGCCATGTGCTTATATCCCGTATCTACTGTACATATTAAAAAAAATTCTCTTCAAAAATCTCTACGCATTTTAGTCATTGAAGGAGTAAAAAAAACAATAACGCTTCTTCCGGAAACGCTTAACCTTGCAATTTTTGCAAATTTATTACGGAATTTATTATTTACACTGAAAAAAATTTCGAATGCTTAAGGAAGGTGAATATGTGAATATCCCCTTATATCAATTTATTTATCCAGCTGCTTCTTATACAAAATGAAAGGTTTCTGCATCAAACTAACAATGACTTCCTTAAGTTCTTTGTCGCTTTTTTGGACTGTCTAAGCCTTTTGCTAAGGCTTATTTCAAACGCAAATTTGAGAGCTTAAATATTTCAGTAGCGGAAGGAAAATGTATGCACATGGCTCTTTTTCTGGCAACACTGCACCCAACACAAAAATAAAACTTATTTCAATATCAAGACGATGCATGCAAAATGCATGTTCAAGTGTATGAAGAGTTTTCTCAGCACCATCTTTTGTTTAACGCTTAACTGCAAAAAAACAAACGACTACAATCTTGCCTGGCACACGTCGATGACAAAAGATCGCCCAGATCTCTAAGAATTAATTGTTTTATTCATAATAATGCGTGTTAAAGTAAAACAAAATAAAAATGATATCGAGTTAAAAAAAAGTGGTTGGAAAACTCTACGAATTATAAATAATGGAATCAGCTAGTAATTTTCTTAACTGCTGGAAACACATCGATCGTACATGGTTGCGGACAGCTAATGCTCGCTGTTTGCATCTCAACTCTTTTGAAAAGAGTAAAATATGATGTAATGAAAACACACAGTCATTTGCACTTAGTTTTTCTCACTACAACTTGCAGTGCTGTGTATTCTTGTTTAAACGTGACACAATTTAAAAAAAAATATATGCATTTGCAACTTTGGCAGTTGTTAATTTCGCTATCGACACATGTGCCTTGAGTTGTTCATACATATTTTCTATTTCTTTTTGTTATGATTGCAATTAAATACAGCTTATAACACCATCTTATGACAAACAGTGAGTTTACGAAGCGTCACCAAATCTTCTTGGAAATCAATGCCAGCATAGTAGTTTTTGTTTAACCATTTTGATTTTGAACCATTTTTATTGTGTTTTTATTTAACTAGCAAAACGAGATATTTTACTGGATATGTCAGAACGTTTGCAACAAACCGGAGTTGTGTAGCATCTGAGAGACTATTTTCGAATGCAGGTCTCATGCAAGCAGAATTATGAAATCGTCTTTTTCCGCAAAATTTGATAATACTTTGCTTTTATTATTAAATTTATATTAATCGAGATTGCCTCGATATCTTTTTTAAAAACTTTGCTTCTATATTTTTTTTAAACATTTCTTTTACTGTTTATCAAAAAATTCCAATTCAAAGTTTTCTTAAGACTAAAATTTTGCCTTGTAAGCCATGATACAATAATTTCTAATAAATTCACTATTTCAAAAAATCATTATATTGCAAATTTTCAATAAAAAGGACACAAAATGTTGCACTTTTTTCTACAAAAAAAAAATGCCATTAATAATATTGATTTGAAATACCAATAACCTCTTAGTCTCGGTACCTCCGCTATTTTTGTTTGATTCTCGGTATCGTATCGGTAAAAAGACGAATCAATGTATTCCTGCATAAACATGTTCTTTTCTATGAAAGTGACCTATTTTCACATCCCACAGGTTTCACCAGGTTTGCCTCGTTTTCGTCGAATGACTGCAGAGGGGGGGACAAGCAGGAAAAAATAGCTGCCAAATAGCTCTCTAATCTACTACTAAAAAAACTCTACTCTAAAAATATAACACAAATATAAATATCTTATAGGCTCATGACAACGTCTTGTTGAAACCACATATCTTCAAGTTTATAATCTTCAATTGCAGCCCAATAAGGACCGGTTATCATACGGCCGTAGCGCTCTGAATTGACGGAAACGGTTCTTCTCAATGACACCTCCAGACCATAATGTGCACCACACAATCACTTTTCCCGAATGAAATTGCTTTTCCACAATCATTTCTGGGTTCTCCGAGCAGAGCCCCATATGGGACAATTTTACTTGTTAACTTAACCACCGAGTGCGAATTGAACATCATCGCTTTGAAAACTCATTTTAAAAAATATTGTTTTTTAAAAACTGCCAAAAGATCCTTTATAACGATTTTCTGTGTTTAGCTACTTTTTTGGACATGGAAAACTGTTTCGAATGCTCTACAAATTTGATCTAAAAGTCGACCGTTTTTTATATTTTTTTGCAAACAAAAACTAAATATTAAAAAAAATTTATATTGAAATTAAATTAAATACATTAATTATTAAAAAAAGACTTTATGAAATAAATCTGAATTTTTTTATATATCAAACATTTTTCAAAAATAAAATGTCTACATTTTTAAAAGCAGCAGAGATAAATAAATGTTTTTCTTTTACGTTTAAAATTAAAAAAAAGCTGAAATTTTTTCTTAATTTCTTCAATAAAATGAGTTTGTAAAATGTTGATCATGATGAACTTTTAGAATATTTAGTTCTATTTTTGTGTCTTAAGCTTGGTACTCTGTTCAAATTTGTGAAAAATGTTGAGCAATATTGATTATTTTACTTGGAAATTTTGACATTTGAAATGTGGTGTTGACGGCTAAAATAAGTTGTCTCTTCTCCACTTTACTAAACTTTTCTTTTTCAATATTTGCCATTTATTACTTTTATTTATATGTATTTATTTCTTTCAATTTAGTTTAGGTTAGTATTTTATGTCCATATGTATTTAGATCAGCTGTCAAAATTTCAGCTGTCACAAATTTTCCACACATATGTATATTTTATACATGCATTTTGACAGCATTCCGCGTGAAAAACTGAACACAATACCAGCCTTAAATAAAAAAAGTTGCGGGTGAAATTCTCATTTGAAGAGAAGGGTACAAACAAACTTTGCGATCGTTGTTATTCCAATGCAATTCATTCAATTAACATTATTCTTAAATAAAGTGAAATAAACTTATTAATGATCTGATTGTATGTCACATAACGTAACGCAATCACAAAACATAAAATGAAAAAAAACAACACTTGAAATAAAAGAGCTGATGAACAAGTTTCAGAGTTAAACGCAGAGCGCATTCAGGTACTCGTACCGCAGCGCATAGATATGCAACAGCCAGTAACTGCATTTTCATTAGATCTTGTTGATCCAGTTTCAATTAGATCGCTACTATTTCTGCTTAAGCTGCTGCTACTTCTTTGCAATTGTCTCCTTTCTCTGTTAAAGACATCTCAACATTTTATTTTATTTCATTTCTTCCACTTTTTACATTTTTGAAATTTATTAGATGCGACTACGAAAGTTGTATAACAAGCTATTGTATGTGTATGTGTGTGTGCACTTTATTCTATATAAAGAGTGTACAAAAAAGAACAACGTTACGTTCCTGTTGCATGCCACTTGATCAATGATTCTTTTTTTTGTAGAGCTTTTATTTGGGTTGTTGTTGTTGTTGTTGTTGTTTGTGTTTCTTTTTGGTTTCATCGATTCAAACCCGTTAAATAAAAGGAAATTGTCTAAAGATTAAGATAATAAGTATAGAATTGGATTCTTGCTAAATTGCTACATAAATAATCTGAGAGTTTTTATAATATTTTGGGCTTTATAACACGAACGAAAAGATTGAAGTTAATTTAATAAATTCACGAGCATATTGTACCCAAGTTTTATTTACTAAGAGGTGCATGTTCTCTGGTCAGCCAGCCTCTCCTTGGGCAATTATCTTTTTATCGGAAATTAAACTAATTTAAATTGAAAATATCTGCCGGCTGTTGAGCATGAAATGTAAAAGTTATAACAATCAATAGAGCACGGACTTCCTAGCAAATAAAATATTAGGTTTCTGGAAGCAGTAGCATATTTGCACACTTTTCAAATGCACTGTTTTGAAGCACATCAGAGGATGCACAAAAACATGGCTTAGATCTCTTAATTTATTTTAATCTTTTCGCGTGAAAGAACGTTTTTGCAAAAGCTTTTATGGATTTGAATGTGCTATGTACGAGGGCAGTTTGATTTAAAGTTGTTGTTTTGGAAATATAAAAAATCACGAAATTATCAAACTGCCCTCGTATTATATTAAAGTGCGTTTTAAAAACATGTTTTACAAAAAAAAATTATGTAAACTATTAAAATCATAACAATTTTCGCAAGATCTTTTACAAAAAATTTTGAAACATCGGAAAACGTTTCACGAATCACTTTTGAAAAAAAATAAAATAACACTTTTAAAATTACCGCAATTAAAACTGAGTTACTCGTTCGATTTTTTTATGTGCCGCGCCTTCAACCTAAGAGAAAAAAAAGTTCTTCTCAATAATCAAATAATCGCCTTGTGTTTAAAATGACTCAAACAACTTTTTTTCAATTTGATAAAAATTATTTGTTTAATTTTTGGGACATCGTTGTCCCATATCTGTGAAAGGGTTAATACACGAAACAGTTTAATCTCTCACTTATGGAATGGAAGAGAGAGAGAGAGAGATATATAAATTAACCCAGCGGGAGAAGGTAATCAATAGTAAACGAGAGAGTAATGTATAGCATGTATAATTTTTCATTCCAGAATTCATTATTCTTAATACAGAACATGTCCTAGGAAAGTAATGAATTCGCAATGAACAAGCAAAAACAATACATTCCTTCTTCGTAAGAAGTGGTATCTTCTCGTTTCCAAAGGATTGCATTGTTTTGCTTTGGAAAATAATACATTATATCTTCCATTACTTATGTAATCAATGACCAGTTTTCCCCCCGCTGGGAAATTATTGCACACGATTTGATTTTTTATTGTTCACCGATTTCATGATGATACAATTGGATGATGCAATAATACGAAGAGAAAAGATATTGCTCCCAAGTGGGAAACTGCGAACAAAAGTCATGGCTTCTTTAAGCGTATTTCGAAGCAGGACGTACAACAAAAAATTTTTTTAGTTTAAGTTTTTAATTTTTTAAAATTATTTTCAAGTTGTTTTTGCGTAAGTATTTCATGAGCGTGAGTTTTCGTGATTGTGAGCCAAAAATGTAAGGTCGTAATAATAAAATCGAATTTTAACCCAATAAATTCTTATATTTTTAAAAGTATTGAGTAGTATCGAGTACTCAATTGAAAAAGTATCGAGTAGTCAAAAGAATCCGCTTTTTACAACACTATTGTTGTGTATTTAATGACTTTAGAATATTGAAATTTTTAAACCAGGAAGGCAATTAATTGCCCCCAATGACATCGTCATGCTGAAGTAATGGGTTAAAATGCCAAAATAGAAAGAAGTATGTATGTATATGATTAACTCATTACTTTGCCAATAAAGATTTTGCTGCGTTAGTTGCTAATTTTTTTTTTATAAAAATGTCATAATTGTTTTTTACCCGGGGAAATCAAAAAAAGTCCATGAGAAAAAGTGTTTCTTTGTTTAAGAAAGGAAAAAAGTCCCTGCTTCAAGATAAAGATGGTGAAATTGCAACTTGAATTTTTGCTCGTGATTACGCTGCAACTACAACTGCAATGTCAGCGTTGACGATTTCTAAGTTCTCTTGGCTACTTCAGGGCAATATTCGTTTGCAAGTTGGTTATGAATAGTTGATAATCAGTAATTCCAACTTGTAGTCTCTGTTTGGCGGTGATAATAAAGCAGAATTTGTGAACTATTATTAGACAACATCAGAACGAATACGTATTTTCTGTGCTGTTGCACAGCTTTCGCGGACGACGTTTCTACTTAGATTTCCTTAAAAGCTAAAAAGATATTAATAATTAAGTGTACACGGAAGGGTATAGATAAATAATTCAGGAGTGATTATAGTTTTTGTGACGACCCACGTTTTAATTATCCCAATCCGTTTTTATTTTCTTTTACATTTTCAAGATTTTGGATTAGAATGAAATTTTATAGTTTGAAAAAAATTAGGTTATCTAACTTACTTTACTATCATTCTTTATAATTTAATAGCATTCATTATTTTTATTGAAAGAAAAGCAAAAGAACTGCCAATTATTTGTGCTTTCCTTTTACCGATTTTTTTTGTTTTATTTTCAAATATTCGTATCTTAAATTATAATAACCATTTCAACAAAGTTTGATCTCAAATAAAAGAAATTGTATTTTCCTTTCGGAAGAAATTATGTTTTGGTATTGAAAACTACTTTTAAAAATAACTGAACTGAATTGAACTCCAAGTCAATTGTAATGACTAAACAAAGGAAAATAGTAAACCAGCAATCATTTATAAATTTTGCAGCTTTCATTCGCTAAACTCTTTCAGCATGTACGAGCGAGCAGTTATTGAAAGACAATCTCTGCATCTGCTTATCTTAAGATTTCGACAGGGTAACGCAGAGAAAAGAAAAACAGCAGAAAAAAATGTTGGCGTAGCGGAGTTTTTTTTTCTAATAAATAAAAATTGTATTTTAATACTCCAAGCCAGGCTTGCAACTTTTTTTCTTTAAACACTAAAAACAGTTTATGAGGCGTAACTAAACACGAATATTTAATAACCGAAAAAAAAGAAAAAGAAGTAGAAAAAAAATTGCAGGTTAAAAAACTTTTTCGCTTCAATATTATTTGACTATGAAAAGTTTTAAATAAAAAAACCTTTCGCAATAGTTGCGCTAAAAAGAAATGTTTCTGCCAAAAAATATGAATAAAAATGCTTGTTTGGGTTTTTGCCTCAAATACTTTTTGCTTCAATAATGTTGATAAAGAAATATTAATTTCATCATTGAAATAGTCGCAAATCAAAAATACTTAATTAGCTACGGGCCATAAAGCTGCTGTGTAGTTAATTAATTTATTAGTATTTCTCCATTGTTTTTATTTTTCAATCTTTTGTTTTAATTCTTAATACTTTTTTTGTAATTGTTGTTATTGATCATTTCATAGATAAAGTTAGAAAAAAAGCATTTCATTCTACTTTTTGTTTTGTTTAAACTAAATTAACAACCGTTATAATAATTTATTTTTTGTTTTAAGATTTTTTTTCACTTTTCAGTTTCTTACAAATAATGCACAGTGGGGCAGATTCAAAATATTTTTGGAGTTGAATCAGCAATTTTTAAAAAGTTATCGAGGCTGAAATACAATCGAACATTGTAGTATGTGCAGCAGAGGAGTGCAAATTTCTAGATTGCTCAATGGCGGCGACTATGAAGCCCCAAAATGGAACATCTCAAGCATGAAGAACTTTTTAGCGTTAATAATTTCTCAGTTGATTTTTATCTTTTCAATGTGATTTTATTTTGATCGATTTATATTGGTTTTTTAATTCAAAGTAATTAATTGTAGGCAAAAGTTTGTAACATTTAATTAAGAAAGAATTTGACATTAGACAATTTTCCAAGGAACGAAAGAAAAGTTGATTGATTCCAACCCAAAACGGCAAAACACCGAAACCGCAAACACCCTCATCATTGCTCATGTTCTCGGAGGCCGCAATACTCTTCATCAGTGTTCATGTGCATGTTCATGTACTTCACCTCATTTTAGGTGCTGTTGGTTGTATGTAAAAATTAAAACCGCATTTATACAAATCGCTTATGAGAATATAATATGAGAACTATTATTACTATTATTCCAATATATTCAAGTTCTCAAATGTCTTTCTGAACAAAATATAACGAACTTTAAGCTGGACTCATCCGTAAATCCGTAAAATTTTCATATATACTGTGAGAGATGAAGCGAGAGAGAAATGAGTTTGTTCCGACTCTCAAATTGAATTGTTTTTGTCTGAACAAAGTTGGGCTGAGGTTGTCATATTATAACGTTTCGAAAGCGGTTTTACAGCAATTTTTATATCTATCTTTTATATTATTAATAGGCAAACACGTTTTTTGAGATCCCTTTTACAGCTGTAATACTGAACCGATTTCGGAAAGATTTATCGTATATATTTATGTAAATGCTTAATATTTAATTACTAGAATGCGGGCGATTCTGACAAATCGCATACAGTAACCAGGAAAAAATATTTACGATTAATATATTTCAATAAATTTGTTTAAAACAAATTGTTTATAAAATCTTACAAATTACTCTAATACAATGAACTATAAAAAACTTATAAAGAGCAGAGTTCATATATGGAATGAAATTAAACATTGTTCTGATGAAAAATTTTATTAATGTAATGAAAAATATTTCAAAAAGTTTATTTTTTAAATAAGATGTAGATGTATAAGATTGAGTAGACCGTCTCAGTTTTTACACTGTTTTCGAAACTACTTCATGAACATCGATTTTCTTAATCTACTCTAAAAACCCAGAATTTTGGTGTATAACACTTAAATATTGAAGAACGGGAAATGGTCTCCCATCTCGTTTTTTTTTGTTTTTTTTTTTAGGAAAAATTTCTTTTTTCCAAAAAATTAAAAAATCTTGCTTTGGTAATTTGCCTCAAGCATTTCTTAACGGATTTGAACTTAATTACATGCATTAGAAAATAAAATTAAGAATCTTTATCTTAAAATTTCCTACCATACTGCATTTACAGAATATAAAAATTTTGCCTCGCTCATTTTTTATATAAGAAAAGGTAAGTAGAAATGGAAAAAAATAATAAGTTCGTATTTGAAAATCTGAATTTGTAATGCTATGAATAAAAAACCATCAAACAAAATGGCAATGATGCTTTAACAAACATTTAGGAAATTGAATAAGCTTTCTAATTCATGTAATTAAGTTAAAATCCGTTAAGAACTGCTTGAGTTAGAGGTAAATTGCTAACGCAAGATTTATTCAAAAGGAATTTTTCTTAAAAAAACACAAAATCGATTTGGGAGACCACTACCCGTTCATCAATATTTAAGTGTTATACACCAAAATTTTTGGTTTTTAGAGTAGATTAAGAAAATCGATGTTCATCAAAGAATTTCGAAAAAAGGTGCTCTTTAAAAAAATTTACTAAGTAATGAAGAATACTGAAAGAAATCGTTTGATTTTCCGTCAGTTTTAATCCAAAATTTTCAAATAAATTTAAAACAGTTTATTTTTGCAATATTCTTAATTGAGTTCACAATTTGATGGAGGTGGAGAAAAACAAAAATTGGATAGACCCACCGTAAATCTCTTCGTTTATTTGGACAATTTTCTTGCCGAAAGTCCGGTTTTATAGTAGAAACATGATACCGTTTTTGTTTCTTGATTCCGTCTTTTTTTTAGAAAATAGCTCGAATGAGGGATGGGCCTGGCGCAAAAGAATCCATAAATTGGGCATGTAACCTATTTTAAAATTCATCTACATAAAGATGCCTTTGGGGCATTATTACCAACTGATTCATTTAAGAAATATTTTATTTAAGAAATATTTTACTTCTACCCCGCTGCGAAATAGTTTCCTTTGAAAGTTATTTTTATCTCTTTTGTTTAATCATTTAAATGAGTTCTTTTCATTTGTTTTGCACACAGAAAGTCAGATATTAGATTTTCTGTTAAAATAACCGTTGAATAATTAATTAATTTTTTTAATTAATTCTTTTAAAGCGGTTTGCTTTAATTAAATAAAACAATAAATGATGTTGATCTAAAATAGAATTGACGTCTTTATCAAATGTAAAATTCACAACTTATTGTATGAGATGTACATATATTGATTGTAGAAATGTTTGTTGGCAACTTGTACAACATACAAATCATACAATAGATTCTGAATTGGGTAATTAATTGTTGGTGCATATTTTTGTATGCAAAAATGGATATGTACATATTTAGCGTAACAGTTTACTGACTTAGTGCAAGCAATTGGCGTTGTTTTATTGTTTTATAGATATAAAATATTAACTAAGCACTTATTTTCATTTGAAAAGATTTTATTTTGCTGAATTTTGGAAAAGTTTGCATGCAAAAATTTATTAAAATCGAGATTCAGAATTTTAGGAAAATACCTGATACAAACAGGCGATATAAAACAAAAATAATTTTTAGTACTCTGAGTATTTACCTCCACGTAGACGAATTAGAAAGCGCTTATAAATAAAATAAAAAAACAAAAAAAATCCTAACGAGTTTATTCATTTGGAATGCTTTTAAATACTAAAGATTAATTGCTACTGCTAATCGCTAATGACTTCAATATCATATGCGAGGGGAGGGCAAACAGTTCTGGCACACAAAATATGAAAATATTTTTATTGTTTTAATTTTGAAAAGCATTCTGTGTGGACGTGTGCCCATTTATGTTATAGACCGGATGACCTGGTCCCTTTCTGCCAGCCGCGTATCTCAAAAATATTTGCTTGTGGGAACAAAATTTATTGTTTCTGCTGTGTCAACGTATATCATTTTTAACAATGTAAAATTTTGACGTCTGTGAAAAAATTCATGTTTCTGCGGTGAGAAATGATATATTTTTTTATAATATACATACAATAATTAATGTTTGTAAAAAAAATTCAAAGATCTCTTACCGAAATAGATCAACCACTTGATTTTGAAAAAAAAATAAATACTTAGGGTCTTTCTATATCAAGGTAACGATATTCACACATTTACATTATTATCTAGAAGTTTAAATAATCCTTGTTATTAATAATAGATAAAAAAAACAAATAGGCTTGGCCCCAGAAGTGTTTTAAAACGCGCGTTTCACCACTTTTTCAATGAAATTTATTTAAGAGTATTATTTTTAGTGGGCAACCGAACGTTGGAGCTCGAAGATGCAAACTTTTCATAAATTTTTTAACATGTTTGTATCAAGGGCGGATCCAACCTTCTAGTAGGATTGGACTCAAATGGTGGAAATTCAGTCAATGCAGCCACCAAACCCAATTTTATGACAATAATAATGGGAGTACTCAGCTATTCCAGAGGAGTCATCATCTCCTTGGATCCGTTCTAGGTTTGTATGCATGTCTTGAAAGATGCGCAAAAATGTAACACTGTAAAATATTCAAGAACTACGAAGACAGATTTATACCAAGTGAACTCGCAAGCGCAGCTGACTCGTTGTGTTTCATCATCTTTTATTGTCAAAATGTGCTTTTTGGTACAATAATGACATTTGCCAAGGCGAATTCTCTTGCGACTACCTGTATACATTTGCCTTGAGTACAACGTTGTCAAAATAATCGATTTTTATTAATTTTATTTTTATTAGATAAATAGATTTATTCAATAGAAAGAAACAAAATCGGTTAAAAATTCGGGTTCGATTTGAAAAATCAACCGACTTTCGTGAGAGAAAGTGCGTTCTGTCGGACACTAATTACTTTCAGTAAAAGCAAGAATTAGTGAGGATAATATTATCCTGTAAACTGCCATTTAAAAAAGCTTTAAAAAATATAAAGTAGATTAAAAAATGGTAAAAAGGCCGATTTTAAAACGCTTATGCGGCCTCAGCTTTAGTGGACACAATTTTTGAACACTAAAAATATGCATCAGCAAATCTTTTACGGTGCTATGAGTAGAATGAAAGCACTTCTTTTCAAACCAGAGGGAATATGAGTTTGTAACAATCACACGAGCAAAGTTTGTGTCGAACAAGATAATTACTAAATATTTTATAGTTGCTGATCGAGACATTTCAACTTTCATAAACAAAATATGTTTACTGCAGTATCTTTTACTAAATAATCAAACTTTGAAAGGGTGATGACAAGGTGACTTGTTTTTTATGCAACTGATGACAATCTTTGGGAGAAAATGTATTCAATACACGTGCCAGTTTTTTTTCGCAAACCAGTAACAATTTAGAACCCGATATCTTTATGATAATATTGAATTTTAATTAGTGGCTTTTTTTTTGTATAAATAACCAATTTTGTTTGTTCAATATAACAAAACAATTGATTGAATTGCGGTTGTTACCAACTGATTTTTGGTATTAATTTCAAATGTCGTTTTTTTCTTTCTAGATTACATAATTGAGGTATTCAGAAAGTCATCTGTAATTTTGTGATATTATTTATGTACATAATTTCTTAGATATGAAATTTTAAAATACTTTTAAAAAAATATGGAAATATGGTCGATCTTGAAGGCCATCTCTGTAGCTTCTCGCTAATTTCAAACTCAGTGTAGTCGAAACTCTATGGATTTTTAGAGTAATTAAAAGAAAACAATTCTTTAAATTGTTCAACAACGATAACTCTCGAACCAATTATCAGATCACATTTGTGGCATTCGAGGCAGTTTTCTAAATAAAAAAAGTGGCAAAAAAAGTGGAAAATTTTTGTATAAAAACAAAAATTTTTGAAATTTTTCTGACAACGTAAATAAAGGGTGTCTCAGTAGGAATGCACTTCTTTCAATTTGAAACAAAAACACGTATTTTTTGAGATAGTTGTGCTTTTTTTGTTGGATTGTAAAGAAGACATGTTCCGATTAAGTATGGAATAAAATATCCGTCCAAAGGCCCCACAAGCCAATACTCTTTTCATTAAATTTTCCATGACTTTTTAACAGAGATCTGGCTGTATCTCAACGCTGATACCGATGATTCTCAGCCGTTCAAAAGTTCCTTGTTGGCCACGTCGTTAGCAAGTCGTACAAGGCATACTGAGGGCAGCTCAATACATACAAATGGCCGCGATATCACCAAAAAGAGCGACAACAATACTTAGAGGATAATGTGCCAATATTTTTAATTTAATCTTATTTGTTTGATTGATGTTCAGTGAAACTGGGATACGAACCTGGACCGAACAATTTATCACATACTTATTTAAAAGCCAACGAATGCATCTGCCATCTGAAATATCAACAGTGGAAAACTAATGTTTTCGTTTGTTTGATTGAAGACATTGTCGCTCATCTTGTTGTAAGCAAATTTTAATATAAGACAAACTTTAAGACATGGTCCATAGCGTTATTGTTAATAGAGGACAACATGCAGAACTTGCTCATGTTGTCGTGAACGACGGTTTCTTTTTAATTGCCGCCAAGAAATTTAACCGATTGGTCTCGTTTTGGGAATCCTCACCAAAATATCTCGATCTATAATTTGGCGGAGGAAGTAACAAAAGTTGTTTGTTGTGAGTCGCTCCAATTTGCAAATATGAAATATAAAATAATTAAATATATAATAAATATTAAAAATGAAAGTTCATAAGTATGTTTAGTGTTTCTTTCTCCTGACAAATTTCACTGCAATTACCGATGAATACGCAAAACTTTAAGATGCGATGCGGTTTTTATTAGTTTTTAATATTGAAATTCCAACATAATTTCTTAATTAGTGCTGTAAGCAGAGCTGTAACTCTATTAAATATATTTTTTTATTCAGTTAACGAATTGAAACAAATGTGTTGTAGTTAGATGCATGAATTAATTATAGGAATTCATGTGGTATAAACGACGGAGCTTGCATATAAGCAGGTTTATAAGGGAGAGAAGTACTCAGAAACCCGCCTAAAAATGGCAACTTTCCGCCACAATCGATATTCTATTTATTATTAATCAGTTACCTGATATCAGCAAGATCCAGTTCCACTTGAAATAGTAGAAGCACTGCAATTTAAAAAATAAATTTGTTTTGTTACAGAAATGATATGCAACGACGTGCTTCCTTGAGTTCTTAGGAGAAGCGGTCTTATCTCCTTGTTTTTGATTTTGATCAGTACTTCGACTGAAATTTGTCGTGGCGAACAAACCCTGTGATATGTTTATTTCTTCTTCTTACGTCGACGAAAACAACGCTATGAAAATAAAATAGTCACGACGACTTTCTACGGCGAGTTTTGAATAGAAAATTGTATGAAAGAACTCGAATTGGTCCCTACCACTTAGAAATCAGTTGAGTAACTATCTTTGTGTCAGTCTCCTTCCCCCAGGGATGTATTAGATATGGGAGTGAATCATGCATGGCCATGTCTAGATCTTGCATGATCATGTGTGAATCTTGTATGATCATGCGTGATGGTGAGAAAGTCGCCGTGACTGTGCGTTCATGGGTAGAACTTTTCCAAGATTGTGCTGTACTTGAAATGTTTTGAAATATAATTTTAGCTTTCTGAAAAACAATTCGAAAATTCTGAAATAGTTTGCAAGAAATTACCTCGTTTTTTGCTTAAGTGAGTATTTTGCAAACATGAATAATTCGTGATCGTGATTAATGTCTTTCTACACTCACGTAAGCATACAATTGCGTGAGCGAAATGAAAAATTTGTACATGAGCAATACTTTTTCTATCGTGCGCATGCATGATCGCTCGTGAAATACGCTAAACGGTTTTGCTGTGGAGCAACGCCAACCAAAGAATGAATTTATTCTTTCTAGTTTCTGGCTTAAAAATAAATAACTGTTCGAAGTGCAAAAAGCGATCTGCACAATTCATTACTAAACATCATCATCAACATTAATGTTGTATCGTTTTGAAAAAATTTAACTATTTTTTTTTGAAAATGTTTAAAAAAAAACTTAATTATAAAATGTTCAAGAAATAACTGCAAACAACTTACTCCACTTCACACATCTACAATTGAATACAATTGAAAAGTGTGAAACTGTGACTTGTATATTTGGCTGCTCAAGAAGTTGAAGAAATGAAAAAGAAAGAGAGAAAGAAAGGATAAAAACGATGTTGAATGATTGTTGTCATTTAGATAGGGGAGAAAATTGACTTTATCAGCAGCCATTCATTATACGAGGAGTAATCATGATCATTATTATTATCATCAACAGCGGCAGCAGCATGAGCACACCAAATGTTATAAAGATTAATTTATATTGTTACCCGGACTATTGTTGTTTGTGCCTGAAGTTAAGTGGACAACTTAATTTGATGTGCAACATTTAAAAATTGAATTGCGTTGCAATGATCATGAATTTCGAAACATTAATTTGATTTTCTTTATTAATTTGTTTTCTTTTTTAGTTTCTTTATTAAGTGTGACTTTTGTCTGAGCCCGTATACATTTATCTACTTTTTGTCTTAATAAATCCTTTTAAAATGTAAAAAGAATTGCATCTACTCGTACATACATTTTTTGTTTGGTCAAATTTGATCATTTTATTTTGTACGTTCAAAGGCATCATACGTACTCTGCTGCCAACTTCATTTGACATGATGTGGCGGTAAAGATCTGCAAATAACAACAACTTAAACAAATAATTTTATTTTAAATTCAAGCAGTTGTTAGTTTGAACATGTTTTTCAATCTTAATATCATGTAATTGTAGACAATTTTTTTGCTTGTTAAATAAATTCTTCAAGTTGTAAGTTGTTCACAAAAAATAAAGTTAGATGTCTAAGAATGTTTCTTTATTTTATTTGCTGTTCCTCTTTGCAACCAACACAAGTTTGCTGCGAGATTTTGCACAACATCCGAACGATTACTTGCCATCCATTAGTAGGTACAATTAGATAAACATTTCTCTTTAAAATTTGGCTGATCTTGCGGATGGTTTTATACAAATTTAAAACTAGTTTAAATGTTTCTGTGTAAGTTTAGTTTGTCTATAGTAGAAGGTTTTCCAATAAGGGCGGGTCGATTGTATATCAGTTGTTAATGAAATACTACCATACATATATTTTTATTTGTTACGAGCATTACGAGTATTATTATTATCTTTTTTTTCAACAAACACGGAGTGTTTACAGAGAAAGTAAGTGTCTCAGCACAACACATTGAGCACGATTGGTTTCGTAGATCGTTATAGAACTTATCAATCTTAATATATCGTTTTGGATGTAATTTGTGAATTTTTTAATAATTTTGAAGCCCCGACTGTGTAAAATTGTATAGCGACTGCGGCAACGCTGATTACCATTTTTAGGAGCGAGAGAAGATTTTTCGTTCCTTCAATTTTCAAAGTAAAATAAGGAGTTTCGTTCCAAAACATGAACGGATAATGAAATGAACGTCCTAGTTCACTTAATCTTACTGATCGTTCTAAACGATTTAGAAAAAGAAACGATTTTGATTAATTCTACTCCATCTAGACTACTAGTCTAGCAAACTATCTATCAGTCTATGGGGGCAACGTTAATGCTGAAAACTATTTGAATATTTATAGGAGTCGAATCGAATTATATTCTCACCCTCAAAGTAAATAGCGTTTGAAATAGAACGATTTGGCATCACTGGACTCAAAATCGACAAATATAAACTTGCGTGCTTATTCATTGAAACCACAGTTAAATCTTTACCAGAAGCTGGATTAACAAAGATGTATGATTATCAGGATTTCTTATTTCCCAGTGAAAGGCAATAAAAATGGCATTATTTGGAGTGTTCGCTTGGTTATCGACAAGATAAGACAGAGTTGTTGAACAAGCCTCTGGGTACGAACAAACATTCTGGCAATTACTAAAAGGCCTTAGCTTTTTGAGACGGCTCAGCCAGTAATTAGGCGCAGACAATCAACTTTACGAGCCTCTGGGTAGTACAAGTTGCTCCTCATAAGACGCATTCAGAGATCGGCCTACCGAACCTCGATTTCTTTTTGTAACTTATTTTTCTAATTAAATTGTATAATGTGTAGAATAAAGTAATAAAGAGTGAATTTATACTTGTGAGCGAACGTGGTGAGTTTTTGTATTTATATTTCTCTCTAAGTCTCAGAAATTAAATAAAATTTTGCGACGAACGCTGGATATCGGCGAGCGTCACCCCAGCAAGAAAATAAGTTCTTACAATGGCGTTAAAACGTCCGCTCTGACGTATGATAGCGGCGGTGTTGGAATACAGCAAAGCATAAAAGGCAACCGTCTTATTAGAATTAGCTTGGGACTTGAAATAGTGTTGACGAAAATGAGTTAAAATGTATGAATTTAGCGCGTATAAATTGACAGCACCGGCTTGAATTCCTATAAGGCTTTTTTAAGTTTGTTATTCACCATCACGTACTCGTTATTTTGTAGCTTAAGGTCAATAAAACTTATCATTATGACTTTTGTAACATTTTTAAAGAAATATATTTTCTATTTATATATATGTATTTTGTTTAGATTTTTATTTTATTTATTTTTTCTTTTTGTAAATGGTTGGCTGATTGACTGACAGCCATGAAAACAATGCAAAAAACTTGCGGTTTATTGCGATTTTTTTCTTCTTTTTCTTCTTTTGTCTGAACAATGTTAGCTGTGATTTGTTTGTAAAAATAAAATATTTAAGTTAAGCTACAAAGAAACAGATGTCTGTCGGTCTGTCTGTCTGTCTGCATGTCTTACTTAAACCGGCAACTGAAACTTAAAGCCATTGAAAAATAGTTTTGAACAGAGTATTAGATTTAAAATAAAATTTCTATAACTTACTAAATAAAAATTAATTTTAAAAATAAATATCATTTAAAATAGATACTTAATAAACTTAAAAACTAATTGTTTTGAATTATAAACAACGTGTTTGGAAAGACAAGAAAAAACTGTTAAAATAAAATTAAAATTTGATGACATGTTAATTAAGACAATTAAATTCAATATAAAAATTAAATCTGCTTTTCAACCAACAAAGAAATGTGAAATAAAACCGTACTAATCGAAATAAATTGAAAGGAGATTTTACAGCTGTCTAACGCGTTTGATGCACAAATATGTTGCATCAACTTGTTTGCTTGCAGAGTCATTGAGATGAGATGATGGTGTCAAAGAAAAATATATCGCAATTAGAGAAGAAAAGAAAGAAGTGAAACCCGTGGTGGTGGTGTTGTTGATATATATTTTGTAACAGCTTATTTATTTGCAATTGAGAAAGGGGTAAACAAAGAAAGGTTCGTTTAAAATTTGGACGCATTAAAATCTTGAATAACTTTTGATTGCGAATATGGAATTATTAGTTAAATAAACATACAGGTATTTGTTTAAGTGTTAAATTGTTATAAAATAATATTAAAATTTCTTAATTTCTAATTAACTTAAAGTTTAAGTTAGTAGTTCGTTAACTTCTGTAGAAAGACACTAACAAATTTTGTAAGAAAACGTTACATTTGTGATGTACAGTAAGTAGTTCCCGCTTAAATGCGCACCGCTTAAGTGAATTTCCCGCTTTAATGCTCAAAAACTGTTGGTATCAAAAATATTCGTATATATTCTATTACAACATTTTCACATAAATGTTTAAATTAATTAATTTATAGAGACAAAATTATATGTATATAGATGAGAAAATCCTTCGCTTGAGTGCCTTAAAAAAGAAAACGCTTTTTTTATGAAAAAAAATTATCTGGCAAGACGTTTTTGAAAGTAAAATGTGGTAACAATAAAATAAGAATGAAGTATGCAATATTGATCAATAAGGATACATATGTTTATGTATTAGAAACGATGTTTATTTGTGCTGTTTCGCCTTACTGTCAAAATCCAAATAAAAAAATATATAAAACATATTTATATATAGAGTTTGACAGTTACCCATAGCAAATATTTTGTCCTACATATGCATAGATAGACCTTATTAATCGGCATTGGAAGAGTCTAAACAAAAAGAGAAACAAATTAATTTGAATTTGATGTTAAAATGATTTTTGTTTTCAACAGTAGAAGCGAAACCCTGTTAAAATAAAACGCGAAATTTTAAACATATTAAAATAAGTAAATAAAAAAAGAAAACTTTAATTTTGAAAGAAAAAATACAATTAATATCAGATTCTGAAGAAAAAAGTAAAATTTAATTGAATTTCGCTTAAATGATTCCCCGCCTAAATGCGTAAAAAACTGTGAAATTTAACATGTGCACTTAAGCGGGGACTACTGTACTTTGTATAACACAGTTTTTCAATGTTTTGTAACAAAAAAAAAACTGCTAATATTGAACCCTTTGTGTTAAATATCTTTAGAATAATTCGAATCATTTTCTAATATGTTTTCATTTATGTATTTATTAGTACAACTGATGCCAATTTGGCATCAATTTCACCTTCGAGACAAACAAAAATTTTCATATTCCAACAGAAACTTATATAATTCAAAAGGATATAATTCAAAGTACAGTGAGTCCAAATTTAAAATACAAAATATTTGTTTTATGTGCAAAGTTTAATATTTCATAAACAATTTAAATGTGGAATAATGTAAGGATGTGAAGAGAATGGAATCTTTATCCGTATATGCACACAGGGATAAAAAATTAAATTAAATAAAAACAGACATTTGAATTAAATTTTAAAATTTATCTACATTATGCACAATGCAGCACGTAATTATAATATGAATGAATATCTAAGTATATAAAACAATCACAATTTTAATGTGCTACATGTCCTTTCACTACAATTAAAAAATAAACGTATTTATTTTTAAAGAAGATTTTATCTTTCACTCCAAACGAATTGCAATTCGCTGACTATTTAAATGATATTAACTGAATTTGTGCTAGATATCTTATCACTACTGTTAAGAAAATACATATATTTATCTTTAAAGATGACTTTATCTTTCTCTATAATTGAATTCATTGCATTTTGTTAACTGTTTAAATGAAATTCATGAAATTTTACGGTTTGTAAATTTCAAAAAAAAAAAAAATTAAAAACAGTAGTAGTTTGAAATGCATTAGATATCTTGGCTGACTAATAAGCCAATTAAAATAAAATAATTGGTTAGAAGAAATAGTTTGAAAAATAAAAACAAATCTTTAAATTTCTACAAGCAAAAAAATAAGACGGTGAAAATAAAATAAAACTAATTCAAACCAAACTTTCTTTAGTAAATAATAAAGCAACTACCAAGACACCACATACCGACGAATAGTAAATGCAATTAACAGAAAATTTCGGTTCATATTTTTTATTGCTTGAAAAACAAACAAAAATCTAACTCTTAATTGCAGAAACTAATCAATTGAAATGTTTTGGAACAAATTTAATAGAAACATCAAAAATTAATAATTGATTGTAAAAAAAAATTAAATAAAAATTAAAATAAAATTATTTACATAATTTATGCCTAAAAGAAAGAACTTGTAAACTTTAGATTTTTTACGACTGGTAACTAAATTTTTAACCGTAATTTGAAATGTGTTGCAATATTAAATACACAACCGTCCACAGACAACGCCCAATCCTTTGTTCGGTTAAATCAGGAGAAATACACAGAAACAAATCACACATACAACAAAACACAGCCGCACTCAACAGTTGCATATTAAAGTTTGCATTTATTCTTAGCCACGTTAATAGAGAGTTGAACAAAAGCGTCCCTACTTCGTGCATAAATGCTCGCAAACTCATTGAACAAAAGAAATAAAATTGTTTCCTTTTTAAGCAAAATTTTCATTTCATTTTTATTCACTTCTTCCTTCCTTCATTTCTTAACTTCACTTCACTTTACTTTACATGATGCCTTGCTTAGCCTTTGGAAGTTCACAGAACACATGATGATTGTTCTCTTGCACTCTTAATTAGTATGCAAATCCACACACCCATTCCATTTTAAAATAAATGATTAATACAAAAATCAGCAACAACAATAACAAAAAATAAAAAACACTGGAAAACATTTAATTTTTACTATTTTTGGCCTTTAACGTCAACGTCACGAATAAGCTGGCAGTCAGACAATCCACAGCGGAGACAGTCAACAAGAGAAACATGAAAAAATATTATCGTTTACTTTAAAAGGAAGACTGACTCAAGTAGAGAGTATTTGATTTGAGTGGATGCAAAGCGAACTTTTAAATACCCTACAATACGTTCATATATATATTAAGATAGCACAGACGGGCAGACGTGATCCTGCCACAAATTGCCTTAAAATAAAGTAATTTCTTTAAAAAGTATTTTGGCCCACAAAAGCGCCATCCGCAGCAAAAGTATCCCAACCCTCAAGCTGGAACAAACCATCAAAAATTATGTCTGATAACATTTTTGCCGAGAAACGTACATGATTCCACACATGTGTACTCGTACAAACTTCACTCAATATTATAAAAATACAATTTTACTTATATTTATTTAAAAACTCCTGATGCATAAATATTGTAACATATAAATTTTGTAAGTTTCGTTTTTATTTTACAATAACAAATATTTCTAAGCGCTAAATTTTTTTTACATATTTTGTTATATTGTCAACACTGTTTTTGTTTTGAAGCCAAAAAAAATATAAATCTATTTAAGTATATTATTAATAGGCAAACATATTTTCTTAGATCCGTTTTACGGCCGTAATGCTGAACCGATCTTGAAAAGATTTATATGTTTTTAAACGGGTTTTTAAATAGATGTGTACAATGTTAATTTTATTGAAATCCGTTCTATATTTAGGGAGCTATAAGCGTTTCAAGTTGCTACTAACACATGCACACTTACGATATTACGCATGCATGTATCAGCTTCAACTTGAAAAATAAACAAAGTGTGTATGTGTGTTTGTCCAATTTGCTTTTGCATAAAAATAAAACACAGATTTTTAAGTTGTTTATTTAGAATGTTTTTTTATTTTTGTATTTTATCGAATGTTTTATGTGTGTAAATGTTTAATATTAATTTCTAGAATGCGGTCGATTGAGTCGATCGCAGTTAATTTAATTTAACTACAACGCCAAAAGCAGCCTGGACAACAACCGGCAGCCGTGTTGACTTGTTGTCCTCATGATAATCGTTAACAATAAACGTGTGAACAGGACTTTTCCGATTTAACGAACCTAATTGTTGTCAGGCCTGTTCGGTAAAGCGAAAACAAATTAAATTAAAAATTAATAGCGTCGTAAATTTTTTTCATAACTAAATATGTATATGTATAGTGTTTTTTTAATATTTTGTTAAAATTATAGTAATTTAAAATAAATCTTTCTCTAAAAATATGTACCGATAAAGAAAGGAAAAATTCATAAAAAGACTGTAATACAAAAGTAATTTATTTAAAAAATTGTATAAACACAGTCTGCTTATTGGAATGGATATCTTTTTTAATGGCATCTTCTTGAAGTTTTCTCAAAAGCATTAAATTTGTGTTACTAATATTGTTTTGCTGAGCCTATTTAATACAAATGTCGAAGAGCTTCGTGTTTTATTTTGGCCTCTAGAATTTCTGTTTCATCAAGCTCTTTATCATTTTCGTTTTGTTTATCGTTTTGTTATACATTTATTCGTTAAGCCGAGTACAAAATAAAATTTTTATTCGTAATATAAGGTAGAAATAAAAAAATGGGTGATTGTTAAATGTGATGTTCATTAAATCGAATGTTCGTTAAATCGGAAAACTACTGTATTTTATTTATGACATATTGAAATCGATGGCCGCCTGTTGAGGTCAATGTGTTTCATTCTTTATTTTAATTTTTCACCGAGTTGTGAGTAAATTAAAAATTTTTTACTGTGTAAAACTATGTATATTTTTTGAGTTATGACTTTATTGCAGCAAAGGCTCGAAATGAAATAAGGTCCAACTAAATTATTAAATTGCACAAAATGCAGATTTTACTTTATACTACCGAAATTAGTCTCGGCTTTGCGTTGAAATTTTCCAAGAATGGAGAATACATCTAGAACTTGTTTTGCACCGATACCTTTCATTACACAATTTCTCTCTCATACAATTCTTTCGCACTCGTGTGAATCGGAAGGGGATTTGTAAATTACTTGGATTTAAATTTTTCAATATTGTATGTGTCGGTCCATTTTCAATATTGTGACTGTTGCTTATTGACAATCGGTTTCGTAGTTTTCAATAATATTTTGTTTGTATTTTCTCATGAATATACACACTCATACATACTCATACATATCTATCGTGCAAATTTAGTGACTGGTGTATAGATACTTTGTTAATAATGAGTTTCCAATATACTGTTAGACGTCTCGTGCTATTTTCTGCTTTTAGACACGTTTCTGCATTTTTGGAAAAGCCATTTATTATCGTAGTAAGAGATGTTTTTAACAAAC
Organism: Gymnocheta viridis; assembly: GCA_956483585.1. Lineage (NCBI taxonomy): Eukaryota > Metazoa > Arthropoda > Insecta > Diptera > Tachinidae > Gymnocheta > Gymnocheta viridis. The sequence goes on along the minus strand of OY101441.1, from coordinate 2,851,272 downwards.
AATAGATTGTTGTTTCTTTTGAGACTCAACATACTTATAGATTTATTTTGCAAACAAAGTAAAAATAATTCATTTTCTTCTTTTGTTATAAACATGTCATTTTTTCCATGGCATATTTTCGTTAAGATTATTTTGCCTTCTAATTTGTATTTTTTATTATTTATTATCATTTTTTTTGCTGAAGCATGGTTAAACAAGGTAGATGTACGAATTGGAAGATTTTTATTTGAGTTGGGCGTTGGTTTCTGCTGTAAATTAAAACAGCAATATTAAAGAAAAAGAAGATAAAAAAAATAATAAACTCTAAAGTTTATTAAACTCATCTCATAAAGAATTTCTGATGATTTAGTTTTGAGTGAATGGTCGAAAAAATATTTTTTTAACTAAATAAGTTCATCTATTATTCAAAAAATAAATAAATAAAAACTTACAATTTGAAATTACTAATTATTTTAAAAAATTGTTCAAGTAAATATTTAATTTTCAATGGATTTATTTATTACATGCTTTAAATTCTTTTGGGAAAAAAATGCTATGAAAGCAATAGTTTAAAAAATAAATAAGTGATATAATAAAAAAAATAACCATTAATCATGAATTTGCGCAAATGTCATTATTAAACGAATATATACAGATACTTTCAATTTAGATGTAAATATTATACAGAAGCAATGAAAAAAAGTGAATCGTTTTTACTCTTTTTCTATATGCAAATGTACAGATATATCTCTGTAAATAAGTATGTAAAAAGTAATTGCATCTGCACATGCACATACATACCACATACATACATTCATACATACAATACATACTTATGCAAGTAGTCATATCAATAACTTATGGGATTTCTTTTCGTTTTTTTTTATTTTTGCAATGACCGCCAACAGACCGTGATTTTTATAAAAATAAAGAACAGAAAGAAAACAAGATTTGTAAATAGAAAGAATGAAACCACTATAATTCAACACATCTCCATAAATAATATGTATAATTCCACATGTACAAACACATAACAAATGTATGCAGAATGAATGGGGAAATTAAATAATATAAAACAGGGTTTTCTATGCTGTTGTGTTAAAGTCTTACCTTTGAATAGTGTGTTAAAAACACATTAACCGCAAGAGAACAGAAAAATCCGGCTCTGTTAAAGGAAACAGAGTTTAAAGCTCTCTGCCTCAACAAAAAAAATCACTTGCAATTTAACACTTCTTCATTCTTTAAGTCCAGGTGAACCACTTTGACACTTTTCATTAATTTTGTTCCTGTAAAGCTGACATTTGTAACATTTTTTGCAATAATTGATATTGTACCATAAAATCGTCTGTATATGTAATAATTTATTAGGTGACACAATATATTTGATAAAATCAAAAGTCTTTTGATGTACGTGTATTTAGCGCAAAAATAACCGTAATCTATTCACAACATTGTACAATAAAATCTAAAAGCTTTTTAATAGAATATTCAAATCCTTAAAATAGGATATATTACTTGCCAAAAGTGTTCAGTGAAAATAAAAATTTATAGTTATTCCCGGTCCATACTTGCAATTGTTGTTGGAGCAATTCTTGATTATGTGGGAGAGTGTTGAAATAGAAGTACAAATATACATTTTATATTCCTCTCTCACTCTTTCTCACTAAAAATTAAAAAGTTGCTGCAATACAAATTGCAAGTCTGATCCGGGACTAAGAGAACTACAAAAAACATTATATGTGTGTTTTCGGTTTTGTTTTTTTTTTATTTTATTATTTTTAAATTTTAGTTTCAATAAACGTTTCACAATTAAGGAATGTGAACAACATTTTCTCTGGGGAAATCAAGACCAACTACTTTTACATATATTGTAAGAAAAAATATATGTTTTTAAATATTGTTTATACTGCTGGCAAATTCTACTACTTTTCATTACTCAATAATATTCAATACTTTTCATTTGGGTACTCAATACTACTCGATACTTTTAACGGATTTTTTGGATTGGTAACGCATAGTATTTATCTCCAAATTGAAGTAGTTTCTTTAAAAATTAAAAATAGATCTCCAACTATTTATTATTGGTTTTGTATGTCTTCTATTATTAAATAAAAAATAAATGTAAAGCTAACTTTTAATTTAACGTTAACAACAACTTAAGAAATAATTTAACTGTTCTAAAAAAAATATTTAGTTTTGATTTGATTAAAGAATCTTACAACTAGTTATCTTTTCATACAGTGATATATTTTTATCCACTATTTTAGCCGCTCAACTTGGTTAAAAATACAACTCTGAAAGTATCGAGTAACTACTTTTGAGTATTGAGTAACTAAAAAGGAAATACTCTATACACGGTACCACTACTCAATACTTTGCCAGCACTAATTGTTTAACTGATTGAGTAGTGTTGAGCTAAAGTACAATAATAAAAGAGTAATAATAAAGTAAAAATAATATTGTGTATTCTATGGATACCTTAAATGTATAATATGTCTTTCATTAAGCTCTTCGTATCTATAAATTTATATAAAACAGTGGTTGTAAGATATTATCGAAATTTTTTATTTGATTGATCGCATCATGTATGGAATATAAATAACATCGTTCAAATGCTCGAAGCGGATTCGATGGCTGGCGCGCAGCCGAAATGCCAATTTCCGTGACTCTGGATTATAAATCAGGCTGAATTTTACCGATGTCGCCGTCAATATCCACATTAAACAGTGAATTTTTCGATATGCATTGGACACTCTTAGATCTCATGTGGATTGATATAGTCCCAAATTTGACAATTTTGTTTGTTGACGTAACCGTTCATCCACAAATATCCTCATCGCTGAATATGATGAACGTTGACAGAGTCCGCATTTTTATAAAACAATTGCATCGTTTGCCTGTATTGTCGAACCGCATATCCATTTATGATGACTTTACAAATAAACTGAATAAGTAACAGAAAAATTCGACAGGTGTAACTTCATCAATGTGATCGCTATCAACTGTCAGAGGTCGGAAATACCCATCGAAAGACGATTTACATTAATTTTTGTGTATAAGTATGTGTTTATTTTTGTATTGTTGTATGGGTATTCATTTTAATCAAGAAAAGATTTTATTTCTTGGGAGTTGTTCGATTAGTTTTTACTCGAGTTAATCGAAAATATAAAATAAATCAAGTTTTATTAGAGTTTTGTAATTTTTATTGATAAAAATAAAACGAAAAACAAAACATGTAGGCCATAAAGGAAACGTAAGACCTGTTAAATAAATTAGTAGCATAAAAATTATGATAATTTTAGTGCTTCAATTTAATCGCATTTTAGTTTATTTCTAATTCCAAGCTTTGGGATAGTCTTTTCAATTCTAGACGTTTGGGGAAATAGTAATAAATAAATTTGGGTAAAAAAATCATATTCTTTGCACAGCCAGAGGAATTGATGAGCCACTTAAATGATGAGCTATTCCCTATAGGTATATTTTATGGCATAACTGCAGCTTCAAATGAAAGCCAGAATTAAGTTCAGTTTTATATAAATAAATTTTGTTATCGTTCTTATCGGGTCACCCTGTATTTCAAGTAATTATTGTTCGAATCTATCTGTCTACTTAGAAGTACATAACCGAAGGCAAAACTAACATTTAAAAAAAAGATGCATTTATTTGTAATAAACATAAATCCTGAACAATTTTAATAAAAACACATTCTCTTTATTTAAATTTCTTTCTAGTTTGAAGATTAAAAGTCATAACTTGTTTGAAAGATAACGCAGAAGATTGACTGACCAACGGAAGTTACAGCGTCGCCATTAAAAGGTTAAAAAAAAAACATAATTTCTTATCAACTTCTCCGCTTTGTGTTTAAATAAATCGTCATCATTGCTCCCACACCGATTATCAACTCCATTAACAACACCATGAACGGCCAGAGTTATGAGTTAAATCATACAAATGGCGACATCATATCACAGAACCAACAGAAGGGTTGGTGGACCATTGGTCTGATCAATGGCCAGCATCGTTATATGACGGCCGAGACGTTTGGTTTCAAATTGAATGCCAACGGTGCGAGTTTAAAAAAGAAACAGTTGTGGACATTAGAGCCATCCAATACTGGTGAAAGTAAGTACCAATAAGAAATTAAATTTATAACAGTTTTTCCAGTCATTGCAAGACAAATCAAGAGAATACTGCAAACAAATAAAAAAAGAACTAGAATAATCGTAATTTACTTGCAACTTGCAATATAAATCTTTTATTTGCACTGCTTTTGTTTGTTCACCAGACATTGAATATGATTTATGATCAAACATTCTGGTTTTTCTTCTACAATAAAATGTTTGTTCAGTCTTGTTGCCATGATCTAACTTACTTATCCATTCATACATACGATATATGTGTTTTGTTTTACATGCAGAGTAGGCATGTGTAATGAAAAATGGCCAAGATCATTGGCATAAATATATATGCGCACTCGTATGTGGATATTTTTCGCGGATTTCGCGCTTGTAGCCACATGTTTGTTACCGTTTTTCCGAACTATTAATTTTCAATTTCCTCTTTTACATACTTTTTTGCCATTAAAAAATATCTATTTAATTTCTGTTGTAACATGTGACTCAACTCAAGAATGGCAACAAGTAACACAGTTACAAAGGCGGCCGAAACATGCAGGAGCAATCGGATATAAGAATATTTTTCATTTTGTTTGCAGCCACAGTCACTTAGAATTCCTAGTTTAAATGACGACAGACGACATGTTTAAAATTTTTATACGTGTAAGCTTAAGTTTATAGAAAGCAACGATTAACTACTTCTCACTGTTTTATATCGATAGAGATCTTGTGAAAATTTGAATTAACGGTGGATATTAAATGTGTATGCTTTTTTAGCTTAAGCGACAGGTTAAAAATTTTTCTTTTAATATCTTGTAATCTTTTTTTAAAGTAAAACACGATAAAATCAACAATTGCTTGATATTATAATCGAAAAGAGAAAACTCAACTAATGACAACAGCTCATGATGTATTATTTTAGTTTTGTATTGTCTTTAAGTTCGAACACAACATGAAGCAAAAATTCCTTCTGCAGGTTTGACATGACGAAAATTTAATAGTTAAGGAATTTATTTAATCGGCACTTGACCATTACGAGTAATTAACAGCATTTGTGCTTTTTTCTAATGTTCCAGCAAAATTTAAAAATTAAATTTCATAGTCTTTGTTTAATAAAGAAAAAAAATTAACTTCAAAAGAAATCACGATAAGAGTTTTAACGATTTTAGCACCTTAAAAATACCTCTTAGTCTGCGTTTACACAAGTCATATGCGAGGGAGACGAGGGGAAAAGAAACGATTACTCAGATGCATGTACTGTCATTACGTTTTGTTTTATCATTCGTAATTTTATGACCGAAAGAAGAAAATGTAAGAATCATGTCAATAAGAAATGACCCGTCTAAGCGCAGACTTAAATAATTATGCACTTTGAAAAAAGTTCCTTCAAAAAAATACCTCTTAAAAAAGACATTTTAAAATAAATAATTTTTACATAAAGTATCTTTTCAAAAAGCAACTTTACAAAAAGTTACAATTAAAAAAAAAACACATTTGGAAAAAATACGTTTAAAAAATCAACTCTACAACAAAGTACTTTTTATAAAAATATATTTTTTTTAAAACACCTCTAAAAAATTATATCTTAAAAAAAAACTAAAAAATACCTTTAAAAACGGATCTGTCAAAAGAAGTTAGTTTTAAAATAAACATCCATGAAAAAACTACCTTTTGAATAATCATACTTTAAACAAGTACATTTAAAAAAATATCCCTTAGAAAAATTACTTTTACAAAAGTAAATTTTTAAAAAGTACCATTGAATAATGCACATTTTAAAATAAGTAATTATTAAAATAATTACATTTGATAAAAGTACTTAAAAAAGTACCGTTTAAAAAGTACATTTTGAGAAAAGTGCCTTATAAAAAATATTCATTTTAATACAATTTTTTTCATTTTGCTTTCTTTGCATCTTTAAGTGGATGCTGAAAAAAAAATTAACCAATTTCTTGTCTAATTTTGTCTAAAATTAATTTAAAATATCCCATAGTGCAACTCAGTCCCAAACGCTATGGAGTCCATTTACTATAATTTGCAGTTTAGCCACCCTTAATCACCAGCGAAAACATTTGAAAAAAAATACTTTTTAAAAAGTAGCTTTACAAGAACATGCTTAAAAAAGTACCTGTATGTTATATGATTTTATAAAAAAAAAATTAAAAAAAAGTAACTAAAATAACTACATTTTTGTAACTTTTCAAAAAAGTATCCTCTAAAAAAGTAATTTTTAAACAAAAATTGGTGTTAAAAAAAATCTTTTTAAGAAGAACAACATTGTAAAAAAGTATGTACCTTAAAAAATTGCTTTTAAGAAAAAGTAAATGCAAAAAACTACCTTTCAAAACGGCATCTATCATAAAAGGGGTTTTTTAAAAAGCATCTATTAAAGGAAGTACCTTTAAAATAAGTAACTTTTAAAAACTACCTTTTAAAAACTGTACTTTAAAAAAGTAGTTTTTAAAAAACGTACCCATTAAAAAAGTATGTAACTTTTAAAAAAGTAGATTTTGAAGCAAAAACTTTTTCAAAAATTACCTGGAAAAAATCCCATAGAAAAAACTTACCGTTTGAAAAAAGTTTCTTTTAAAAAAGTACCTTTTAAAAAGAAGTAATTAAAAAAGTCATTATTTGAATAATTTCCTTTCCAAAAAAGTACTTTTTTAAAAATCCAATCTTAAGAATGTGTCTTTTAAAAAAGTTGATCAAAAACAATACCCTTTTAAAAAAGTATTTTTTAATAAAATGACTTTTAAAAACGTACATTTTATAAATATTACCTCAGCAAATCCAATGTTTTAAAAAGAAACTTTTGTAAAAAGTACGTCTTATAAAAGTGTGTATCTTTAAAAAGGTACACATTTTTCAAAAAATACCCTTAAAAAAATATCCATTTAGAAAATTGCATTTTAGAAAATGTTTAAAATAAATAAGTAGAAATTTTTCAGAAATACTGTTTAAGAAAACAAAAAAAAAGTATCTTGAAAAGTACCTTTAAGAAAATACTGCTTCAAATTAAGTTTTTTGAAATTCAAGCCGGTATCGAAATGCTAAAGAGGAGAAAGTTCTTACGGCTGGTCAAAGAAATTCTATGCAGAAATTCTCCTTTAAGTGAAGTTAGTGTTCGAAATACTATACGGCTGCCAGTGTACTTGGCCAAAGGTCTTCTATGCAGGAATCCTTAAGCCATCGGTGTTCGAAATACCACAGAAGAAGTCGAAATACCACAGAACAAATGGTCTTTAAATTATCTATTGAAAAAAACCAACAACACTTTGGACCTTTACATATTGAATTTTTTACTTAAGTTTCAAATTTTGGAATTATTTCTCATTTGGTTTCAGTTTAAGTAGCGCCGCGCCACAACAGCAACAAAATGTTTCCTTTCTTTTGGAGTAATTTCTTATTTCTTAATTTAGAGCCGTTTTTCATTCTCTTAAAAATTCTATCTAAATTTCCGCACATATATTGTTTTTTCCCCCACTAACGCTCATGTTATGGAAGTAAAAATTTACTTACGACTGCGCGTGATAAAACGTGGTTCATGCTAGTCTTGTGACTGTTGCAAATGATTATGAACAAATTCCCAGAATGCAGCAAGCAAATTGTCAACAAAATTTCCATTGAAATTTTGAAAGAATGCAGAAAGAAAATCTCTTCAATGTGACATATAAAATTTATATAAATAAATGCTTGAGGAGTCCACTTCAAACGCACTAGAGATGGATGATGAGCAACAAAACTCATCTTGTTTGTGAATTATTTTATGAATCGTAATCATTTGAGTGGCTGCATGGATGGTTGGCTGTTGCAAATCCAGCCAAGTAACTCAGTCATTCAGTCAGTAGTTAAGTAATTGACACGCTTGTGCATTTAAATTAAAGATTTATGCTGAAGTGTTATTGTTAATTGTTATTGTCGTGACAAAAAAAATAATAATAAAAAATAAATAGCGAGAAAAATTGCAGATGCTCGTTACAATTGCAGTTTATTTCGAAGTTTATTACACTTAACTTCTCAGTGATGCTTTCTAGCTGTGAGGTTTTCACTGGACTTGGCAATTGTTTTTCATATAGATTCGATTTTAAAACCTACCACGTCTCTGACTTACGTAGACGTACATTTAAATAAAAGCAACCGTGACAGGAAAATATTTGCAACATGGCGTTGATTTCTATCAATGTTTCACTTTAATTTATACAGTCACACATTAGACATTAAAATTCATATGAGGTGCAAAAATACAGACTAAATTCCTATAACTACGACTGCGAGTGCAATAATGGCAATTTTTCAAAACTCTGACGCCGCGTTAAAGTCTATATTTGAGTCAATTAAAAAAATATGTTCTGCTTGAGTCTGAACGAATCGCAAGTAATCGCACAATTAACTAACTTTCAATATATTTATTTATATTTTACATAAGAAATTTTCAATTATTGTAATTAATTTGTTTGTTCTTTCCATGATCCAATAATACATGTCTATTTAATGGTCCAGATGATTTTTTGTAGCGTTGTGTTTACTAATGGTCGAAAATTGTGAAATTGCAAAAGTTTTGTGTTGAAATCAGTGATGGAAAATTATATTTTTCTTCGGTACAAAAAACATTTTAAATAGTTCTTTTTTAGCCCGTTTTACTCCTCCGGTTCATTTAGTGAAAGTATTTTAAAAGAGTACAACGTCTTAAGCTTGTCTTTAAAAATGCTTTTACAGGTCTCGCTACATATTCAAGTAATAAACAATTTCGATGTCAAATTAAGAACGATTTCCAATAACAGCTCGCAAATGAAATAATTTCCATTCAAAATGAAAAAAGGGCCAACGGGAAAAAATAAAATAACAACTAAACTATAAAATTAAATAATTTGTAAATAGAATGATTTCTAATAGAATAATTCCAAAAGAAATTAAATATCTCGCAATGAAAGAAGTCCGAAAAAGAGTGAAAGAATTCCTTATACAGAAAGTCTCAATAGAAATGAAATAAGAACAAAAGAATTGTATGAACCGCAATTTCAGAACAAATAAAATAACTCCCAATGAAATTAAATAAGTCTCAATGAAATTAAATAAGTCCTGTGCAAAAATTAATTAACTGCCAATTTAAAAAGCCTCACAAAAAGTAAACAACTCCCCATAACAGATATGAAAATGTGATAACTGCCAACTATATTTCTTTGGTTGTTATATCAACTGAAAATAGTTTGAACGTAACTTCTGAAAAATAGGATATTGCATAAAAGTTTGGATTTTTCTCAACTTGAGATATGTGTTAGTTCTTAATATACGATATAATTGAAATTAAATCATTCCATAATAGTTAAATGTTTAATACTTTTAAATAATAAATCTTTGGATTAATTATTTACGATACTCTAAGGACGAACTAATTTAACAGGTGGTTCAAGTACAAGCCTCTCTTTGATTGATATGTTACTTTAACACTTATAGGTTTTTTCTGTCCGAAATATTTACCATCGGTTAGTATCATAAAAACGAGGACCAAAACTAGACCAAAACTAGTCGCTTTACGCATGAACAACGTTTTGAAATATTGTAAACTTATTTAGCGCACAAACAACAAAGTTTTACACGGAAATGTATTTTTAGTTTGAGAAACACTACAATTTAGGAAAATACTCTTACACTTTTTAAATATTCGCAGTCTTGAAGAAGATCAATGTAGTTTAACATTAAGGTCGGCATTTTACAACACCACCCTCGTATATAACACAGAACGACACCTATACTTAACTATAAGAATGTCTCGTTACAAAATAATATTTAAAGAAATGTAACATAAAACCAAGTTTGAAACTTAAATGCAATTACGATAATTCATTTTATTTGTTTTCTTTTTTTTAATAAAAACCTTCTTTCTTACCCCGAAATTCTTATGAAAATCACATTCACACAAGTACACGAAAATATTCATTGAAATTCGTTATAATAATTTATTACTCGTAGTTCTTTTAGTTTTAAATGAAAAAAAGCAACTTGAAAGTTGATTTGCATATAAATGTTATTTGGTAATAAAAAAATTCTATAATTTATTTCAGCAAAATTTTGTTACTAATTTCCGGTTTTTTGTTCATGGAAAAGCTTAAAAATTATATCTCTTTTAAAGTCTCTTTACTAAAAATATTGTAAAATGAAAGGTTTGGTAAATTAATCCAATTATTCTTAATTCTCAAAAAAAAACAAAAGATATAAAAGTGAATAATCAGCAGGCAGATGATGTTATGTCATGGTATTTTAAAAGTTATTGAAATAAGATTTTTTTATTGGTTAAAAAGCCATAACAAAATCTTTGTGTTAAATGACTCCAATTGGTAACAAAAATATGAACTTGAATCTTATTTGTCCTGAAAAATAAGACTGAGTTTGAATAACTGCTTTGCAAGAGTCTCTAAAAGGTTGACATTGAAATTTGTTTGTTCATCTTAACGCTAAATCAGATATGGCAAATATTTGACGAAATAAGTGTAACCACTATTTCCGAGTAAATTGTTTGCAAACATGCATACATGGTCGATTTAGGATTTAGTTATATGAAATTGATTTTAATAATATTCACGACAGAGTTTTTTTTTAACAAACACAAGTTGCGAAGCCTTTTTGGAATCGATGCTGCGACATCCCGACAAAGAGACTATTACATTATCCACTAGTATACGGGGCTGCTCGCTCTTTGTTGTTTTAAGTACAGAATTTTAAAAGATTTAATTTATATGAAATGGATTTTAATAATAAATGTATTCACGACAGGGGTTTTTTAACAAACAAAACTGTCTGGAGAAACATATTGGGTCTTAGTAGGAATCGAACTTGCAGCATCTCGACCAAGAGACTAAACAACGGCGCCCACCGTTCGCTGTTGTTTCAATTACAGGAATTTACAATTCTTCAATTAATTTATATTTCAAAATTCAATGCATGAGAATGTCGCAAATCGAAAATTTAAAAATAATAAAATTATTTCAGTATTTCTGTGGCAAGAAGGAATAAGTGCTTAAGTCGACATAAGCTGAATTTCAGTAAACACTTCCTTTGCAATATCCACATGCAGAAGTAATCCTTGTTCGATTTTTCAGGATGTTATAACGTAAAGAATTGCTTCTTATCTAATGGAATATAAACTTATGGAATAACAGCTTTACTTTGTATATTTAAAGTGCAATATATTAGTCATAGAGTTATCCCAAATTAAGAGAAATGAGAAACGAAGTTGTCAAAAACTTTAAATACAATCGGATCAAATTTCTATAAATCCACTTGAAAGTTAAAAAGAGCTCTCCTACAAAACGGTAAAATATGAGTTAAGCACTTTTTCCTTATTGTCACAGATTTCTATTTTACTTTGATTTTAAAAATATTTAAACATTTTTCATTTTAAATTGATATAAATAAATAATAATGTGCATTTTAAAGAGTTCACTTTTAACTTGACATAAACTTTCGTTGGCTTTAATTCAAAGAAATGAATTTGCGTTGAAATTATCATTTTGTTTGGAGTTGATTTTTTCAGTTCGGCAATTTCTCAAAGGTCCAAAACTTTTTTACATTGATAGTAAAGGCAGATCTACCGCGTTGAGATTGATGAAATCACCACGTACGTACTCGTATTTTGTTTTATAAGGTGTTTGACATTTTCTTAATGATTCATATATGCTGAGAGTGTCACTCGCTTTTTTCTTTAGCGGTATTCAGTGTTTAGTGCGTTTTGCATTGCAACTCCTTGCAAGTGCAACTATTTTGTCATTGATAGTGAGCGCTATATTTCAATAACATTGCAAAGTTTGCTTTCTCAAAGTCTTTTAAATTTTCTTTTAAATTTTGTTTCGCTTCTACATACGCAAAGTTTAGTTTGAAAAACAAACCATGCAAACCAAAAACAAGTATGTGTAAACGACGAATACAGAAGAAAGCAAATTTGCGAGTACAGCAAAGTGTGTACTCATCCCCTTTCTTCTTTCCCTTATTACCATCAAACGAAAGACTTTGCAAAGTAAACTTAGACCGTGGAAAAGCAGTCATAGCTTCACAATTTTCGACCATTAATAAACACAACAAGTGATGACAATGCAATGCACATAGCAAAAAGAAACTGTAGCATTTTCAGTATTGCTAAATTGCAATAACGTGGCAAATGCAAATTCTAATATTTTGTTGTTGGACTGCAAAGAAAAGCTGCGATATTTTGCATTTGCAAATGCAAGACCATTCGCATCAAACTATGAATACCGGTTTTGTTTTTAGAGCCAGTAATGCTGTTCCTGCAACAAATTTTATGTTGCTGTCGAATCGCTACAACCCTGGGACTTTTATGTATGTCGAATCCAAAGAAAAAGTTTTCTAATCGAAATACATAATAGCATGGTTGATCTGCTTGCACTTACTGATATCCTGTCAATATTGCATCGCTTGTGCAAACTAATTATCCATGTGGTTGTTGTTATAATATTGCAAAAAGTTGCAATCTTTTTATTTGTTGTTTTTGCAAGACCAAACTTTTGCACATGAATACCTTTAACATTTAAATGCAGATATGTGTGTGTGTGCGTAGATATATAAATATTGCATTTTAATTTAAATGATCTTTATAAATATGTACGTACATATTTCTCTAACAATCATTAACAATTTATGAACATATTTTTAATTTTATAAAATTTTCTCTCCAACATTAATGCTCAATGTTGGTTTACTTTCAGGTGTTATCTATCTGAGGTCTCATCTCAATAAATATCTGTCGGTGGACTCGTTTGGCAATGTACTGTGCGAGAGTGATGAACGTGACGCTGGTAGCCGGTTTCAAATAAGTATTGCTGAAGACGGCACCGGTCGCTGGGCATTGAAGAATGAATCACGCGGTTATTTCCTAGGCGGCACACCCGACAAATTGGTGTGTACCGCAAAAACGCCCAGTTCTGGAGAATTTTGGACGGTACATTTGGCAGCCAGGCCACAAGTTAACTTACGTTCGATTGGGCGCAAACGATTTGCTCATTTATCAGAGTCCCAAGATGAGATTCATGTAGATGCCAACATACCCTGGGGTGAGGACACTCTGTTCACTTTGGAGTTTCGTCAAGAGGAGGGTGGTCGTTATGCTTTGCATACGTGTAATAACAAGTGAGTTGCGACTGCAAGTGCGAGTGGTTTAATTAAACAAGAGTGATTTGTTTGATTTACAACTTCTGTATGTTTATTTTATTTAAAGATATTTGAATGCCAACGGTAAGTTGCAAACACTTTGCAATGAGGATTGCTTATTTAGTGCTGAATATCATGGTGGTCATTTGGCCTTGAGAGACAGGTAGAGTGAATTGATGTTATTGAAAAAGAAAACACTTGTCTTCATTATCTCCCCTTTATTTTTCTTTTTAGACAAGGACAATATCTTTCGCCTATAGGCTCAAAGGCTGTGCTTAAATCCCGTTCTTCTACTGTTACGCGTGATGAATTGTTCTCTTTGGAAGACTCTTTGCCTCAAGCGTCTTTTATTGCCGCCATGAATTTACGTTATGTTTCTGTGAAACAAGGTGTTGATGTTACGGCCAATCAGGATGAAATTGGTGAAAATGAAACATTCCAGTTGGAATTTGACTGGTCAGCCCATCGTTGGGCCTTGCGGACTACTCAAGATCGTTACTGGAGCTTATCAGGCGGTGGTGGTATTCAAGCTACTGGCAATAGACGTTGTGCTGATGCTCTGTTCGAGTTGATATGGCACGGTGAGGGTTCTGTATCCTTCCGCGCTAATAATGGCAAATTTTTGGCTACAAAACGTTCGGGTCATCTTTTCGCCACCTCCGAATCAATTGAGGACATTACAAAATTCTATTTCTACTTAATTAATAGGTAAAGCACATTCAATAAAAACTTAAATATTTAAGAACGTTTTAAAAAAAGAATGTAACTGCTCTTTGTAGACCCATATTGGTACTTAAATGCGAACAAGGTTTTGTGGGCTATCGCCAGCCCGGTAATACCAAATTAGAATGCAATAAGGCTACTTACGAAACAATATTAGTGGAAAAGGCGCAAAAGGGTTTGGTTCACTTTAAGGGACACAGTGGCAAGTACTGGCGCATTGATGGAGAGGGCATTTCAGTAGATTCAGATGGCCCAGCCGATGGTTTCTATTTGGAATTGCGTGAACCTACTAGAATTTGTATAAGGTAAGCTTTTTCAAGCGAAGCTCGGGCGAGACAATAAATAATTAAATACTTTCAATAATAGATCGCAAAATGGCAAATATTTGGGGGCCACTAAGAATGGTGCTTTCAAACTATTGGACGATGGCACCGATGCGGCAACACAATGGGAATTCTAAGCTGTTTTGCAGCATATGCGGGAAACTTGCAACATATATATTTTTTTCTTTAAATATTATTTATTCATTTAAGCCAACAAGAAAGAGTTTTGCACTAAAGAAACTCTCTATTATGAAATAATACATTTAATGTATAACTATATTCCATAAAAACATTAAAACATTTAAACATAAATTACTTAATTATATAAAAAAATTTCTACTGAAATGAATACGTTTTCATACCATAGAAATATAAAGCGGAAGTTTTTGCTGAAATCTTAAGAAAAATACAGTTTTAAATTAAAACGCACAAGAAATTTTGTAATTTTATAAAAAAACACACACACACACATAAACTCATAAAAACAATATAAAATAATAATTAAATTAAAAATATTATTATAAAAGAAAAGAAAAATGAAATGAAATGAAATGCCAATAATTAGCGATTCCTTCCGTTGCTTAATTATAATTGAAATTATAAACAAAAAGCAGTGAGTGAAAATCTAATCTTATGTATTTTACAATTTTAAAAAAACTCAATTAAAAATTTTCTTTTAAATGAATGCAACATATTTGAAGCTTTTTAGCATATTTTTTTAAACCTAAAAGAAAAATTAAATCATTGAAAATGACAAAAAAACAAAAACAAAAAAGATGCAAAAAACACTCTGAGAAACAGACCCGGAGGAGAGTATATTTTTTGTACAAAAATATACTTTTAAAATACCTTATTCCTATTTAATAATAATAAAAAAATATTTATACGTATTTGTGAATTTAAAATTGAAATCATTTTAACGATTTGATATAAAAATCATAATTAGTTTTTAAGCTTTTTTATTCTTACGTACGTACTCTCACATAAACTCTCCATATGAAATCAAATTTTTTAAAATTTTGTTTAAATAATTCATTGCATCTCGCCCATTTTTATATCTCATTATCTCATTTTTTTTCGATTGTAATAATGTGTGCATAGATTATTATATATTTATGGAAAAACCTTTAAAACATTTATAAGAAAAGGCAAATAATATTTAAAAATTGTATCACCTACATTTGTTATTTATTTCGCAATATAGTTTTTTTTAATTTTATTTATATAATTTTTTATTTTGTGTTTTTCTTAATTTTATTATATTTTTTTATTTTACTCAAAGTAGTCAAGAAAGTGCGAATTTTTTCTAAAAATTGCTTATATTTTGCTTAAGACTCTTGAAAAAAAACTGATCATAGTATTTTTTTAGTTATTCAATTTTCTCATTTGTAATATCAGTGAAAGAGCAAATAATAAATTGAATTACATATTAATTATGTGTGAAACTAAATGATAAAAGTATCATTATTATCTAATAAAAAATTAATTATTATGATTATTGTATTCATAACCTTAAAATTTTAGTGTTTTATTCAGCCCAATTATAAATATTCCCAAGGAATTTGTTTCATGGGGAGAAGTTTTTCTCGAGAAAATTTTTTTTCAATTAATTCAAATTCAAATTCTGTTTTGTGAGGGAAAACCGAAATTTAAATATATTTAGAATAACTACATTTTAGCTTTTTATTTTTTTTCTCAATTTTACACGGTTGATAAAAACGCAGCAAAAACTAAAATGAGGGGAGGAAATTTTTATTCATAATAGAAGAAAAGGAAAGAGGGAAAAATTTCATGAGGAATTTCTGTTTATAATTGTGTTCCGGAAAAACCAAAAAAAAATCATTGTTTAGGGAAAATGGAGAGAGTGAAAGTGTTTTAATTATTTCGCTATGACATTCACAATTTTACCATTGGATGGGTAAATAATAATCCGAATCGGATGTATTTCAATTTATAGTAAGTTGTGGACTGCAAGGCTTTTACAGTAGAATGCAGTAAATGAGTAATTACTGAGTAAACTGAAAAATTTACTCTCAAAAAAAGCAGTTACCCAAAAAAGTACGCGAACGGAAATATAGTAAAAATTAGTAAGATTGAGGAAACGCAGGATGGCAAATTAATGTAGTGCTGAAATATATTTACACTGGACTAATCAACTCTTTTTCTTGTTGGTACTCGATGCAATATTTATTATAACATGCATATTTTAAGAAAATATAAACAAATTATTTTCTATAATCGTTTCCATGTGTTTATTTTAATTTTATTTGATTTTCATAATTTGTGTCTGATTAAATGTATTCAAAAGTATGTGAGTATTTGTTTTTGCTATAACCATATACTTAGCATTTTCACAACTCTAAAGAAATAACAAAATAAGAACGAAAATCGTTGTAAATGGTTTCTACAACATTTTTTTCGTTTAAAATGTTTAGCGAACGAATATTTTAAAAATAATTGTTCACTTATTAAATTTTATTATTTTGATTCAGTTTTTTAATAATTTTTTTCACAAATTATGTACTTTTTAATTTCTTACTTCTTGTTTATTTACCTTTTGAATCATTTGTTTTTCTGTTTTACTAAATTTTACTACAAGAAATTTCTGCAGTAAATATTTGTAAATTCTTAGCCATGAACTGTCACTTTATGCTCTCAATTTGTGTTCTCATTTTCTGTATTTTGTGTAAACGAACGCAATTTAGTAAAATGCAGTGAAGTTCAGTAAAAATTTGTAAAAAATTTTGGTTACTCGAACACACTATGATCGACTTTACAATTGTTCGATTAATCAATTAATTGAAATTGAGGGTTTTGAATTTCTGGAAGAATCGAGTAACGATTCAGTATCTTTGAAACAATTTAGACTTTTCGAAATTGCTCCAGTTAATCGAGCATTTTTTTAACTTACTCTCTTTTTTTGTATTTTGTGCATAAAAAATTAAAATAGCCAGGATGCTTGATTCACTAACCGCTTAACGGATTTGGATGAAATTCGGCAGATGGATACAGCTGAGTCTACAAAGACGCATAGGCTATATAACGGGTGGGGCAAAAGTCCCGCTATGATTTTGATGGCGCGCCATCTTGGTTATGTGACGTTTAGCTCAGTTTAGCTTTAACCATTGTGTTGTATAGACGTCCAAATTTTATTATGAATAAATATACGCTACAAGAACGAGCAGAAATAGTGACAATATTTATTCAAAATAATCGTCCTATTATTGCCACTCTGCGAAAATTGCGTCATGGCCAGCCAGATCTCCGGATTTAACAGCATCACACTTTTTCTTATGATAACGTTTCTAAAAGGCCGACATTTTGTATAGATTTTCAAAATCTCCAATAATTTTAGAATGTATTAAAAAAAACATGATGCATTTATTAACTTATTTGCAACAAAATAAAAATTATTTGTTTTCCATTCACATGAATGTAAAAATCTTAATTAATAATCAATGAAATTCTTAAATCAGGCTAATGTTCGGAGAAGTAATTGATAATGTTATTAAATTTTGTACAACGAAAATAATAAATTTGATTATCTATTCTATGAAGTCCATCAGAAAACTTTATTGCATGGGCCTCAAAGCATGAGTATAGAAATTTTTCTCTTCTCCCAGGCCACGTTTGATGACATGCGGTATGGTTTTGGGCACCATTGTAATACAATCTATAATTGGACAAACGGACACACACAGAGTACAACCGGTACAGTCATCGTTTATATGTGGAATGTGTGTCAGGGGATCGAATTCTATAGCCTGATAGCCGGAATCGGCACAGGTCATATAACACTTGCCACAGTTAATGCACAAATCCTTAAACATAAAAAGGAAAAAATTAAATAAATTTTCGATAAGAATTTACAAATGGAAAGAAAACTCACATCATCGATTAAAGCAACTTTCTGTTGCTTGTTGTCCAAGTCCTTGTAAGTTCCAATGTAAGGTAACGCCCTGCCAATAATCTCTCTAAGCTTAGGAGCTTCCTGTGGCGCATGTCCACCATTTAGAGGCTTAACATCTGCATCATCACCATCTACCTTCCACATGGGTCCCTTTTGCTTACGTATTGCTGAAAGCTTTTCTTCTCTTTCATTCAGATAAGGACCAAAGAATGCCAAAGTCTATGAAATTTATTACAAGAGAATTGAGAAATCTAAAATATTTGAGGAAATTTTAAGTTCTCACCTTGTTGCCTGCACCAGTTAGATGCACTATGGGTTTGCCTTTTTGTCGTTTAGCTATTGGCGGCGACTGTCCGTCCCAGAAGAGAGCATTATTTGGCGGCGGATTCGATTTAAGATACAACAAAGCCTTCAGACTGGTGCAGTAATCCTCGATTAGAGTGAAATCTTGATTTTGCACTGACGAACAAATCTGTAAAACTGTTGCGCCAGCTTGTAAGAACTGCAACGCTACTTCACCAGAATCAATGCCACCAATGCCCAAAATGGGAAAACCAGGTAATTTTTTGGCTATGGAGGATATGGCCCTTAGAGCCATGGGTCTAGTTGCGTTGCCCGATACACCACCGTAAGTGGTTTTCTTTTCAGCACCAACGGCCGGCCAAGGCGAAGCATCAGCCTTGAGACTCATCAAACCTTGAACAGTGTTAATGGCTGAGACACCATCAGCGTTGCCTTTTTGGGCTGCCATGGCAATACCCACAATATCTGTAATATTCGGAGTCAGTTTTACAAAGAAGGGAATTTTGACCGCTTTCCGTACCCACTTCGATATGTTTTCCACCAAGACGGGGTCTTGACCACAGGCTAAACCCATGCCAGACTCTCCCATGCCATGGGGGCATGATAAATTCAATTCCAAAGCATCTGAGCCACAAGCTTCAGCCTTGGTCGCCAATTCTATCCAATCGTCTTCATTATATTGACACATTATGCTGGCAATAACGATTTTTGTGGGAAAATCTCTCTTTAACTCTGTTATGGCTCGGAACCAGTATTCTGCTTTCTTTTCCGAAATCAATTCGATATTTAAAAAGGAGCCTTGTTGCGGTCCATAGTTGTACCCGGAAGTTGTACCTCTAACAATACGCGGGGAAATATTTGTAACTAGATCCTTGTCGAGACCAAAAGTTTTCGTTACCACAAATCCCCAACCCTGTTCAAAGGCTCTTCTTATCATGGCAGCACTTGTGGTGGGCGGTGCTGAGGCCAAACCAAAAGGATTTTCAAATTTAATGCCACACATCTCCACAGAAATGTCAACATTGTCAATGTCCGTATAGAATAAGGGCAGTGCAGCGGGCGTTTCTAAACTTATACCTTCCAAATGACAATGAATACCCCAGGCCGCAATTTTACCATCGTTTACCGACTCCACGGTCGTATCAGCTGAGCCAGCTAAGTCACCGCCACAAAATACTCCAGGTACAGTCGTTTGCAATGTTTTGCTATTAAGCTTGGGCATATTCCATTTGTCCAATTCTACCGGAGTCATGGCTTCAATTACCTCCGGGTCATATAAGCCTGAACCAAATGCCGATATTACGAAATTGGCTTTCAATTTTGTAATTTGTTCTTCATCTTCTATCCACTGATCGTGCTCGTCCTGTTCTGTACGACAGAGTTCCATGCCAGTAATCTTATTATCCTTTACAAGCACCTTCCGCGGTGAGAGATACGGTAGAAATTCACATTTTTCTTCTCTAGCCAATTCAACTTCCTCAGGCACGGCTCGTATGCCCGAAGAGCCTTTGCGAAATACCACAAACACACGTTTTGCACCACATCTAAGAGCGGAGGTGGCACAATCGAAGGCCGTATCACCTGCACCCAAGACAATCACATTGCCATACAAAACGGGAAGACTTTGATTGGCCTTGCAGGCACAAAGTCCTGGCTTGGATCCATTGGCCACCTTGGGCAGAAAACTTTTAGAAGTATAGAAACCCATAGATTCTTCTAAGCCTTGGAAAATTGGATTTAGTTTAGGTTCTGGCAATCCAACACCCAAAAACACTGCATGATCGCTCGAAAGCAGATCCTTAAAAACCATAAAAATATAATTAAATAAATTAATAATTGCAAATAAAAATTTAACTTTAACTCACTTTAACAGTTAAATCCTTGATGGAAAGCTCTCTGCCGGTTTCAATCTTGACACCCAAATCTTTTACAAGTTGTATTTCAAAATTGACCACATCCACTGGCAGTCTGTATTGGGGGATCTCCGAAGAGCTTAGACCACCCAAATAAGTACGCTTTTCGTAAATGGTGATATTTTTATAACCCAAGCGTCCCAAAAACGTAGCACAAGACAACGAGGCAGGTCCCCCGCCCAACAAGGCAATTTTCGTTTCCGATTGCTTGGGAGCCTTAATACCAACCGGTACAATCTGCTTAACGCCCATTTGCTTAAAGACATCAGTAGCATATTGCTGCAAGCCTCCAATATTGATTGGTCCCTCTTCAGAGGCCTGCAGATTGCAGCCACCCACACACAAATCACTTGTCGGACACACCATGCCACAGGTTAAACCCAAAGGATTGTCGGAAAAAATGGCTTTGGCCGCACCATAATAGTTCCTGTTGGCAATACTCGTTATGAAACTCTTAATATCCAATTGAGTGGGGCAGGATTTTTGACAAGGAGCATCGGCACATTTCAAACATCTTGCAGCTTCTTTAAGGGCAGCCCTTTCGGACAGTGTTGTATGCTTAATGTCCTCAAAGTTGTTAAGAAGTTGGGGGCCAGCCTGAAATTAAGAACAAAATCTCTGTTAGCTGTTTGTTGTTTGTTGTGCAACAATTTCATTTAAAATTTAAGTTTTAAGATAATCTTTGGGTAAAGTTGGCGAAAAGGTGTGCGAGAGTGTGCAAGCACGATAAATTAAATTTCATTACTATTAACTTTGAAAGACATGGCAACCCTATAGCTTAAAATGTGGCTTCGGAGAAAAAGGCTTTTATTAACTTCTGTTTGTGGCAGATAATATAATATAATATTGTTTTTTTTTGTTTGTATAAGAACTGTCTAACTCTGTGTTTTAAAATATTTGATTGAGAGCAGCGCAATCAATCAATGAAGCTGCCTAAAATTGCCTTCAAGATTTATCAGAATTGACCGCAATTTTTCAATACTCCGCTTCAGCACGCTTTCAGAAGTATTATGCGTTCAATATCAGAGAAGTCTGTAACTTTCTTTGGGTATTAATAAAAAAATTATGAGCGCTTTCTGAACCATCTCTTTAACCATTCTGCTCATTCGACATGACTGCTGCTTGTCGCCATTTTATAGGAAAGCGATTTTTAAAGTATTCTTTAGACGTTTGACATTGATGCACAATTCTTGAACTGTTTTATAAGTTACTTTAAGACTTTAATCTGACCATTATATACGCTGTCTCATTTTAGTTTCCAAAATAATTGTCATTAATTTCAAGAAAACTTTTACATAAATGTTCTAGATTTGAATTTTTTCTCCATCAGCTGATATAAGCCCCAACAAAATACGTGACGCTAGAAGATTCAGAGAAGTCTGATAATTTCGTAATACCATTTGAGAATTGTATACAACATTAATACGAATTATCTTAAAAAATTTAAATACTTCTGACAAGTTTCTAGTTTAAGGTTCACATGAATGATGAGAAATATTAAATTCGATCACGAAAACTCACGATCTTTATTTGTAGCATGCGCAATTCTATTTGCACAATTTTAATTTGTATTTCGTAATTTGGAAGTTGGTTTTCACAAATTTTAAATTACTTTTCGTCCGCTCATTAAAAAATTTTAGTCACGAATGGAAATATATATTTTGAATACCCCCTTTTTGAATCCAAAACCTGTTTCACATGGTTGCTTTTGGAAATCTGAAGCATTCATTTTGCTGTATATCCACAATTTCCAGGTTTAATAAGTATCGTCGCTGCACACGTCACTGTTTGGCGGTTGCAGCAAATTTTTCTTTCAGAAATGTACAAAATAAATTTCACTTTGATGCTTTTTATGGAAATTGCAATAATTTTAATATTTTAAAAATTTTAATCGCACTATTTCTCATAATTAATATTTTACATATAAATGCAGTAAAATATTAACAACAAATAAATATTAAAAACAAATTGAAATTGTTTTTAATAAAAGTGTTAATATTTTACTACATTCGTATGTAAAATATTAATTATGGGAAATAGTGCTATTAAAAATTTAAAATATTAAAATTTCACTTTTGCATTACTTCATTTCCATAAGGCTTCCGGTTAATGCAACATTTTATTTTGCAAAAGATGTAATAGAAATATATTAAAATTCATTCCTTTCTCTTTCTATCTCCCAGCTGTTTTCTTACTTGATTCCTCAAGAAACACACATACAACTAATATAACAGCGCGTGCTAACACTTGTAAACTGCTTCAATATTTTTATTACATCGTATTAGGAGCTTTGCGGCAGTATTACATGTCAACAACATTTACACCTTTTGAATACACTTGGCCTTATTCACAAACAATTAATAAAGTTATAGTAGGTTTAATGTTGGATTTTTATATGGGAAAACTGGTTTTAATGCACACATTAACTTTATAAATCGTTTGTGAATAAGGCCATAAGTCTCCGTCCAGACTTGCAAATTTTGTTGCAGCAATTCTTAAGTTTATTGGTGAGGGAGATGAGAATGTTGGTATTAAGTTTCATGTGCTGTGCAATTTGCTTTGAGATTCTCACGTATCAATTTGAAGTTAGCTGAAATGTAATATAACTTTTAGAAATGTCGAAGTATAACAAGAAGAAGAGAAAAGAAGGTATAAAGGCCGATGCCGAGGCCGTAAGTTATAGGTATAGGTTGACGCAATCAGTACTTTGTTGACGGACATTAAATCAGTTTCATTTGAATAAAGTTCACATTTTCAATAGAGTTAGAAGATATTCGGTTTTTTTTAAATTTTTATTTTTATTTAATTTATTTTTGTCACCACACAACACAAAAAGCTTAATTAAAACAAAGCAAAAAAATTATATTTGTTAAAGTACTCAACGTACGTTAAAAGTTGTCCAACTTTAGTACTTTGCGTTGACGGAGACGTACCGAATGTGACAAATCTAAAAAAAGCTGTATTTCGACTTAGTCGTCAGTTGAAAAAAGCAACATATAACGTATGACGGATTCTATGACGGCCTTAAGAAATACAAAATTCGCAAAACTTGAATTTCATAATAAAAAAATTGCATCAACAAACATCGCAAGTCTTCCCGTGCAGACAAACAAACTTCATTAAAAACAATTTGGCATATTGTACACTTCATACGAATTCAATTTTTAACTCACTGCATTTAATATTTAATTAAGACCGTCCATACTTACAACACAACTGCGGTCTTGATTGCGTTTCCAATGCTTTTTATTAAGATTCGTTTCCGCTGTGGGCACCACAGTGCATTTAGTCTTCACTCGGGGATTCAAACTTAAGAGATTCTAAAAAGAGTTTATATGTTTTATTAACAGATTCATTCCATTTAGTTTTCTTTATTAATTTACCTCAATGTCCGGCAAATCTTTGCTCAATAAGGCTGGTGGACTCATGTTTAAAACTTTCTGTTTTTATCTTAGAACTAAAAAAAATATTTAAAAAAATATTATGCGACATTTAGCAAAAACACAGAGAAATTAATGCCTAGAAAAGTTTCTATAAAACGGATTTATCAAAAATTTAAATTGGTTTCAAATAATTTCATTATTGACTCATCAGCAATCATGTGAACAAAAAATATTTTCTAGCAATTTTTAATAATTCCGACTAATTGAGAATTGGAATTTTAGTAGGTTCGAACTTCGACCTCGCAATTAGTTGAATATGTAATTAATTAATTAATTTATTTATTAAATTATCAAGTAAATATTAATTTAGATCAACATTCTTTAAGCCACTGGCTCTACGGGCTTCTTGACATTTATTTAATTTCTTCTAATTTAAAACAAAAATTCTATAAAACTTGAATTTGTCCACAATAAATGGCATGTGTGTGTACTTTTCTTTTTAATTTTGCATTTAAAAATTTGTTATTGTATTTACTATATGGGACATTCCACGTGTAGAGGGTGATATGTAACGAAATCCCTAATCCACGGAAAAAAACAACTTTATTTTAGTTTAAAGGCTGGTTAACCAGCAAGAGGGCTTTGCTCATTTTACTAACCGATGTACACACACATAAGTTTAATATAGAAAGGACGTATCTTAATTTTTTTACTAAGCGCCTTTTTTAATCTTTTTTGACATTATAATTCCAAATAGAAAAGAAAAGCTTAGAAACGCAATTTAAAAGAAAAATCAAGATACGTCCTTTCTATATTATGCCAACGATATGATCTTTTGAACTCCACTATTCAGCTTTTAAGAATGACAAAATAATTAATGAAGCAGGCGATATATATTTCATTTAATGAACTTAAAAATTTTCTTGTTTTAATTTATTAAAAATTTTTTAAAGTGAATTTCGATTAGTTGGGCTATTTCGATCCGTTTAAATAAGCTACGCAAAAGCTGGGCCGTTTACTTCATATACAAGGTGGTGCAAATTCCACGTTACGGTGTAATAATTGTGAAATAGAGTTAAGAATAAATAGTTTTGATAATCTAGTCCCCAGAAGTCTATTTCTGTCCTGTGTGATGATTGCCTCAACTTCCGAAAACAAACGCTCGCTTGGCACAGACGTTGCAGTCTTCGAAAGTTTGGGAAACAGAGATTTCATATCCTCCCAAATCTCAACAGCATCTCTTTTAATTGTCAAAAACGACATACATATGTATGTATAAAGTTTTTTTTCATATGAAGTTTGGCAAAAATAGATGTACATTTGATAATCTGTTCTAATGCACTGATCAGCTCTGTCGATGTTTTTTAGTTTTAACGGCGATGTATCGTCTATAAAAACATCGATGCTAACATCGATATTTAGGGAACTATAAGCGTTTAAAGTTTCTACTAACACATGCACACTTATTACACATGTATTAGCTTCAACTTGTGCATGTGTTTGTCCACTTTGCTTTTGCATAACAATGAGAAAGTTTCAAGTTGTTTATTTAGAATGTTTTTTGTTTTTGTATTTTTATGCAAAAACCTAAAATAATAAAAGCATACGATAAATCGTATGTAAATGTTTATTTTTAATAAATGCGAACCCATATTTAAAAAAATATTGGAATTAAGGAAAATGCAAATTTAGCTTGTCTCTTGGTCACGTTTTTTTCGGCAAATATTTGGCAAGTGTGACCGTACCTATAGAACATGGTTATTTAAATAAAAAATTAAAAAGATTTTTGTTGCACAGTTTTATTTGCCTCTTCAAAATTGATGATTAAAAACTTCGTTATTCCTTAAAAACACAATTAATGTTGTCTGTAAAAATTGCTAAACGATTTACACATTTTTAGTAAGAAGAGATAGATGACCAACGATGTTTTGTGTCATGTGTCATGTGCCATGTCATGTATTGGCCTAATGTACTTTTATCTAAACTAATGAAAACACATGTTGACAAAATTATTTTAGTTTGTTCAATTCAATCAACATTGGCCGACTGTAGGGTATTTAAGTAGACCTTTGCTTATGTTTATAAAAACGAACGTGTTTGTTTTATTAATTAACTTTTGCTCAAATTATATACAAACGACAGATTATAAATTATTTTTCTTTACTTTATTTTTTTATATTTTTTTATTTGGCTTGTTATCTGGTTTTTGTAACAATTCTTAGATAACTTAAATATGGTTACTATTAAACCATGCAAAAAATAAAGGAACAAATATACATCCCGTATCATGCTCCGATTTTTATGAAACTTTTGTCATGGGTAGTACTCTTAAATCTAAGAATTATGGTAAAAAAATTTTGGAGCGGACTCACTTAGTTTGGGAGTTATAGGCCTCTAAATTTCAAATATATATGTGTCTATAACTTCCTTCATATTATTGCTAGATAGTTGATATGGATATCGTTGGAAAGGTCTTATAAATACCTTTCAAACGATATATAACAACCTAAGGTTTTACTGATTTGGAAAGGTTAGCGCTTAAAAAATCAGTTTTTCGTATTGACTTTTTTTACAAAAGTACCGTTAAATCGAAAAGGGGTCTATATAACGGTTTTTTATTATATAGTAAAATAAATAGAAGACATTCACACCTTTCATTTGACACCTATATCATAAATGTTTAATAAGGAATGAAGACACCACAAAGGAATTAAAACTTAAAAGTTGAAGATAGTTACTTTTTCATAGAACTACACGTATTAAGTATACAAAAATATACAATGAGTGTAACACCAAAATTTGTTTAATTTTTCTTGTGATAATAGTGGACTGAAAATGTAGTACGGCCGCGCTCTAAGATTTTATTCTTCATAATATTTCGTATCACAACGAGCTCTAATAAATATTTTTATCTAAAATAATTTTTATGTTTTACTATTTTATATTACTGCAAGGTTTCCGCATTGTCGAACAGTGGCTTCGCTGAGTAAAGATTTTCTGCATTGCCGGCCTCCGGCCGGGCTTAAGGATTTTCTCCTCTATGTATGTCGAACAGTGGCTTCGCTGAGTAAAGATTTTCTGCATTGCCGGCCTCCGGCCGGACTTAAGGATTTTCTCCTCTATGTATGTCGAACAGTGGCTTCGCTGAGGAAAGATTTTCTGCATTGCCGGTCTTCGGCCGTGCTTAAGGATTTTCTCCTCTATATATGTCGAGCAGTGGCTTCGCTGAGTAAAGATTTTCTGCATTGCCGGCCTCCGGCAGGGCTTAAGGATTTTCTCCTCTTCGTATGTCGAAAACTATATTATGTTTAGTATATTAAACTAGAATTTTTATCGAGCTATGCAATTAGTTTGGCGGATTTAAGGGGTTATAAAGCATGCCCGCAAAATTTAAAAATTTAAAGAATGGGTCTTGCTTGCTAGCTCTACACCACCTTAAAAATATAAATTTTTGGACATATCCATTGTAAAAGGCCTTCCTCCGGTTGTATTCCGGAATGGACCTTTTTAAATGCCGCCATAACCCCTCTACTGTATTGGCGTGTTGCCCGGATTGCTCATCTCTGAAGGATACACTGTGATTCACCTTGTGGTGAATGTATTCTCCTTCTGATAAAGTATCGTACGCCTAATAATAGATAACAATTATTTAAAACGATAAATGGAAAAAGGTATACTTATACAAAAAAATATGTTCATACCTTCCAGCAATCAGAAACGATTATGGACCCCGGTCTGATATATCTTTTTATTAGGGGTACCAAAACTTCACGGGATCTACTATCTACGGGAATCATAAATGATCTTCTTGTCTCCCGTTCTACTCCACCAAATATCCATTGACCATCAACATGATGTCCTCTATGGTATTTCCTTTTCCCTAATTTGGTCTCATCGATTTCTACGACTATATTTGGTCCTCCAATCACCAAATTGGTTTGGAACGATCCAAAAACACATACCTCTCGACAAAATGAATTAAAATCGACCGCGGTTTTTAACGAAATGGATATTTCCGCCTTTATAAAGTTTAATGGACTGTTTTTTGTCCAAAAATATACAAATAGTATTATTTGGAAAACAGTCAACCTTGATTTTTCAAAAAATGTCCCGGTTCGAAAACTTACAACAGCGCGGCATAACGATCGTTTCTTATTATTTTTTTTAAACTTCTCAAAACACCTATTTTCGCGTACAAATATTTAAATTTAATTTAGAATATAATTTACTTTAAAATTATAAACAAATTAGACTCACTTCCACTTCCATCCGTCTTTACAGTCACTTTTAACTAGTTTTAGCACATGGCCATTTCTACATTTGTAGTCGCCCTCCTTGGGAACAAGACCCCATTCCATTAATTTTTGGATAACTTCTTCCGAAAGTTTTCCATCTTCCACACAATTAAATAACTTGAATATATCAAACACACGCATGTTGACACTTTGAAATGCACTTTACTTGTAATGTACTCATACTTCTTTACATTTTCTCATATTTAAAGTAACGGTATTTTTTTAAATTGCTTTAATTTTTAATTTTTATTAATAATAAGAAAACCTTGAAAATGTAAAAAATGAAAACATACATACACATAAGCATATTAATATATTGCAAAAACTAATATACAAACATACTTACATATGTCCAAGAACAAATATGCAAGTAGCAAAAAAATTAAAAACTAAACCTATTATACATTTGTATGTGTACGTACACTCCTAATAAGTAGCTTGTTTTTACATCTGTATCAAATGTTTCAACGTACAGTAAAATCATATCTGGCCTTATTTGAAGTTTTAATTCCTCTGTAGTGTCTTCATTCCTTATCAGATATTTATGATATAGGTGTCAAATGAAAGATGTGAATGTCTTCTATTTATTTTACTATATAATAAAAAACCGTTATATAGACCCCTTTTCGATTTAACGGTACTTTTGTAAAAAAAGTCAATACGAAAAACTGATTTTTTAAGCGCTAACCTTTCCAAATCAGTAAAACCTTAGGTTGTTATATATCGTTTGAGAGGTATTTATAAGACCTTTCCAACGATATCCATATCAACTATGTAGCAATAACATGAAGGAAGTTATAGACACATATATGTTTGAAATTTAGAGGCCTATAACTCCCAAACTAAGTGAGTCCGCTCCAAAATTTTTTTACCATAATTCTTAGATTTAAGAGTACTACCCATGACAAAAGTTTCATAAAAATCGGAGAATGATACGGGATGTAAATTTAAGCCAAAATAAACTTTATACTTTTCTTTTAGAAGGCTTTCAAAAAGGGCCCGCTTAGCGTATGCCTCGTGATTTTTACACCCGCCAAGCGATAAATATAAACAAAGTAATTGTATCTTCAGGCCGATTCGTTCTATTCTAACTTATTTATTTTGTTGTGCGTAAATAAAAGTGAACTTATTTTCGAACCCACTCAAAGTTGATTTTGCCTTTGTTCTTTAATAGAAAAACAATTTAAATAATTGACCTTAATAACAATTGAATAATTGATAATTGATAGAACTTAATAGTGAGAGAGAGAGAGACTTTACTTATCAGCCCGAGACAATTGTATGTTCTTGGAAAATATTTTTATGAACACAAAAAAAGGAGATTAAAAATAAAAAAATTAAATTTTTCCTAAAATGAAAATTGAAACTGAGGGCCATGATTAATGTTCAGTTATGCAAGCGATGAATTAAATGTTTTAAAAATTTTAAATTTCAAAAAGAATTGATAAGATAAATTTTTATTGAGCTTGTAGTCAAATTGTTATTATTACGTTATTTATATAAACAAATGCTTTAATAAGTGTCGCGTCAGTCGTGCCCCCACAGCAGAAATAGTTTAATTTTTTTCGGAAAAACGATTTAGAATTAAAACAAAAAACAAGGACTTCAACTATAAATCATACACACAAAAGCACCACCTTCACCAACCTTTTATTTGTCAAACGATTTTTTTATTTTATTCTAGACACTTATTTTAAATACTTTTCCTATTTACTGTAGAATTAAAAAATCGCGTTAATATTTGAAAAATCAAATTGAACAAACTTTGTTCTTCACACTGGAAGCGACAAAATTAAACTGGTCGATCATTTTGCCTGCAACTAGAAATAGCAATTTTTTTTTAATCAAATTGATAACGATTCTTTTTTAATTTACATACAAAAGATTCACTCACACTCATACAATGTCTTGTTCTCGTCGAAAATACAATCTGTAGTTAACAGCGTACCCAGATTAGGGGTCTTGTCCCTGAATCGGCGATTTTTTTAAGTGCTTGGGGATGAAAATTTTTAACCCTTTCAACCTTTCTATTTCATACAAACAGGGTAAAAAACCCTATTAAATTAGTCGGAGTGTTGCAAAAATTTCATAAATACAAATTAAAAAAAAACCAGTTAGTTTGTTTTTGCTGTTAATCTTGATTCAATATTATAAAATATGTGTAACTAATTTTTATTGATTTACATTTTCCCCTGAAGATGAATAGTGAAGCTATTCGGAATAGTTTTTTAATATTTTTATTTAACAAAATGCGAGTATGTTAAATAAAATTGTTGTTTTAAATTCAGTTCAGTAAAGTCCAATAAAAACTTTTGAGTACTCGAACGGAGCTTTTATCTACTGCGCAGGAGAAGCTGAACAGTTGCAAAATATGATAATGCATACCATCATGTGAATCCATAAGAGCCCAAAGTTACTTTGTAAAAATTTTCGAGGACAAACAAAAAACTCTCTAATTTGAAATTTTAACCAACATTTTTCAAAATTTTTCAGTTTAAGCTTATTTATTATTGTGGAATTTGTACAACTTCAATTTGTAAAAACTTTCAGGGACATGTATTTTGATATGGTATTTCGAAATCAATCAAGAAGTCAATTTTATTTTCTTTGTAACTTATGGCTTTTTTGAAATCATATGAGGATACGTACTGAGTAATTGTACAGACAAGCAAACGGGAAATATTTCACCTATAAGAATTTTCACTTCCTAAACTTGCCCCTAAATGAAATAAGAACTCATAACTTACGATTAAGTTATCTCTATCAAGTTTCAATACACTCACACTTTTTTACTAATACACTCGTACTTTTAAAACTTGATAAGAACCAAGGTGTATTTAACTAGGTGACAGCATTAGGAAAACAATTACAACAACACGAGAACAACAGGCATTTTTGTTTGTGTAGTTTCATTGCGTATGTCAAAACCTTAACCCATAAAACAAAGAAAACAGATACAGAAAAAAAAGTAAAAGTATTTTGTTTGTTATTTGACATTCGCAACGAATAGTCAGCTGCTGTAATGCTCTCACCTGGTTAAATACGCCTTGATAAGAACTAGCTTTCGAAATTCTCTTTCCAACGAGTGTTTCAATTTACTGTCAAGAAAACATTTTTTGGTATGTTTTTTACAAATATTCTGCCGCAATTTAAATCTACTAATTGAAATCAATTAATCAAGTATGTTTGTGTATAAAAGTAATAAGTGTAATAATGTTGTGTGACGTACATATACATAGACCAGCCATTTGAAGCTGTCTTCTTGACGATGACATCTAAAAAAATAAAATTGGTTTAAAATTCCGTGCAGCCTGCATCACAGCTATCAATTTAAATGATATTTTGATAAGCAGTACGTGTGAAAAACTTGAGCGTGTGGCTGCAGAGTAAGTCTAGAGTAAGCTGGCAACTTTGTTATGGCCCAACAACTCTGCTTTGAGCTTGTTTACATCACGGGTGATATCCCTGCGACACGTCGCTTGCGACTCGAGTTTACTGGGGAAAATTATAGAGAAGATTGCGGGGTAGCAAAAGTCGCGCGTAAGGGGATTTAAAGCGACAATCTTGCCTCTTGTCTTTTGCAAATTTATTCGATCGTATATTTGTTTTGTTTGTATGAGGTAGTGTTGCTAGTGACA
Source organism: Gymnocheta viridis (assembly GCA_956483585.1). Taxonomy (NCBI): domain Eukaryota; kingdom Metazoa; phylum Arthropoda; class Insecta; order Diptera; family Tachinidae; genus Gymnocheta; species Gymnocheta viridis. The sequence continues at coordinate 2,819,531 of OY101441.1, read as the reverse complement.
TCAATTTTTGACTTATATTTGCATGTTTGTGATTATATCAGTAAATCAGACATATTGCTTTTAATAATTACTTTTCCTTTTGCTTTACAAATTATTGCCAGTATTGTTTGTAAGCATATTAATTTTATATTTCACAAACTAAGAAATTATTCCTTTATGGAAACACAGCTCCAAATGAAGGAATAAGACGAATTAATCAATTAAATTTATAAAAGTCTCCTGACTCTTGCGACAAAAAAGTATTTATGTAAACGCCAGCGGATTATACGTGATCAGTTATTTTGTTTCAATCACGTGAGGGTGTATGAGTATAAAAAGATTACCGCTTGCTTGAGTGAGTGTTTTTTCTTTTTTTATAATTTTTTTCATTTAACTTTTTTAAGTTTTTTTTAAAATTATTTTATAATTTAAAAAAAAGCTTTTGTTTGTTGAGGATTTCTTAGCTAGTCTATATACATGCATTTCATTGGTGCTAATGCCAAATAAAATCAGTCTCGATTAATAAATTTAAAAAAAAAACTTAATATTTAATAATTTCTTTGTAAGTGTTTCGTGGGCTAGCATTTTCGTGATAATTTTTTTTTCACATACATGAGCGTCCACGAACCTGAGTACATGACTAAAATTGTTTATCGTGAGCGTCTATGAGAGTGTGTGAAAAATTACTCATGATTCCATCTCTAACTAATATGCATGCAAAGAGAGATCAAAGATTATAAAACGTCAGTTAAAAGTCTCCAATGGTTTATGTCCCTGCTGAATATTTTAACATTTCAATGTGAGCTTTCAACAGCCGTTAAATTTGTATAAAATCAAAAATATTAGAGAAATTAGCAGACCAATCTAGTTTTACACTGTCGCATTGTTTCGGGGTATTTCCCACTTCCCACACACAATGGATAACTCCATATAACATTATAGGAATAGATTCCAGGGGTACTGTTTGCTTATAAGCAGGAGGCTCTTACTAGTTTTAAGATAGTTTAACTAGTTTTAAGAATATTTAACCATTTCAAATTCAAAGTTGAAGTCAACATAATAAAATTAACCAAATATACGTTTATTATGTAAATATTACAATACTTTTATTTTTTTCTCGCTTTGCCACCAGCTTTCTTTATGACCTTTTTGTCACCGCCTTTACCAGCTTTCTTCTCTTCAGTGTCATCATCTTTGGTTTTTCCTGCTTTCGCCATTTTTTCCTGCACCTCTTTCCACCATCTTTGTAGTTTTTTGGCGGCACAAGCATAAGTGAACAAAAAGATCTTGTTCTCATAAAATCTTTTGTATTCCTGTAACTTTTCTTGGTAGATGGCTTCTTGCTTTTTATATTCTTGGAAAAAATTATCAAGCTCTAGTTTTTGTTCATCGTACACCTCTTGGAGATGGATTTCTTCTTTGTGTTTTTCGTAAATAGTTTGGTCATATTTTTTTGTCAGCGCCAGCAGTTGAAGTTGTAATTTTTTCCTAAAAATATCAAATTAATGTTTGGGAATAGAAGATATTTTTCTTAATCCGTAAAATTTTACCGCTCATCGCTGATATTTTTTTCTTTAATTATATTCATCTTTTGTTCGGTTTCATAATCTAAGCGAGCTTTTTTCAAATTTTCCTCTAGTTCTTGTTGCTTGACCGCTAATAGGTTATTGATGTGTTGAATTTCTCGATGACTTGCGAACCTGAAGAGTGAGAAAATCTTAATGGCCGTAACGAAAATGCTTAAGTATTTCATGTCCTACTTTTCCCTTTTAACAAACAAATTATTGTCATATTGAATAAATGCCAATTCTTCTTCCAATTTTTTAATTGTTCCAGTTCTGGCGGCAAGTTTCCAAAGTCGATTTACTTTTTTAGTTTCCAATCTATGCTTGGCTTCTGTAATTATACATATTATAACAGTCATTAGTTCATTTTAACTTCTTAAACCAAACCGTTTATTTTCTGTTGAACTTCTTCGTTAGCCAAATAAACTTCATGTAAACGTTTCTCTTTGGCCAAAACAGCCGTGGCAGACCTCAGAAATCGTTGTTGAGCAACTTCGTAGACATTTTCGAATGCCGTTAATAAACATTTCTCCACATTGTCAATGTCATCCAACCAGTTGGGCAAAACTTCGATAATTTTATAATTTTCATGGAAATAATCAATGATTTGTATTGAATCATAATCAATGTAATCGACCTTTTCAAAGGATTCCGATTTCTTAAGAGAAAAAATAAATACTCTAGAATATCACTTAAACGCACAAAAGAGAGTAAGATTCACCCACCTGTTTATTTCTATATATTTGCACTAATTTAAGACATTTGCTGTATTTTGTATTCTCTAAGTAAAGTTGCAATACTTTGGGATTCTCTAATATTTTTGGTAAAATTAAAGATATTTTAAATTTTGCAATGGCTTCTTTTAAAACTGTTAACACGTTCTCTATTTGATGTTTAAGTTCCCATGGAATTTCGCTACCTTTAGAAAAGATTCTCATATATTAAAGTTACACAATCATTTTAATTATATTTACTTAGTTTTTCATCGACTTCATGAAAATCAAACTCCAACTCTTCTTTGGACATTCTTATTTAATAATATTTGAAAAGTAAATATAAAATATTGACTCATGAATTATTTGGAAAAAATTATTTTAAGTGAATCTTTCAAAATATTCAACAAGTGTGTTGTGAGTTTTCAATTCTACTCAAAAATAGCAGAGGCGCAATATTAAAACAATTTTCGGTCATACTTTTAGGTGTGACCAAAGTACATTTATTCAAGTACGCTTGATTACACCAAAAATTTGTCAAAATTTGTTTATGTTTCATTTATATATAGTGTTTGACGTTGATTTTGACAAAGAAAGCAGGTATTTTTCAAAGCGAATTGAGGGGAGTCTAACATGCTGTTCATGGAACACGTCAAAAATAAAACGAAACTGGGCGACACGTTAACGACTACGTAACAAATAGGGTTTGTGTAACACGTTTTCAATTGTTCGTTGTATGACATTTAAATTAATATTTTGAACAATTATTTTATATATTTTATGGATTTTTAATTAGTTTGTTAATTATAATTTATTCTATTCATTTTGCTTTCAGCTGTTTGACATTTAAAAACGCGATACACAGACCAAAAAAAATGTGCCAGTTGTTACGTGTTTTGTTTAAAAACTTGGCATTCGTGTTGCATGAGCCCAAACCGCAAAAATTTTAATATTTTGACTCGATGTTTTAGTTAATTGTGTTCGATGAACAATCTGTTACTCTTATGAATTTGCCTTGTGTGTTTCCTAAAAAGAAAATTTTTTAAAATTTTCAAAAGAAAAAAAGCAAAATATTAAAAATAAAACAATTGTTTGACATCCGTAGATGGGTTTTCAAAAAAAGTGTGTCTCCTCTTTCTAATGTTGTTATTGTTGTTGTACTATAGAGTATATCTGGGGGCAAATTACGGCATTCGATATCAAACGAAATTTCCATACAAATTCAATAAATTTTGTATAGGATTTTACTCGATATCGAATGCCGTAATTTGCCCCCTGTTTTTAACCCTCAAATCACCCTCAAAAAAACTTACGTTAGTTACCCTCGTGTGTGGTTTTTCACACATATGCAATATCTATGTATTTTGCTGAAGGGACATCGTTATTTTTCAACCAAAATCATGTAACACACTCAGATGGATTGAAATAATGAGTCAATAACTCGGCCCATTTGTCGAATATTTCACGAATTGGAGAAAATTTGTCAGTAGAGCTGGTTTGACGTCTACTCATAACGTCATCAAAACGAATAACACGATTCATGTATTGAAATGTTTTTTTTGACATTATCGCTCTAAATATGGGACGTCCATATTCACCATCGAACAAATCCAACATCGTTTCATTCTTTGATCTAATATATTGTAAGTATAGCTAAACCATAACATAAATGCATTCAAAAACAATATACCTGTAAACTCCGGCCAAAATTAGAACACCAATATATGCATATAGCAAGTCTGAATCAATTTCTATATAACTATTTCCGCATTCTGCCTTTGCATAAATGTTTGACCACTTTAGGATAATCTTTTCAATAGGCGATGGAAAAAACAACATAAAAGCATCTTTGATGCCGTCGACACGTGCTCTTGCATATCTTGTTGTACCTGGGTGCAAATTTATTACATTTTCATTCCGTAATCTTCCGGAGCGATCCTGAACTGGCTGGGGACTCCAAGCTGTGCCGTCTTTCGAGAGAAATAATTGATCCACCCCTATATCAGCCGGTAGCATTTCTATTGCATCAGTGTCCTGATTTTGATTACAAAAATCCGAATCATCTTCAGATATTTCTGTTTCAAAGTTTGATTCCGGCGAGTAATTATCTTCGCTATCAGAAAATTCGTTATCGTCAGAAACATTCAAAATTGCTTCTAGTTCTTCGTTGGTGAGATATTTTGGTCTAGTCATTTTATAATTATGAATCACAAAATAATAATTTTACACTATTCTAATGAATTTCTGCGCTCTATTCAAGAAACTTTCGCACTCATAGCAAACAAGACACTGACTTCTTCGTTATTTTTTACAAAAAGCACTTGTTGCTTTGCTACTTATACTTAGAGCAAAAAAAAAAAACCGTTGCTGCGTTGTTGTTGCCGATCAACAACAAAGCATAAAGCTTGTGTCTAGTTTTTATATAAGCATTCACTTTATGAAGTTCGCAACAATATAAAAATATTCACACTTGACGACAGAAAATGTTGTCTCTAGTGCAAATTACATTGAAACTACATATGTGTGGAAAACCACACACGAGGGAAACTTACGTAAGTTTTGAAATATTTCGTTACTAAAAAATATTTTTTAATAAAAAAATGTGTTTTCTGTGCTTAATTGATATTGTTAACAAAGTCAGGAAATTTCTTTAGTATACCCCAAAAAATTTTTGGTTTATCGTATAAACATGGTTCAGTTTGTGTGGTTTTCCACACAAGGGTGATTTAAAGGTTAATATAGGTGTGTTCATTTGATAAAAATTTGTACAAATTTGTAACAATTGTTACTAGAAAGCGTTCATTAACCCAAAAAATTTGCAACGAGAGGCCGTCGAAGATCGTAAAAAATTGAGAGACAGAAAAATACTTGTAATATTTCTAAATTAAGTTGAAAATAAAAATATTTTCGAAAATTTCAGAAATTGTAAGTAAATATAAACTTTTAAAACGATTAAAAGTATTAAAAAGACTTTATTTTTGTTTAACTTAGGAACAACAGAAGCAAAGTGTCTAATGGAAGTGAATTAAGCAACACAGTATCTGGTACATCAGTAACATTAGGATGTTACGGCAAACAGAGAGACCACCTGTTATTTTTACTGTTGTAAATATTATGAGTACCTAGGTACTCGGTAATTTACACTAAGCAGGCAAATAATTAAATTTTTAAATTAACACATAATTTATTGAATTACTTTTTTACTGCTTTTGGGGTTTAATGCTGGCAGCAACATGATATTTTATTTTGGATAAAGCTTTTTTATTACAATGAAAATGAAAATTGCCTAAATTTGTTTCCTTTAAAAAATATAGTTAACCCGTTTTTTGCCGGCTATTTGCTATTTTATTTATTAAAATTAGCTAATCGCCCTTAACGTTTTTAGCGTTAGATTAAATAAAATTGCAAAACTTTTCATTACTCTAAAAACGGCAGTCACGACAATGCTGAATATAAATGACCATAATCACATAATTTTTATAATAATATACATACATATATGTATAATTTCTCCAAAAAATATGGAGATAGTTATTGAGTACTCATAAATACCTATACATTACAACACTACTTTAACTTGTAAATTTTTGCTAGTAAAGTGTTCATTTGCTTTTTCACATTTTTTAGAGAAATTTTGGAAAATTTCTTGTTACTCTCTCGTTGCTAATTTTTACTAGTAAAGTAAATGAACACACCTTATGTATATCTAGTTTATAACATAATTAATGTTGCCAAATTTTTTGTTTTTCCAATTATTTTCATTTATTTTATTTTAAATTATTAAAATTACTTTTGACAAACGAAAGATTTTGTCTTCATTTTTACAAATAGTCGCAATTATTTTATCAATTTGTTGTTCTTTTTATATTAATAGAAATATATACAAAATTAAATGTTTAAAGTATAATATAAAAAATAATATTACAACACACATGAAAAGAAAAAGAAACTCAAATTCATACATTAGAGAACAGAGGAAAACACGTTAGAAAATTTTGTGAATACAAGGCCGTAAAATTTTTTTCTTTCTTCAATTTTTTAACTTAAGAATTAAAACTTTGCTGCCATTTTGAAACAAGTGGATTTTTAGGGGATTTCATATTAAAGTATTCATATGATTTTTTTCACACATTCCAAGTCTACAATTAGTTTTCTTAATAACGCAGTAAAAGTGATAAATTGACAATAAAAAAATAAATAAGAAAAAAAATTAAAGATTGAGATTGAAGTAAATTAAAGTAGAGACTATTGTATGAAAGTATTCTAAAGATAAGTAGACAGAATAGACTTTCAAAGAATTTCAAAGAAATTAAAAAAAAAATATGATTTGAAAAAAGATTTCTAGGAAATGATTTAGACTTTAAATAAAACATTGAAATTAAATACGCTTCCTTAAGGCCAAGCGACCCATAGGGCGTTTAGGCTTAGATTCTTCCTTTTCTTCTTGTTCAGATTCTTCGGCAGCTGCATCATCAACTGTATCAGGTTTCGAGGGTTTGCTCAACTTACGACGATTTACTAGCGGAAGGAGTAGTTTTATTAAAATAAATTGTTTAATATTTTATTGGTTTATGAACTTACATGATGAGCTGGATTTGTTGAAACCTTTTGAGGGAGCTGGAGCACCTACAGGAGCTGATTCCTCAGCTTCTTCTTGTGAATCTTGCGAACCTGCAGGTTTGCTGGGTCTGGATGCTGGTTTTTCAACTGCAAAAAAGCAAAATTTTATTTTATTATTATTTTAGATACAAACAATCGTTCAAAATATTTTAACCAACATTTGTTTTTCTTGGCAATCATTTGTCTGCGCTTAAGGGAGATTAAGAAAGCATCATTGGAATGGAATGGACGTATAACAGGTCCAACGCGTTTGGCCGTTTCTGTTGTTGTCGTGGTGGTTGTCGTTGAAGCAGCGTCTTCAGCTTCATCAGGATATTCTTTTTCTTCACCATTTTCAGCATAATCCCCCTCTTCCTCTTCGGTGGTTGCTTGTGTTGTTGTTGTCGATGGTTTGGCTGATTTACCAACGGGACGTCTAAGTGCTATACGTTTGCCAACTCCTACTTCCTCAGCCACGGTGAAACTCAAGTGACAAGCCAAAGCAACAATAACAAAAAGTAAAGTTCTTTAAAGAAATTGGGTAAAGAAAATTAGAAATATTAATTATTAAAAAATTCATTTAAAGTTTAAGTAGCAATCTCAAGTTACAGAAAACGAAAAATGACTTTGGAATCAAACCACTTTTAGCATTCAAATTGCATTTAATAAATTTTTTCTATGAAACTGTTTGCAGTAAAAAGTATAAGATGAGCAGACTTTTAGGAGTGTCAATTAAATATGTGTTCACTAGTGTTGCTTAAAAGAAGCTTCGCATGCAAAAAAAGTTTGAAGTGGCAGCTTAAGGTAATAACTTTCTGATATTGGATAATAAAATGTTGGAATTGTAAGTACGTAACTGAGAACATTCGCATCGGAACGTGTTGCAAATTGAATTCTCAATATTTGGAAGGGAAATCAATTGCTTTACAATATTCTACACTTGTTCATATATCATATCCTTCCAAAGATACTTTGAGCATTGAGTCAACATTCTATTCCTCGTTTCTGTATTTCTCTCATCGGAAAAGTGTTCATTGGCAAAAAACGAATGTTCCTTAAAGCGAAGAATTTTCGAAACAAATATGCTCGTTAAGTATTCGCAAATGTAAAATAATAAGAATATTTTTATTACACCGATTTAATTTCTCGATAATATCTTGAATATATTTCGTGAATGCTTATTTCATAAGCAAATGCTTCGGTACCCTGGCTGAAAGTGTGTTACTCCAGCAGTATGCAGAATTATTAATTTAAATTCCATCAAAAAAGAACATATCGGCGGCATTTATACAAAATGGTTTATCTGCAAAACCCTGGTTGTTCAGGAGAAACAAAAAACTGTTTAATTCCCTAACTACTGAGTATTTAACAAATCGATCTTCTACAATATGATTGAGAGGCTTCTACTTATTCCCTAAAATATAAATTATAAAATAAAACCCTTTGTTCTACTTTTTACGGTAGATAAACCATTTTGTCTTGGAAAATTTAAAATATTAAAATGAGCACATAAACCATTTTATTTGAAAAAAAAAATTTAAATAGTATGAAGTAAATTTTTAAGTTTTTCACTTTTAAATAATTTTATTACATTATAAGACATAGTCTCTGTAAATATCGGACTTAGTTTTAAATGCAGAAGCTACGAAAGTTTTGGAGCTGCTACTTCAAGAGTAGTGACTCTCCATTTTTTCCAAATGGACAATAAATTCTTTGGGGTTTATATTTACATGAGATTGGCGCCGTCAATCAGATTTCGTTCTGAACTTCTTAATCATTATCCAACGTCTAAGAGTTGAATACGGGATGGAAAGAGTCGACTTATAATATTTTTGGCTAAAGTAATAAACTCCCATCCCAATTATCGAACTTTTTCCCCGTTAAACTGTATGAAGATAGAAACATTTTGCAACATATTTCAAATCAGCGTGTTTAATATTCATCAGAAAAGTTGAATTCGTTTTAAAATAATTACGTTCTTACAGATTTTTAATATACGACTGCTATGAAGATTTCGCAAATACATTGTAGATAAATCATTTTGCCATCAAAAAAAAATTTGTATGTAGATAAACCAGACAAAAAATGTGAATAAGTCGCAAAAAAATCAACATTTTGATCAGAAATTTATACCATAGGAAAAGTGCATCACAGGATAGCATCAAAAACTAATTTTTACAAAATCTGCAGATTAACCATTTTGGATAAACGCCGTCGATATAAATAAAATTTAAAACCAATTAAAAAAAGATATAAAGATGTCGAAAAATTACTTTCAGAAATATCGAAATCAATTCGATCTCGTATCATTTACACTTTGCTTTGATTCCACGCGCGACTCTTCGAAATCGAAAAGTTTTTAAAACAAAACTAAGAAACTTTATTGTCGATCTCGAATGTTTTACTCAAAAATTGCTCGAGATACGTTCTTGGGCGATATCCTATTCGAAGGTCAAGGTAAAGAGGGGTTGTTCCATTGCATTGAAAATGAAGTGACCACAACATGTTCTTATTTACAAACAACAACGTATTGCAACACGACAAGTATTAGTTTTTTTAACGATCATACTCGTTGCGAACGAATGTGATATCAATGGAAATTATTATTTAATTTTCACATGATATCGACTGTAGTGATTCAGCTTTTATATTTTTAAGTTACAAAATGTGCAAGTCATGATAGCATACATCTTAACTAATTAAATTGAAATTATCGCGTAAATCAAGGGATATATGTACGTATATGTAATATATAAGCAAATAATGCCTGATACGCCTGCCTTTTCTTTAAAAGCGCTTAATAACTCAAGAAAATGCAATTTTACACTTAACTATTGTTGTTGCAATCAATTGCATTTGTTTGACTGAAAACAAAAGACTTCGACAGCAAACGTGTTTAAAAATTCACCGGCTTTTGTTTTACTAGTTTCTTTTGTTTAGCTTTTTTAATTTTTCAATTTTTGTTTCTCCATTAAGCCATCAAGTCCTTTCAAATTAACCACAATAAAACAAATTTATATATTTTTTAAACATCTCAAGGACGTTCAATATTTAATTTATTATATTTCTTCTTTTAAACTGGATTATTTTTTTCTTCTGCCAAAAAAAATCATTATATTTATATACATACATATGTATGTACATATAATTATACTAAACTAAAACCACCCAACTGCATGCATATACTTGTTAAAATAAAAATTATAAGATAAAACTGCATGTATGGTTGCTTGTTTAAGCCGTTTTATATGGCCGATTTACTATTTGGCCGCCAGTCAATTTTATTTGGTTGTTTGGCTATTTAGTAACGTAAGTATTATGCAAATAGTAAATAAAAACTGGTATTTAAAATATGATTAAATAGAATCCATTTGCAATTCAAACGGTTTGAATTGCCATGCACATTCAGGCATTTGAAAAGTACAAATCAAAAACAGCTTGTATACGTTTTAGAATTTACAGTTAGTGTCTGTCTAATACACACTCTCACACAGCGCAGCACTACTTTATTTGATGACAAGGTGTTAAATAACTTTTTTTTAATAAAAAAAAATTATTCAAAAGCTATTTTTAGGATTTTTATTTATTAAAGTCACAAACAACGCACAACCAATAAATAACAAACAAATGTGACATTGTAATATTATATGTAAGTAATGAGGTTTGTAAATATCTAATATTTAACAAAAAAAAGCACAAACTATGCTGAAAAGCCAAAGATACAAATTAATTCAAGCAGTTTATTGCAAAAGCTCTACAAATTTTTCAATATTTTTTTTCATTATTTTCAATTCCATATGATGTTTTGTGGCATTTTGAAAAAATAACTGGTTTTTGCTAATAATCTTTAACACATACACATACACGCATAAGTAAACACACTTGTTCAATTGAAAAAAGTGGTTTGAAATAGAAAGAAATAAATAAATAAATAAATAAAATATTAAATATTTTACAGGTTTATTGAAAATCGTAAAAGAAGTATTAACAAGATGCGGAAGTTTTTTTTCTTCAATTTAATTCCATGGAAAACCGCAATCCTTTGATTCTTTGGAATAATTCTTGGCATACGTGTGTTTTTTTTTCTTTCAAAAAAGATTAAAATCTTTTAAAAATTATAACACACAAACTCGTACATGTGTTTTGAAGATTTTTAACACAATAACTTGAATTTTGCGGCTTTAACTTTAATTAAAATAAAAAAATAAAATAAAATCGAGGATGTATAATTAATATTTATACGTATGTATTTTAAGTAATTCTTTGACTTAATGAACAAAGAAGTTCTTCAGAAAAACCATAAAATCATCTCAATTTAATTATTATGCAAAGTGGTCTTTAAAGTTATTTCAATTTAAAAAATTGCCTAGCACGTTTATTACACTAAACAAAAAATTGCCATCAAAAACAGAACCGCTCGTGTTTTTGTTGCTGTCGTTTTTTCTGTGTTTTCTTAAATAACACGTCTTCAGTTTTGCTTCTTATGAAATTTAGTGTTTGCTTGATTTCTTTAGAAATAACGCGCAAGACCTTGATTTTAGTATTCACAAATGATAATCCTGATAATTGCAAGTTGCTAATTATATAATCAAGAGAGCACAGAAAAAGTAGCAAAAAGAAATAGTGCCAATTCACATAAATTATATAAATTACATGATTAAAATTTGCTGTTTAAAAACAAACACCTACTTTTTGTTTTCTTTGTTAACTTTAGTTGCTATTGATTTGTACATATCTCAAGAAACATGGTTCGAATAAAGCTTCTTTTCTAGTCACGATTTGTAAACGTGACTAATAAAAACCCGCTATGAACATTTTGTTGACTTTTTACAAAAAGAAAATACTTAAATATTTATATTTATGCATTTCCCATTTCTCATGCTAAATTTTTTATTTCTTTAAACAAATAAGTGTCGGTCGGTAACAACCTAAATATGTATGTTCAACTGTTTAAACGTTGACAGGAGAAACCTACATTTTATTTGTGTTTAAAGTTTTGAGAAACTTATTACACGATTTAGGCCAATTAGTGGTACTAAATGGAACCATTTAATTTAATAGAATTAACTATTTATTTATTTCATTACAACAAAACGTTGACATTAGAAATGCTAAGGAGTTCGTGTTTGTGTCTTAAGTCTTTTATTTTTAGTTTTTTGGTTTCTTATGCCGTTTCCTCTTCTAAAAAAATGTAACATTTCTTTTACTTTTTATCAAAAAAAATTGCTATTCAAAGTTTTCTTAAGACAAAAATTTTGCCTCGTAAGTGATCATACAATGATTTCTAATAAACTCACTATTACAAAAAATCATTTATTTTGCAAATTTTCAACAAAAGGGTTAAAAAAATGTTGCACTTTTTTCTAGAAAAGAAAACGCCATTAGTGTTATTGCAAAGTTGCCATAAGATCATCAAATGACAGATGGTGAAAAATCGATTGTAAGGAAAATCAAATATTTAGTTAACAAGATTACAATTTCCACTAACTAACTGGACAGACAGCCCAGATATTCTTATCCACGTCAATGTCTATAAAAATCGTACAAAATAATTAACACTTTGTCCAGGAGTACTTGTGAGTATGGACATTATAAAGATGCAATTGCACTAAAATTTTTGCTTATGTCAGCTTAATACATAAAAGCATTATCTTGTTATATATTTACCTGAAACTTTATACAAACTAAACTTCCTTAATGTTTTAATATGGCAGGTTTCTAAAATAAAGTTTTTCCGCATCAAGTTTTTTGCTTAAGTCTTTATTTTTGCTTTACTTCGTCAACTCTCTCTTGACTTGCACTTACAACAATTCTTTATTCAATTAATCTTAATTATATTCATTGCTTTATAATAGCAATAATTTCTAGAAACAAAATCATAGCTATTACATAATATTAAAAAAAACACACACACATACAACACAAATAATATAAATAACATTTCTAGTCTAATACAATTAGATCAAATCCTGTTTTATTTAAAGAAGCAAAAAAAAACTTGATTCTACAGTTAAATTAAAATACGTACATATCTGAAAAAATTAATATGAATATCATAAATAGTTAAGACAAAAATATATCTGCATTTGTAGTTTCGCTATTATTGACAACATTATTATTACCGCCATCCTAAGCAAATACGAGTTCATAATTGCCAAATGCATTTAAATCTTTTAGTTTTTAAGGTTTTTGGTGTTGATGTTGATTCAATAGAAAAAAAATCAAATTAAAAAAACCATAACAAATCTACCAATTTTCGCCATGAAATAAATACACGACAAATGCAACAATATATACATTCATACATACATAGACACAGCCATTCCTACGTATTCCTAAATATGTATGTATGTTGTATGTATGTACATATGCATGTACATACTATATATGTATGTACATAAATATGTATGTAGTCACTCACTCATTTCTGTGTATTAATTAATTTGTAATAATATCTGTAAAAGTATTAATAACTATTTTCAATCTATCAATAATAATTTAAAGCCTGAATAAGCAATTTGTTTTTTTTTTTCAAAACATTTTTTAAAGCATTTACTGTATTGTATGTATATTGTACATACATATACATATATGAATGCTGTATGAATGTATGTATGTTAGTTTGTGTAAATAAAGAAGTTGTGGAACACCGGCAGCATATTTTAGTTGTTGCTGTTGCTGTTGGTCTCTTTAAATTATGTACATATGTGCATACATATGTGCGTACGTACGTGTCTGTATGTATATTTATGTATATGTAACTGCGTGTAAGTAAACTAAGGCAACCAATCAACTTTTTTGTTGTTGGTTGTTTCTATGTTTTGTTAGTGTTCGTGTGTTTATGGATTTTTTTTAACAGAGTTTGTGTTTTTTCCCCTCTTAATGTTTGATAAAGTTGATCCAAACGACCTTGAAAGATATCTTTGTGCTTTTTTGTTATTACAATATCTGTTGTTGTTGTTGTTATTGTTATTATTTCTGCTGCAATAATTTTGTTTGTCTGTTAATTTAAAGTGACATATTAAGTATCACATTTTTTCATTTTGACTTGATTATTGAGTTACAATTTAAACTGTTTTGCAAGTGCTGAAATTCTTAGAGTTGGTTTTTTTCAATAAAAACTAGTTATTAACTAAATTAAAAAAAAACAACAACAAAATTAAAAGAAATAAGAAATTGAATAAAAAAATATGTAATCGAATGTTTATTTCATTAAGCGTTAACAAAAAAGGATAAAAGACATTGAATATTAAAATAACCAAAAATTTATTGCACACGTTAAAAAAATGTACATACATATACATGTGTATGTATGTACATATATAAAATACAAGTAAAAAACGAACGTTGTTCGGACATCAGCCAAAAATTCGGGAACGCATGTATTTTTGTATAAGGAATATGAAATAGATTACGGGTTCCTTCGAGCCGTATTTAATCTATCAAATTTTTAATTTAGGCTAAAGTTCATTAATTTAATTTGTTTCTATTATTTAAATAAATTAAGACTTTTAGAAAATTTTCTTTCGTATAATTACATTTAAAACAAAAACAAAATTTTAAAAGATGTTTTTGTTTCAAATGTAATAATTCGAAAGAAATTTTTCTTTCGATATCCCCGAACAGACAGTGATATATTTTGCCAACCTATTTTCTTTATTTTTAATCATTTGTATTTTTTGAAAGAGTTTTGAAACTTTTCAAGAATTTGGTGTACTGATGATTTGCATAAGCACCAATAAGCTGCATGCACGTTTATTGACTAGCTCAACCCACAACAAATACAAATTATATTAAAATTATATTAAACTATTAGAAAAAAGAAAACTATTTTACTTAAAAGTTATCAGGCTTGAATTCATTAGTTTAAAAGAAGAAAAAAAATGGTTATTAGAGAAAGAGTTTCGTACTAACAAAACTTGTTAATATTATAAAATGAATAAAACACAGCTGAATGAACACAACTTTTCGGAAAAGAATAAAAAGTGTTTACGTCGCACTGTGGCTGAAAATCGTTTTTCATTGGCCAAAAGTCAAATTTTTTTTGTCACCGATTTTTAAAATTTTTACGCCCTTTTGCAGCTAATATATCCAGATTAAATTAGCCAAAAAATTAGGTTAAACTATTGATAATTGTGAGCGTGGCATGCTGTCAAACTCAACGGTTTTTTGTAATTTCAGAAAAAGGTGTTTTTCTGATGTTTTTTATCAAAAATAAATGATTACTACTCGCAAGCTATCATCGATAATGGCCTGCGGTCTTTTTTATAATGTTGGTAGGATTATAGTCTTTAGTTTTTGTAAGTGGTCAGAGCTCTAGCGTTTAATATTAAGGGCGTTACGGAATATTTATGAAACTACTATATTTTTATCAAATTTAAACTTTAGTAGAATAGAACTTCTAGGGAACAAAAGGGAACAAGAAATGTATACCACCCGGAGAAAGGTGAAAGTGTCCTCTTTACCGCTCTATATACTTTTGCACCCGCGACGAGCCGTGTGTAGAACACTTTTTTCATTTTAATGAAATTATTCCAAAGTACTCGTATACAATGGTGTATAGAATTTTCACTTTTTTGCCTAAAAGTTTATGTTTTTACTTTAGACTACGTAAAACTAAAAAAATTAAATATAATACCTGCGAAAGGGTTTAATGGCTTTGTTTTGATCAGCAAAAAATAAGTCATAAAATTATCACAAATTATCACAAAATTCTACAGTAAACATATGATCTGTTTCTAAATTTACCTGTTATCAAATGTTAGGGTCAACCAAAGTCATAAGCAATTTTATAACAATAATCGGGACATTAAACCACTAAAAATAAAAAAACAACCCAACAACAACAACAAATATTGGCGAGATACTAATTAGTTTTACCTGATATTAAGGTCTGGACAACATGTGCAGTTTTGTGCAATTTAAGCACTACCTGCTATGAAATTAAAGATCAATGTGTGAATAACATGTATCTAAAAATGTATAAAACTACGGATTCGATAAGGGATTACTCAGTTAATCCTCTAAGTGTACGGATAAAACATAACAGACGCAAATAAAAATATTCAGAAAAATATGGAGAGCTTCAGTTATAAAGAACTGGCCGAAGAGTATTTTAGAAACAAAAACCAGGAAGATGTTCTTAGTTACGTTAAAATAAAATTAAATTTAAATTCGTGTAGCACCGAAATGCAAGAGCAATTATCTAATTTCGTCAAAACACTAAAAAACGCTACAAAGAGGTTAGAAGGCCAACTTACTGTCGCTGTAGAAACAGCAAAGCAAGATAAGGCTGGAAGAACACGCAAATCATTGGACAACTGCAGCGATAGATCTAAGAGGTGGAAACTTAAAGATATCAACGATGCAATTGGTTGTACAAATATAAAAGAATCGTTCCTGCACCAATTACGATCACAAAACCAATTAACAAAAGTGGATATCGTTGAAAAAGTTGTTAAAGCTAGTCCAGTGAGAACAAAACGGATTCTTAAAAGTATACCAACTCCGAGTGATGCAATACAGTACAACCAACCCAATTAAACCAAGTCCCGACAAAATCATTAGATAATACCGATGCATATGAATTTGGATTATCACCACTACATGCAAGAATACGACTTATGGAACACATACTAAAAATCAGTTATGATTTGGATTTCGGGTCTTCAGGATCAATAAGAAACAACGAAACCAACAAAGAGTTAAGAAGTTCAAAAAAGAAACAGGTTCAAGATGAATATCGCAAATTTGGATTGATTATAGATCAGCCAAAACAAGGGTCAGGCAATACAAATGATGGCAATACCGCAAGAAGATTCTTTTCAGATCCAGAAACAGCACCTGAAATAACAGGAGTGGATTTAAACCTTATTTTCAGATTTAAAATAATCCTAGAAGTACTTGCGTGCAATGAAGAAATTGACTCTAGAAAATTTGGAGATTATGCAAAGGAAACTGCAAAAATATATACAACCAACTACCCATGGAGAAATATGTCTGCAACAGTTCACAAAATCCTTTATCATGGAGAAGATGTCATTAAATATCATTTGGTGCCACTTGGAGATCTATCAGAGGAGGCTCAGGAAAAAAGGAACAAGGATTACAGATTTTATAGAGAGCACAATACTAGAAAAATTTCACGAAATTCAACAAATGAAGATCTATTTAATATATTATTGGCAACGTCAGATCCGTTCATCTCCAGTATTCGAAATCAATGGAAAGTGGAACATCGGGATTTAGATGAAGAAGCCAAAAAACTACTAAAGAACAGAGATAGCACAGAACTAAATATGGAATATTTGCAATCAATATTTGATTCAAATGAATAATAATTATAATTGCCTTTCATTTTTATTTAAGTACGAAAAACATAGTATTAGTAAAAAATAATAATAAACAGAACCTACCATTGTTGCAAATGCTATTAAAATTTATTGCAGTTTTTATTTTTAAAATGTTTTTAAAATTATCAAATTTGACAGCAAAAAATAATAAATATTTCTGTAGTAATAGTAATATTTTTAGATAATATTATTAACGTGTTTTTTTAAGTGTAACTATTCTTTGAGTGTAAACAAATTTGCAAATTTGTCAGCAAAAAATTTTCAATTTTTCTGTAATAGCAAAATCTCCAGTTGATTTTACTATTTTTTTCAGTGTAAAATTTTTTTTAAGTGTAACATTAAAAAAATTCCATTATTACAAAAAATATTTATAATTATTATTAATTTCCAAATATTAAATTTTTTAATAAATAAAAAAATAATAAACCCATATTTCACTCTAAAAGTAAAAAAAATTCAAAAGTACAACTTTGACCTAGAATTCCTTAAAAAGTCCTCAATCAATTTTAATGTAATTTAAACTGAGTCAAGCTGAACTAAATATCTATCCAATAAAATAAAAATTAATGTTTATAAGTAATTAGTCGAACTTTTATTAATATTTTTTATATATTGAAACGATTAATTTTGGCTCAAGTTCAAACCCGAAAAAAAAAAAAAAAAAAAAAAAAATTAGAATAGATAAATGGGTAAATTCGGGTTTGAACTTGAGCCAAAATTAATCGTTTCAATATATAAAAAAATAAAAATTACTTCAATATTTTGATCGGTTCAAAAGTTACAGAATTTTGGCCAATGAAAAACGATTTTCAGCCACTGTGCGTCGTTTGCTGTCAAGATATTTTAAAATCTATCATCTACAATATACTTAAAAACAGTGTGTAAGAAATTTTTAAAATATTATTTTATTGGAAATTTTATGAATGCAATAACTTGATAATGATTTCATTAAGAACAACATACTCTACCGCACATACTACATACTGTTTACATTATTTTACAATAGTTGTATAATTAATTACTGATAAATAAACAAGTAAATTATTCTCCGAGCAGTTGCATTTGTTTTGCTCATAATAAAATATTTATGCAATAGAAACCAGTGAGGAAAGCACTTGACATAAAATACAACAATAGTTTAAAAAACTATTTCAATACACAAAGCAGACTCTTATGCCGTTTTCTTTTCTAAGAAATATGTAACATTTTTTTACTGTTTATCATAAAATTGCTATTCAAAGTTTTCTTAAGAGAAAAATTTTACCTCGTTAATGATATTTAAAAAGTCATTAAATTCAAATTTTCAATAAAAAGGCCACGTCTTTAATTCTATTATGTTTTGTATATTCAATGACTTCTAAGCATTGAACAGGGAAGTACTTGCCATGTTAATTAAAGTAATGAATTAATGTAGAAGTAGCGAACATTATGAAGTTCCTATATTTGTTAAATTTTATTTGCTGCTTATATTTTTCAAAAATATTCAATATACCATCAGTTAGAGGGTTTTCTACAGAGATAAAAATATTTTTATGCAAATTTTTAACATTTTCATTTCGATAAATACCGAATTTTAGAATAATGATTAACAGTATAAGGGATAATATTAAAATATTTTTAATTTTATTTTACTTTTTTTCTTCTTCGAAAGGCAACTAATATAAAATATGATAAAAACATGGTATTGTCTTGGAACTAGATTCTTTACCTCAAAATAAAACAACGTTACATGATGAAGTAGCTTATGCCACTTTTAAAATAACCAGCTCATATAAAGACTTTGGTTCAATATGACCTGCATATGATTTCCACTCTAGAATAACAATTGAATTCCCACCACAACTGAGTCTATTTCAAATATATTTCCAGGTTCATATTCAGCGTGCTAAAATTACCAAAAACAATAGATAAGTTTAATCTAAACACCTTTTATTTAAGTAATTCTTTAAGAGATGGAAGGCTTTGCGCTTGTAAAAATTACCTGTGTGAAATAGAGATCATTTATAAAAATAGGCCACACATTTTTTTGTGGTACACTTTTAAGTATCTTATTGTCCACCAATATTGATGAAACATACATCAATTAAAAGGTGCTTTTCTCTAGATATTCAGAATTTTTTTAAAATTCTTTCCATAAAAGTTGTAAAAGGCGTTTTAAGTTTGCTTGGAAAACAATAACAGCATGTTTATGCACATCCAAATACACATGTACAGAACTTTTGTGGCGAAATGAATACAAAAAATAAAACGAAATAGTGGTCGCATTTCGACCACCGGGCGATCCTTGTATAAATAAAATTTCCATAAAATCTGAAAATCCATATTACTTTTTTATTGTTATTTATTATTTTTGGTTATTTTACGGAATATTTTACCCATCAAAAACTCACTTATGTAAAAATAGAATGTAGAGGGTCTGTCTAGAAGCTGTCGATATGAAGAACCATTGCTTTTGTTTTCTTTGTCGTAAAATAATTCGATATTCTTAACAACTGGAGGATAACTAATACCTCTCACCCCAGTCATCTCGTAACGCATTCAAACAATTTCAGTATTAGTTATAAATTCCGTAGCAAATTTTGAAAAGCGGTGAAATTAAAAATGCACATAAGCAGTGCTGATGGAGGTTGGAGAATCTTCACTGTTCTGTTTAGCCAGTTTGAGTTGGAGTTGATTAACTTTTCCTTATTTCATTGGAAATTGTTTCATGAGCATTTAGTTTCTTCATAAAATGTTAAAAAAATTAGCCTATTCTAATTTTAATATGTTTGCAGTAAGTCCAACTAATAAGTTTACACCACTCTGTAGAGTTATGAACAAGAATATTCAAAGAAGCTAAAAATTTTGCTTATTGCTGTAAAGCGCTCAGTAGATAATTTTCCTGGGCTAAAAAAGTATGTCAAGTATCAAATCAATTCAAATTTATATATAGAAAAATTGGTTTTCCTTCATTTTAAATTAAATTTTATTGTAATTATCTTGCGTCTGATAAATGACAGCATTTCTAAAAGTTTCTTAATAATTCCAGCCAAAGTATTAAGATTAAAAATATTGATTAAATAATCATATTTCCACAAGAACATTCTTTTTTATATTTATAGCGCTTTATAATTAACGCACACATTTGCATTTTTAACAATTCATCGCCAGTATTTTTAAAATAAATTTTGCAAACAAAAGACTTAAGAAACAAACTTGTTTTATTTGACATTTAAACTTTTCAAAATCGTTAAGACTAATTTTATAATATCATCATAATCATCACCATCATCATCATCATCATCATAATCATCACATGACGTTAGAAACTTGTATGCAACACAACATATTACAACAACAAAAAAGCAATAAGGCAACAACGAATACTGACTAAACAAATAAAGTCTTATGAAACCAAACTCTTAGCGCTATGAGAAAATGACCCTTGTCCTTTAAAATGCCAAAAAGTTTGACACAACAACAACAACAATAAATATTTTTATAGCAAAATCCACACATTTACACTGATGATCTTAGTTCCAATAATTAACACACAACGTGCTACAA
This sequence comes from Gymnocheta viridis, assembly GCA_956483585.1. NCBI lineage: Eukaryota > Metazoa > Arthropoda > Insecta > Diptera > Tachinidae > Gymnocheta > Gymnocheta viridis. The sequence continues at coordinate 2,798,777 of OY101441.1, read as the reverse complement.
AATATAATCAACTTCTGAAAGTCAAATATAATTCAATTAAAATTTTCTAGTTGAAAAAAAAAAATTTTATATAAAAATATAACTCACATGTTAAAGAATTTCATTTTGTTTGTTTTTTTATGAGTTTAATTATAATTAAATTTAAAGAAATTTTATTTAAAATATCAGTCTTTTTTGAAATGGTTTGTTATTTTTCTTTTATTATTATTGGTTTTATAGTTTAAAACCTTTTTTATTTATTAAAATTTTTTTCTTCTTTTTTTTAAATTCTATTTTAAATATTTTTGATAAATTCCACCAATTTTAAGTTCAACGCTGAGACCTTAAGTTAAAAGCGTGTTAGCTTAGTACAACTTCTTAATAACGACTAATGCTCGATGGTTCCACTAGAGATTCAAGAAAACAATTTGTTTCTTATTTCTTTAACATATTTCGCTTTTATTTCTTTCTTTTTTCCGTTTCTTGGTTTGTTTTTGCATTGTAATCGTGTTTAAAAGCTACAAAGTTCGTTGCTGCTGCTGCAGATATTCATGTTGTTGTTAGTTTTGTTGTCGCTGCTGATGGTGGTGGTGGTTGTAGCAGTTGTAGTGCGAGTACTAGTGCTGCTGCATTAACATTACCATCAGCATTAGCAACAACAAGAAATTACTGTCAAAGCATTCAAAATGAACTCTGAAATGCTACAACACCACTGTGGGGCAAAATATGTGAATATAGAAATTAATAATGATGGTTTCAATTTAATGAACGATTTAATATCAGATAATTTTGTTACTTTAATAATTTTTCTATCTTTTCTTGATAAATTTCTATTATTCTCCAACTAAATAACGAGCTTGAGGCAACTTTTATATAAAATGGTGAGATGGTGTAGCGACCTGTTCTATATATAGTACTCTCTTAATAAAAAAATTATGAATTTATCCAAAAACAATTTCTAATAAAAATAAAAATAAAAAATTAGAATAAATAAATGGGTAAACTCGGGTTTGAACTTGAGCCAAATTAATCGTTTCAATATAAATAAATACTAAAATATTAATTGTAACAATTAAAATTTAAATATACGAGTAAATGTTTTAAGCATTTAATAAAAATATATATTTTATTAAATAATTTATTCAACCTTTAGGTCCACAAAATAAATATAAATGATTTATTTTATCCGATATTTCACTTTCGCAATGGAAAGCTTCTTCAGGGATACATTTAATTTAAAATTAATATCTTATAAAAAATCATTTATATTTATTTTGTAGACCTAAAGCTTGAATAAATTATTTAGTAATAATTAATAAAAAGGTAGAATAAATCAGAATAATTAAAAAAAATATATATTTTGAATAAATTTTTTAATTACCTATTAGGAAAAAAATTAAATTTTAATGGAAAAAATAATCATTGTGACATTTTATTTCGTAAGTGATTTGTATAAATAAAATTTAAAGACAATTTTTTAAGTTTGCCTTAACAACAAGTATATTAAAAGGAACCCCAAATAAAAGAAAAAAATTCTTTGCTTTAGAGATTATTGACATTTTCATTTTAGTCAATTTAATAAGTAATTGAGACTGTAATCAAATGAATTAAATATTTTATTGAAAAAAAATGTTTATAAAAAATTAAAAATATTTATACTTTTTTAATAAAATTGTTTTGTTTTAAACTTAAATAAATATCTTGTAATACAAATAGTCTCATTCGAGTTCTTTTTTGCAAAAAAAAAATACAAGCCTAAATAAGATGCTAATTTCCTTAAATATCGTCCACAGTGCATGAATTAAAATTCGTATAATCGTTAAGCGTAAAAAGCACACCCTAAAAGACAGGTTTTAACAGAAATAAATGTGATATAAAAAATATAAATAAATAATTCCATGTAAAACAACAAATCATACAAATAAAGCGAATTGTTCATTTTATTAATTTTCTGGCAATTTTCAACAACACTACTCAACAGTTTGTGCAATTTTTGCAGAACATCTCTTTGTGCTACAACTTTTCGAATATTTCTAATATTTTCTAATATAATTAATAACCATAGACTAAAAGAAATTACGCTGAGTGACCACTCAGGCTTTTTATACATTTTTTTAGAATACTCATACATGCGCAAAACATTTTATAATGGTGGTAGTGTTTGTTTTAGAATTTCAGGCTGACATTGCACAGTGGGAATTTCGCAAAATAAAATTATGAAACTATCAACATTCAATTCGTTCTTTGCCATTATTTGCCCTCGTTTTGAAATGACATTCAAATGTGTTATTAAGAGTTCATTAGCAGTTAAGAGCGAAAGAAAATATTTGAAAGGGATGTTTGTCAAGCATGTCCCAGTCATGGTCTTGGAAAAAATTTTGTATAGCCGTTGTTTTGAAATAAAACTAAAGTACCAATAACCTCACCGCCCGCCATTAATACATACATATTGACCCCTATGCGCGATATTATCGTATGTTAAAAAAACAAAATTTTAGAGGAGAGCGTTTCTATTACTATTTTATGCTATAAAACTGTTACATACGATAAAATGCGCATTGTATTATCTACGTACCTATTATATTATTATATCGCTGTAATATTTTGTCAACAGATGAATTAATGGACTTAGATCCAATTCGCATAAAATAGTCGATTTCGAAAGAAGTGTAACATACGATAATTTCGAGCACGGAGGTCGGTATGTGTTCAAATATTTTTAAGTAGTTTATTTCATTTAGTCCCGAAAAACAACTTTGTTTCTTCTGTTCAGCCGTGTAAGTTGAAATTAATTGATGTTAAAAAAATTTTCCATTGATCCTTTGGAATATTGTCTCATGTCCAATTCTTTCTGAATGAAAATGTTACGAACTTTAGCCAAAATAATAATCAATTTGGATTAAAAACTACATAAAAATTAAAATTTTACTGCAATTTTATTTGCCAAATTTTGCGTAATAATTTTATTGAAAAATATGCATTTCAAGATGAGTTCCTCTTTTTCTAATTGTTGTTGATCAGTGTAATTTATTCATTGTCCACAAAAAATAATCTTCAAAAAAAAATAATTTTAATCACACACACATACATTTGACATTTTGCAAATCTTATTTTTGCCAAGCAAAAGCTCAGGAGTTCATATAATCAAAACTTTAATTTCTTTGTAAAAAAAAGCTTTTTTGTGTGTTAAATAAAAGACAACAACAAAAAGTGGCAAATTAAACAAACCCGTTTCTTGGGTTTTTCGTGCAACAAAAATTATTTATTTTTAAAAATAAAATAATTATTATACATATTGCTTACAATCATATTTATTTTGTTTGAGTTATTTGTGGCAGACTTAGCAGATACTGGTAGATATAAAAAATAATTATGTTATATTAAGGTTTTTTTTATTTTATTTTGCCACTTGTGTAAATAGTGTTGATTATTAATTATTTTTTGTTTATTTTTGCTTAACTTTTTTAGGCGCCACATTGTGTGTTGCTGATGTATGTAGTTGCCTGCCATTGGTTTTTTAGGGTGCGTCTACTAGTTTATTAAATTATTTTTTTTTTTAATATAAAAAAACAATCCACCCAGTCAAATAAAAAATAAATTATAAACAAAAATATCTAACAAAAAAAAAACAAAGAAGCCAGCATATTTGTTATCTAGGAAATATTGTTAATGATGAGATAGTTCTATTGTACTTGTAAATGCAGGCTTTAAAATTGTAGTAGATTGAATACCAAGCCGATTTGTTTATTAAATACTCATGACCTTGTTTAAATTTATTTGGAAAAAGCAATTAAAAATACCAAAATTATCATCGATTCAAAGCAAAGCAAAAAAAACGCAACAGACACATCGCAATGAACACCACAGGACGTATGAGTGATTTGTTTCAAACAAATGATCGAACATCAAAGCGACAAAAAAGCATCAAATAAATGTTGAACACAATTTATCATTTATACAAACATACATACATATGGAATTATTTTTTTTTTCTAATACATATTTCTTTTAATAAAAAATTGTATTCAATGTCATCAAATTAAGAAAAACATGATTTTCAATTAAAATCAAATACTAATGTTTAAACATTTCAACATTTAATAAATTGTCATGTTTTTCTCTATATGGTTAATGATTACTATTTTTTCTAACTTATGAATTTAATATTTATTAATTTCTAAGGAATGTTTCAAAATCATAAATATTAAATTGTTATTAGCTGATGAAAAATATGAGTGTTTTTTTATTTTTTATGTATTTATTTTGAATGCTTAAGCCCTGTACAACAAGAATCAATCTGATATTTAGAGTACAGGAAAATATTATCATAATATAAAATAAGACGGCAAACCTAAGTATATTGATTTAGATAAAATCAACTGTGGTATGAAGAACTGACATTCAGATACAAGAAAACGGTATAAAGGAATTATAATCTTTTTTCCCTTAACTGACCTGGCAAAGCTGACTTTAACCTTAAGATATTGTGGAATTTCTGAATAAATGATTTTATGCAAAAATAAAAGCACTTGTATGTTAAGAAGGTTGCTGAACGAAACGCACTACAGTTGCGAAGAAAATTAACAAATACGATAATATCTTTTGAATTCGTAGACAAATCTTTTGCATTCTTTTGCTAATAGAGTCACAGATTGCAAAAGATTCGCAACTTTAGAATAAACAAGGAACAAGGTAAGATTTAGCAAGAAGTTGTCTTATATTGAAAGGAGTATAATGCTGTGACGACCAAAGAGACACCTCCTCAGTTTTGTTTAAGTCTGATCTACAAATGTGTTAACATGGTTTGTCCAAGTAAAACTGTAATTAAAAATCAATTTTTTGACAGTATTTGCAATAGTGATGTGTTTTCCATCTATTAAAACACATCCACATCAGCAATATTATTAATTGTGTTCTTTAAAATTATGCTGCAGTTTGATTTGAGAGGGTTCAAGCAAAGTCCATTTGCAGCTGCCCAGTAATATTTATTCTATTTCGTTTTGAAATATTTTCGGCAACGGAAACAACTGAACTGCTTAAATAGAACTGCAAATAGTCTGCATACACATGAATTTTGCAGTGCAAAATCTGTTTTGGCAAGTCATTTGCATAAATAGAAAAAAGGTGTGATCCTTGAGGCACTCCTCTAGATAAATTTATTACCGAAAATTAAAGATTATTCGAATAAACAAATTTCCGGCGACTAGAGAGGTATGAAGATAGTAAGACTGCTATCTGCACGATTGGACGTTAAATCAAATTTAAAGTAGTACCGCAGATTCATACAAAGCGTGCTGTAGTCAACCGGGACAAAGGCTTTAGATTGATGAAGAAAAATCAAGAAATTTATTTTTCCTTTATCCAGTTCCCGTCTTATGGTTTCAGTTACATCTAAAGGGTGATTTTTTAGCAAATTTTTTGGCAACATGTTACTGTTAAATACGTTTAGTTTGGTCTATAATTTAAGCATGAATTGACATACAAATGAACAATTTTTGCAGATTATTGAATTTTATTGTCAAAATGCATCCACGTTTTTATTGGACAAATGTATTCAGCGACGCAGCTCATTTCTGGTTGATGTGAGTGAAACGTGAGAGAGGCGATTTCGGTGAACAGTTTATTTCTGAAATTAAAATGCCTGATACACATGAGTTTTCATCCGCTGATTAGGATATCTTATTGGTATTTCAAGTATATAAAAATTATTTTTTCTTAGCTTGAAGAATATTCTTCTGGACGTAGTATGAATAAAAATCGGTGGGCATGTATATAAATGGGAACTCAACTGAGAACGGATTATATTATCTTGTTGCAAATATTCTGTGTCTTTCTCTAATTACCGACGTAATGAGAGCTTATCCAACCTTGGCCATCGTGTCCATAACTGGATTATCTCCTACAGATCCTTGTTAGATGCTGTGACGCAACGGCCGATAATAGCATGGATCTTGGCAGCTTTGTTTGTTGTGTTCATCGATTCTGCGTACAGTATCTGATGGCATGACATCTGGCGTCTTTGGACTCAACGAGAGAGTATCTGTACGACTGCGTAAATGGCGGTATGTATTTTTCATGACGCAACCCACGCAATCACCACACGTATTCGCATTAATTTAAACAAAGGAGGCTCTGAAACTCCTCCTTTCATGGTATTTCCAATTCAGGTTTACTTTAGAGTATTTCGACTCACTACAGAAGCTACCAAGAGTAAACAAGATTTCCATTTATTGAATACCCGGCCACAGTGGATATCGAGGAATAAGAGGTAGTAGTTGCATTTGGCATGTGGGCATTTGGTACTCCCCTTATGGGTCCACAGCTTTATGTGTGAGGGTCAGAACGGGTAATCAAATTTTAAGGGTTTGGTTTGCTTTTCTGGACATGAGTTACAGTTGATTTCTGGAATTCAACATTAATAATCGACAATTGTCTCATTTCAGACTAGACTATCATTTATGTATTCTTCATAAAAGACGTTCAAAGGCGACACTCCTAGCATTGCCTGAACTAAATGAGCTGTTGAAGCATTACTGAATATGTAAAATATTAATTGCATTATTAAAAACAAATTGAAATTGATTATTGATTATTTATGATTTATTTCCAAAAACTAATAAATATTCTTTTAAGAAATTTATTCTGATATCAGAGCTCTCAATATGCAAACAAGCTTAGACATCCATTCAGAAATTTTTGTCCAGCAAACATGTTATATGAAATTACCGGCAGAATCTATTATTTATTTATTTTCAACGAAATTGAAGATTTTATAATTCCACGAAAATATGTGTTTAATTAAATTAATTAAACTTATTCTCGAATTTATAAAAGTCTTTTAACATATTGAATTTCCATAAATAAAATTAAATAAGCTGCGAAAACCTTGAACTAGAAATTGCCATTGACATATAATCGAATATAAAATACAAATTCCTAATAAAGATCTTGGTTTTTGTTTTACTTCTTTTTATTGTATTAAACACGAGTTTTGCACAATAGATTGAAATTATGTGAAGCAAAAATGTATTAAAGACAATAGCATACATTTAAGCAACAAAATGATCATTAAATGGAAATCAAACAAAACATAAATACAGAGTAGGGTATTCGTATTCGCACGAATAATCTTTACTCGATTAAGTAATCATTCGAGTGAAATAAAATGATTAAAGCCGACAGCCAATGCTGCAAACGCTCTCTAATAAAATCTAGTAATCCTATTTTTATACACATAAATAAATAAATAAATAAAAAAATGATCGACTGCGATCAAATATTTATTCGAATAATTGCCGTTGATTAATCAAATAATTTGAGTAACCAATTTCATTTCATGTAAAATATTTGTGTAAGGGAAGGAAGAGTATTTACAGATATTTTAATAAAAACTAGAACAAAATGTTAAGTTGCACCAAATGAGTCATTTGTGTACTCCTGCAATTTTAAAATGTCAAAATGTTTTAACAACCACTTTACTCTTTCCTTACTGAGTATAATTATAAATAACTTTTTCATCGATTCATTATTTTTTAGTTTTTTCCAAGGAATTCTTGTTTCGTTTTAGAAAGTGCTGCTTATTTAATTCGAAATTAAACGTCGAGTTATTTGACTAATCGAATAATTAACATTTATTATATTGAATACACTAATGCATATAAATTTATTGTTACCAATAGTGATATTAAATATAAAACCTGTTAAATTATAGAAACAATATAATAAAATGGCAATACAAAAAATGGTATGAATTAATAATATTAATTAATTTTGGTTAAACAAAATGACAATTTAAGAAAGACAAATTATTGATATTTTTCTTTTTTCAACAGAAAAAATTAATGGTTTTGACGCATTTAACAAATTTAAATTAGAAAAATTTTAAATGAACGAAAATCAAAAACAAGTCATAAAATTAATTTAAAATCACTAAAACTGTCAAGGCAAAAAAATTTTTGGAAAAAATCCCGAAAACCAATGCATACCACGAAATTTGTATTGAAAACTTTCACTTCTGGGAACAATTAACATGACGCAGACAAATTTATAAATTTGCTTTGATGCTATGATTGTTTTCGAGTGTCAAAAGTCACTATTCCCTCCGAAATTATTGAGTGTCCGTTGGGAAATTTAACTAACTAGAGTTCGCCTAGTGGTCATAAAAAATAATTTGTATTTGAAATGTATTTGAAGACAAATTTTCTATAAAATATATGTATTTCAAACCCAAATAATTTTTTTTATGAATACAGCATAAGTATTTTCCTGTTCAAAATTCTTTGCAAAATGTTGACATTGTTCATTCAAACTTATTTAAAAATCTTGACTTTGACTATTTTTAACGTCTAGATGAATTTAGATGGTAAAATAAAATTTATAGCATATCTACGATGTTGGAGTTTATAGCAAATCAAAAAATTTGTTAATTGGAATTTTTTATAATCTTAATAGCGAAGATATAAGAAGATATATTGAAATAAGAACAAGAAATTTCGAAATTCAATTTAAAAAATTTTTATTATTGTTATTTCTTTTTATTTAACTTTTTATCAGCTTTGAGAAATTGGTTCATATTTGTAAGAGTTGTAAGATTTAAACAGTTTTTAATACACGAGCTGATTGATTTCAACACCCTGTAGTGGAATTTTTATTCCAACAGAGTAGTCAAAAATTTATTTTTCTGAAACCTCAGGACATCCTCTATGACTATTGTTAACATCATTTGCATTCGGATCAAAAGTTTGGAGCACATATATTTATTGTTATTTTTGCGAAAGGGCACACTGTGCAGCTGGTCAATAAAAATCGTATTGATTTGTTTCTTGCATTTCAATGATTTGTTTTGTCTAATAATCGATTAAAAATTAAATTCAAATTGAGCAATAAAACTATCTGAGTAAATCTAAAAATAGCCAGCCGGCATTTCAAGTTGCTATAATTTTTGAACAGCTTTTTATTCACATGTCTGGATTTTAAGGGCAAATCGGATAAATTGGCAAATACTTTACATCATAAATAATAATTCGTTATTAATAAAATGTGTTTTTTTAATAATAAAAATAAAAAAATACCAAAATGCACATCAAACGTAACGTGTTATCAAGATTTCAATTCAATAATGATTTCGTGAACTGAACAAATAAAATGTTGTTTAATCAATATTAATGAGCGAACCAACTCAACTACTTCTTTTTGACTATTGTTTTTATTTCTAAATCATTCATCCACCCATCCATCCAATCAGCGATCCACATGTGCAATGCAATTCAATTTATACTACGAGTATAATAATAAAATTATGTCTATTCATTACGTTGTAAAATCATCATTTGGCCAGTCGTTTTAAACTTAAAGCAGCCTCATTCACGGTTATTTGTTGGTCCGTCTGTCTACACGTTTTTCTATGGGTTTGATGACTGTTTGTGAATTATTGAATATTTATGAAAATTTTGCTCCAATTTAACAAACAATTACCAAATTTTAACTTTTTGTTAATTTATTTCAAGTGTGTAATTTTTTCGTTGCTACGAGTTTATTTTTTAATATTTTATTTAATATTTTTACTTGCTTTGGCTTGTTTTGGTTTTATTTCTGTTAATTTTTCAATTATTTCATGTTTGGTGATTATTTAACGTTGAACTCCTCCGAAATGAAAGTTTTCTGTCTTGTTTATTTTATTATTTATTATTTTTTTTGCATTTTATTTCCTACAATTGGTTTTACTTTTTAACATTGATTGATTCGTGTTTTGATTTGCACCTTTTTTAGGCAAAATTTTTAGGTGCCCCCAAAATGTTTTTTTTTTAGGTGGTATGCATGCATTTTAACAATTAGCTATTAAAGTGAGATGCATTTTAATTGGGGATGGTAACCGCTCATGAGACAATCAAGAAACTTTTCCCTGCAATTACGTGAGCGTGCATGAGTGTAAGTAACCAAAAGAGAATTCAGCGGATGTGAATGAATAGATTTTTCGTGTGATTGTTTCTTAATAATTTTCAAGTACTTAAATGAAACAAAAGAAAAAATGGTTACTCCGACAACGAACGCAGCACAACAGATTAATGCACTGAACAAAACTGGGACCAAGGCGAATTCATAACAGGTGGTCTTGACAGCTCAGCTGGTTATTTTTTGCTCCTTGCTTCTCCTTGCATTTTGATCTGCTTTGTTTCTCAAAATTTGTTCATGTTTGATTTATATCAAGGCGAATTCATATCAGATGAACTCGAAAGCACAGCTGACTCTTGTGTTGTATCATTATTCGTTGTGAAAATGTGCTTTTTGGTACATTTTTTGATTTTAATTCGCCCTGAACAGTGTATTTTGACATCTAAGAATTGTATTTCGCAAGATGAATTCTATAGCGACTACCTGTATACACATGCCTTGATTTATATGCAGTGTTTTACGTTCATTTTGACAAAGAAGCAGGTATTTTTCAAAGCGAATTGGGGCGAGTCCACCTGTTATGAATTTGCTTTGACACAATCATGGCGTCGACGAAATTCTCCATACGCTGCGAACTCTGCAACAGATTTATTGCTATTTCTAAAGGCCTCCAGACACGTTCAAAATGCTTGCTAAGCATGGCCATAGTATAAGTGAAAACTTGATAGTATGTATGACACCAACGACGCTTGATGGAAAATCAAAAAATTTAGATTTTTGGCATGCTTGCTGTCAGTTGCTTGTACATGTTAAGCTAGCAAGCACGAACAAATTTTCAGTAGAATTATATTTTCATTGTGAACAGTTGTCGAAAAAATCGGAACTAAAAGAAAATTCTAAAAATTACTCGTACAAAAAAGTGTTAGAATTAAAAGAAAAATAAATTAATGACTGATAAAGAAAAAAACTTATTATATTATTATATTTTTTTCAGCTAAACGAACAGCACAAAATCAAAGTAAAAATGAATGCTTGGTGTGTCATCAAGTGTGGTAACATCAAGCCAGCAAGCACACGTACATGAACTTGACAGCAAGCATTTTGAACGTGTCTCAGTCCCTTTACGCCGACGAACAAATCAGTACCATGTGACCATGTTCGTTTTTAGTTTTCAAATGTTTTGGTACATAAATTTAATGTTTATTTTAACAATTGTTTTATTTTTATTTTATAGTATTTAGAATAAATATACAAAATGGATAATTACAAAAACTCTTACCTGCCGTGTAAGTTGAAATTAATTAATGTTAAATTTTCCCTTGTTCCTTTGGAATACTGTCTCATGTCCAATTCTTTCTGACTAAAAACGCTACGAACATTAGCCAAAAAATAATAATAATCACTTTGGATTAAAAACCACTAACAACCAATTTGTTCGAAAAATAATCCCTTTAAATAGAAAATTTTTAATTTTGAAAAAATTTTGCTAAAACGTTGAACAATCAAGCTCTATTTTTGTCAAAATTTTGCCATTTTTCACTCTCATTTCAAAGACTTGACTTCGATTTTTTTCACGATTGATCCGTTTGTACTTGCGTTTAATACCGCAAGTTTTATCTAAATGCTATCGTCCTTTTGTTTTTCATTTCGTTGTGGTTGTGAAGTCCTTAAGTAAACTTAAGTCAATTCATTTGATAATCTTGGCAAATTGCTTTTCCTTTTAAACAGAAACTTACTTAACTTACTCACTCGTATCGTCTTACTTGTTTCGTGCAATCGTGGATATAATTAATTTAAAACCAACTTATTATCAGATTTATATAAAATATTTGTTTATTGTAAATTGAAAAATAATTTTATTAAGATTTAAACTTCTATGAAGATTACATTAAGTCCTGTATGGATCACAATTTAATTGTTAAAATAATTTTTTTTATATTTTAAAAGATTTTTGAAATTTTTGAGTTCCAATTAAAACGGTGACTATTTTGCTTGACTCTATGCGAATGTTTTAAAATTTCCGCTTCGTCCGCTTTTTTTCAACAAATAAAGTCGACTCAAGCCAAGCAAAAAAGCCTTTGCATGGAACTTCTTATATAAACCAAAAATGTGCTACTAAATAGTTTAAAAAAAAATTCAACTGAACTAAGAAGCTAAAAAAATTAATTACAAGTATAATTTAAAAAAAATAAAATATTAAGTACTTTATTGTGTAAATATTCAAGCAGCACATTATAATATACATACAATAATTACATTTAACTTTAAACTGTTATTAGAACAATTTTTAAATAACTAAAAATGTTAAGATATGATTTGTTTTAATGAATTTGTTAAAATCGTGATATGTGCTTAAATATATTTAAATGTTATAAAAAGTATGCCTGGATGAGTTTCGTTAAAATTTGAAAATCTTTCTGTATATACAAGGCACATTTTATTTAATATGAGTCCTAGAAAATGGCACTTATCAATTTAGTAATAAATTAGAAAACTTATTGATTTCAAATAAGAAACAAAATAGAAACTTACGTTTTAAAAACTATATAAATACATTAACGAATATTTAAACTATAAATGCTGTAAAACAAGACAATTAATTAATTAAGATTTTACTACTACATGTTTAAATAGGAATGTAACTTATGTTAATAATTGAACAGAGTAAAAAACAATTTACTAAAACATACAACATGACTTAAGGACTTAAATAAATTCGTAAATTAATTATAGTACGAGTAACGTATCAAGAAGTTTATTCATTGTTTCTCTTGTTCCGAAAACGTCGTATAAAACTGTTGAGGAAACGATTACTTAAACGTGTTGAAAGTTGTGTGGTAAATGACAATGCCGTTGGTGCTGAAGGAAGCTTGCTAAGATTTTTGTACAGATAATTGTTGTCGAAGAATTTTTAAACGACTGTAAAATTAAAAATTTGTAAATTAACTCAACTTAAATGCTCTTACCGAAATGCAACAAATAATTTATTGTTTTAATGTAGTACTTAAGCGTATATATGTATGTATATTTTGTATACATATACATTTATATATGAATTTTTTTAGAACAGAAACAACAAGCTGCAACAAAACAAATTTAATGAAAATAAAAATCCAGCCATTCAAATAAAACAAAAGCGTAAATGATACAATTAATTAATACTTTTTTATGTTTGTTTGTGGTTTTTACAAAATAATTATATTTTTATTGGTTTTTCTTTGTTTTAAGATGATATTTATTTAATATACTTTAAAATTAAAATTATAATAAAATTAAATCGAATACGCAGAGTACACAAATCGAAAATAATAATTAATTTTTTTTTGACTTGAACAATTTTGTTCCTTTTTCGAAAAACTAAAAGCATAAAAGAATAAATTAGGAGAAAATTCGTAATTAAAATAAAATGTACAAAAATAATAATAATAATAAAATTAAACTAAAATAATACAAAATAAAATTAACAAAACAAAGATATTTTTTTTCTTTTTTCAATATTTATATTTTTTTATAATACTTAAATTTTATTTTATAATTATTAAAATGTGTATTTAATATATTAATTACTTTCTGATACTTTTAAGTATGGAATTGTTTAGTTGCATTAAAGGTAATAATAACTTTTTATTTCTATTCTTATTCTGTTTTAAAGAACAATTATATTAATAATAACTAAAAGAAATTTTTTGAAGTAGAAAATTTAGAGAAAGGGTTTTGTGAAATGGTTTTTTCTAAACAAACAGTCTTACTACAAGTCTCGTTTTTGTATTTAGACCTCGGAATTATTTATCCTAAAATATAGCAGACATAAACAGTTTTCACATTTCGGAAAACTTTCAATTACTGATAAGTCCAAGAAATTTAAATAAAACAAGTTTTAAAAATATATCGACATGTTGGGGTTTCTTTAGCATTTATCGAGAACAAAAATTTTAAGGTCAAAATACGCGAATGACACTCGTTATACAACTGAATGTTTATGCAAAAAGTGAACTAAAGAGACTTTAATATGTTTTTGAAGGTTTGTAAACATTTTGCAGTTTAGGAAAAAATGTTTAAATCAGAAAATTCGAAGCAAAATTGTGTATTCCACTATGTCGTATAGTCCACACATGTTCAACAATGCTGTATTAACTCGAAATTTTCATTTTTTCACTATTATGTAAAAAATCGATATGTAATATTCACATCAATCCGTAGTGAAAATGTAAAAAAATTTAACAGTGTTGCATTTATAGAATATTTTTAAATTTCGAGTTAATACAGTATTGTTGAACAAGTGCGAAATATTCGAATTCGCATAACTCTTTTTTTAGAATCGAGTAAACAAACCTGTTCGAAAGCAAATCGAGTGCCGTTTTTTCCTAGAAATTCTCATTTTATTTAAAATGTTTTGTTTTTATTTATTAAAAAAATTTCGTTCAAAAAAGCCCCTCAAAATTATTCATATTTACTGCAATCAATGATAAAAAATAAATTGCATTTTTAATTATTTTTTAATAAATTTTCTTCTGCATCTACAAATCTGTTGCTTTTGCATGTTTTTTAAATAATTTTTACGTTTAAAATAATTATTTGTAATCAACTTAACTTGCAGTAAATCGGTTGACTTACGGAACACCAATTTCAAAATTATTTGGGTTTGAGAAATCACTCGATTTAAGATCGTCACTGTTTACAGAAATCTCTTTAATTAAAATTTATTGCTTCAATATGCATAAATAAATATGTAGAAATGGAATGAATGTCTCGTTTCCATTTATTAACACAAAACAGTTGCCAGAGTGTAAAGGGTGCATAGAAATTAAAATGGATATGTAAGATTTTACAAACTAATTTTATATGTTTTTGTTTTAATATTTTTCTTTTTCTTTTTATATTAACTCTCTTAAAAGAGATTTGGCAATTGCTTAATAATACATTTTTATATATAAAAATAAAATACAAATTACAAAATAACTTCTTTTCTTGCTTCTTTAAGTTACACTTTAGTGCCTAAATTATATTTACTCATTTTTATTTTCTTCTTTTAGGGTAAAAAAAATAAAAAAATAAAATATTTATAAATTTATAAAATGTTTATAAAATATTTAAATATCAATGTTTCTTTTTAAGTTGATTATGTTTTGATTGGTTAGAGCAATAAGTTTTAAAGTGATAAATTAGTTTTTAAAGTACTTTTCTTTTTGTTTAGTAAAATGTTAATTCAAGTTATTAAGCAAAAATTAAAAAGTTGTTTTTCTTTTCTTTTATTTTTTTGGTTTGATAAACACAAATAAAATACATTATGAGATAAATAACAAAAAAATAATATTAAAATGAAGTTAATTTAAATAGATTTATTAAATTGCAATGTTGCTACTTCAATAAGAGCGAGGGCAAAAATATAAGTGAAATAATTAATTAAATTTTAACAAAATAAAAGCAACTTAAAATGATAAACACAACTCTGTTACAGTTAAATGTAAATTGAAACAGCAAATATTAGAAATAAATTAAAAAATTAGTTAAACTATTGTTAAGTTAAATTTAAAGAAACAAATTAAATTAAATTAAAAAAAAAATGAAAATAATAAAATATTGTAAATCACTGTTTTAATGATGAATTTGCTGGCAGAGTAGCTGATCTTTGTACATTTACCGCATATGGCTTGTAATTGGAACGTGTTGATTGGCTATTTTTTGTTGTTGTTATTGTTGTTGTTTTTTTTTAAATTTTATTACATTTTGATTTTATATTTTATTTTGTATTTAGTTTTTAAGGATCAGCAATGGAATGGATGTAGTATGATGTAGGTTACGAGCATTATTTTATTTTTGTTTCATAGACATACAAACACACACACAGAAAAAGATACAGGAAAAAAGATAATATTTCATGTAGTTTTTGAAAAAGTCATTAAATTACCAATTTAAAATTTTTGTTTTTAAAAAAAATAAGTTGTAAGTTTTTTTCACGTATTTTTTAATCATTTGCCACACATAAAGCATGAATAGAAGTAAGTAAAAAAAAGAAAATATTTTATTAGTTAAAAATATGAAAAATTCGTAGAATGAGTGAAAAATACTACCATGATTTAAACATGATTTTATACATTCTGCTAAAATACGATTTTGCGAAAAAGATTTTGTTTCAAAAAATTTGACCTCCAAGGTATGAAAGTACATTCCTGTGATGCGGCAAAAAACTTTTCAGTCCTTTTTACGAGATTTGAAACACTTTGCGAGATAAGATGTTTTCTAATCTTAATTTTTCGTGAGATGTTAAGGTTTCTTTTTCGATATTAGACGGCTTTTCCACACGCAAAATTTACTTTACAAAGACTTGAGTTTGATGGAACGGAAAGAAATGGGAATGAGTTCAGACTTTGATGTTCTCGCAAGTTTGCTTTTTTCTTCGTTCGTCGTTTATAACTTTTATCATATAATTTATATTGTATTTGGCTGCGTTTATGTGTTTGTTTGGTTTGCATGTTCATAAAAAAAACAAACCATCACAAAATTTGACAAAGTAAACTTTTCACCTGCCTTATAGCGAGAACACTCTGGCCGTGCATTGATACAGTTAGAACAAAGCAACTCTTCGGGTTTTCAAGAAAACAACTGCGGTTTCTTGTGGCTACACTCACGGGCACTGCACCTTTGGAACCCATGCACAATGACTTTAACTTAATTTCTTTCATTATCTTATGTCTTCTTTTTCCGCCTTTGCTCAGGTAAACACAATTGATCATAATTACTTTGGACTCAAGTGGGCTGGTATTCTTTCTCTTCTTCTTCACTAGCAACCTGTTAACCTAACCTAAACTTTGCGTATGCGGAAGTGAAAGAAAGTTTAAAGAAAAATTTAAAAGTCTTTGTCAAACTAAACGGTGCGTGTGGGAAATGCATCTTAGGAATCATTTACAATTATTTTTTTATTTTTCCATGCTTTGAAAACATACTTTGCAGATAAAAAACACTGATTTTTATTCGTTTAATAGCTGGCCAAGCAGGCATTCTCTCTCCTTCGCTATCATTCATGATTTTTTTAATTTTGCAGTGAGCCTGTTCTGTCCATGGAACCTTATTTAATTAAATCTTTTAAATAAGCCGACCTTAAAGCTTGACATACAAATATTAAAGCTACTTGATTTATAATTAAATCAAACTGTAGATTAAACAAAAAAATAATTTATACAGTGGATTTCGTTTATAACGAACAACAGGTCCCAAACCAAATATAAAAAAGCGCAAATTATGAACAAAACAAAAATCGCAATCTTTTCTTCTAATTTTCTAAAATAATTAATAACAATTGTTTGACAAAGTGATCAGAAAAAAGAAAATAAGTGAAATTCGTTAATTGATATGCAATAAGAGATTTTACAATGGATCGTAGAAACCATTGCAAACGAGCAAATGTGAGCAAAAATTCATATTTATTGCATTTAACTTTATTTGCACTAAAATAATCTTGAGCAAAAAAGCTTACACGCTCATTATCTACCAAAATATGCACAGCAAATTTACAAAATACAAATTTGCACAATTTCGAACCACAAAAAACACATTGCTACCTTCCTAAGCACAGGTATTTTTGCAGTTCAACAATGTCATGTATTCCCAAACGCAACCATGCAAACTTTGACAAAGTATGGCATTCCTAAAGTCGTCTAGACGTTTAGAAAGGTAGCCATACTTACTCGCGCTATAACGAAAAAAAAAACGGCTCGGTGTTGCGGAGTTGGGTATAGCCGAACTCCACTGTAATAAATTTTTCTGTTGTTTTTCGAGTACAATTTTTTGTCAAATATGGCGAAATCCTAGACATATTTAAAAATATGTCTATCTCGGCCGAACACAAGTAATTTAATAAAATGGGAAGATCAGCAAACTGATGTTTAAGTATCTCTAAGGAGAATACAATATAATATGTACTAGAGAACCGAAGAATAATGCATAGAAGCATTTTGCGTAGTAAAAATTCAAACAAATGTTTAGTTTCAGTAAGGCCCTCCAACATAAAATAAAGAACGTCAACAAAATATCTTATGGAGGGGAGTAAATACCTGCATTGAAAATCAAATAAAAAATTTACTTTAAACACATTATTTATTCTTATTTAAATGGTTAGTGAAATACAAACACGAGATTGCATAATTTATCACTTCTTTTCAATAAAATCTGCTTAAAATCATGTTTAAAATCAAGTAGTATTTTTATAAAATAAACTAAAAGCTACCAGTAGAAAAAAAATAAATAACCCATAAAACCAGTTTAAAGAGCCCAAAATTTATTATGTACAATGTGTTAGTATTTAAATATTCCTCACCTTGGTGATATTTTACTACCATCGGTATTATTGCTATTATTGTTTGATGAGGAATTTGCTTTATATCCACATTTTTGGATACGTTTAGAGAGACGTGATACCCATAAATTCTGTTCATCGGTATTGGAAGCTAACAACAGCATTTCTCTCGCACTGTGAGGATCATGATGCAGTTTGCATGGTGCTAAAGGATCATTATTGTCTACATGTTCCTTGTGGATTTTATTGCGGCATCTGTTCAATTATAGATTAAAGATGTAATTTTAAAATGCAAATAAGTTTTTCATATAAAATAACACCAACCTTTTGCACTCATAGGCCGCTGGTGGTTTAAACATATGCCACAAGGGTTTAGGACACACTTCACAAGCTGTAGGCATATGATATGTAATATGCACAAATTCATGGCCTAAAATAAATTTAAAAAAAATTAATTATATTTTTAATTATTGTTTTCATAATAACTAAAAACTAAGATAAGATAAAAACCTTTGTGTTTAATGGAACCTGGTCGTTCTTCTGCTGCTCCTCCCCTAAGCACACTTATATCCAACTGTTGCTGTTCATCTGGTCGACGCGCTTCACCTTCTCCGGCATATAACAATTGAAAAATTCTCGGTATCTCTCTGGCATCAGCTCTGATAACATCACCCTGAGTTACTGATCGCACATGAAATACTTTGCTATTTTTTTTTTCAAATAAAACCCCTCATTATTCAGCTGCTTATTTGAAAATATGCATTCTTAGATGACTTACCTTAAATCTAATATTAGCACAGGATCAATGGTATTCTGTTTGTCAATTTCAGAATTGTAGAATATAATTTTGCGAGATGAGACCACCACAAATTGACGTTTCCAACCATGGCGTCTTATATTCTGTTTATTGGGGACACTTAACCAGCCCTCGAATACCGAATCCTGTGTAAGTGAAAGTAAGGATGAATTCTAAGCAATTTTATATAGATACAACCCCACACACATGCACACGCACACGCAAATGCACAAAAGGTCACGTTAGTAAGGCAATAGTAGTAGTAGTAGTAGTAGTAGTAGTAGTAGTAGTAGTAGTAGTAGTAGAGATTGTAGTGCAGTGCAAGTGCAGTTTGGCATGATGTTTTTTGTTTTTGTTTTAGTTTTTTTTAATGACATGATTTATTATGAAGAATTAAAGTTTATTTTTTAGTTGTTTAGATGAGCATGAAGATAGATGATGGCCCAAAAATAATTATTAATATATAGAAATAGAAAAAAAGTTAAGAAACAATATTAGAGGATGGCATTTATATGAAATTATTTGAATAGAAAAATGAAAACTTCTGGATAATGGAACGTATACACACTTGATTGTCCTCGGGATCGTTATCGGCTGATGAAAGTGATGCAGTTTCATTAAGCTTAGATTGCAGCTGTTCAATTTCTGTTGCTTTGCAGTCAATTTCCATTTGTAGTTTTTGCTTAATCTGTTACAAGATAGTAAAAAAGTTTGTACAGTTTTTAATAAAAATTATTTTTATTGGAAACTCACGTGACTGTCTTCAATAACTTGACTTTGTAGGTCTTGGTATTTAAGTAGCAATTGATTGTATTTGTCACGTTCTTGTTGCATTTCTTGTTGTAAGCGACGCATTTCTTTCTCTTTCTTTCGCAATTCGGCGGATGAACGTGTTTTGCCTTTTTGTTCTGAAATAGAGAAAATATTATTAAAAATACTTTCATAGACATACAATATTATAAATGTAATACAATTATTTCTTTATTGTTGTGTTATGAATAATATAATCCTATGCTTAAGTGAAAGGCAGTAAAACTTAAAAAGTAACTCTAGCGAAAACTGAAATCTAAGTTTCAAAGATTAGGTAGAGTCATTTAAGTTTGATTTCAAACCATAATAAAACCATAAATAAATAAAGGTCCTGCCTTTAATAGTTGCAAATAAAAAAGCTGTGAAATGTGATTTACCGGTTTTATACTACAAAACAACCAAGGACGAAAAATAATATTAAAATTTGCTTTTTACATAAACAAATAAATATTTATGACAGCAGTATTTTTATCTTTTATTGGATTAAAGAGATAATGGCAGTACATTTTTATTTTTTAATTTGAACAATAGATTTACTGCTTTTATACTCAGGGAATGTAGTGTAGAATTTGCAATATTCGACAAAATTAAAGAAACATTTCGCAATTATATCAATTAATTATTAAAGAAATTTATTGGCATCAAAATTTAAAAGCTTCACTTACTGCTTTTCTTCTAAGATCACGGCGCAGTATACTCATACATATTAAAATTAGATTTGTAATGTACTTTATGCTCAACAGAATGAACTCAAAAATAAGAAGTTTAAATCGATAAATTATTGAAAAGCTAACGAAACGAAAAAGGAACTTAGGGAAAAAAACTTTGAACTAAAATTTATATTCTTTCCGTTTGAAAAATGTTAAATTTATTTTATTAAATAAATTCACTTGCACTCGAATTTGATTTTTGATTTAAATTATGGGAATTAGCCAAGAAGTGGGCACATCATTTTTATATGACTGTTTTTGAAGTTGACAGCTAACATAAAATCAAAAATTTTGAAAATTAAAGGTTGAAAAATTAGCAAAATATAGAAAAAAAAAACAATTTCATGGAAGGCACATTAAAAAATAAAAATTTTTAAATTGAAATCGATATGGAAAGCAAATTTTTCTATACTACTGTGACGTAGTTGCGCAGAAAAGGAATGTTTATCTTGTATTCTTTGTATTATGCATTTAAAGTTGCTACTAATAAATGCACACTTATTACACGCGCAACTATCAGCTTCAAGTTGAAAAATAAACAAAACAAAAATTTACTCAATTTTACTCTACTTTGTAAATCAAAGAAATATCATTAATTTCAAGTTGGTTGTTTATGGTCTTATTCATAAATCATTATTAAAGCTATGGTAGGTTTTTTATTGAATTTTTATATGGAAACCCCGGTTTTTTCGTTTATGAATAAGGCCCTTAAGGTAGGATCACACGATTGCCGCAAATACACCCATCAGACCCAATTTTTATTGTGCTGAATTGGTACACAACAATAATATTGTTCCAATCAAATATACTGCAGTTACATGATAGTCCCATTTTATAAAAATTTGATCGCCGCAGATTGACGAAAAATGAATTCGTGGCAATAGTTGCCGCTGCCCAGTCATACGATTGTTCTAACTTGCGGCAACACCAACAAACACCTGTTATGGTAGTTTTTATTTTGTTTTGTTTTAAGTGCAAATTTTTTTCTTTAGCATATTGATGTAATTCTGATTTTAATTGGCCGCTAAATTATTAATCGTTCACTGCTTAGTATAGTCAAATAAATACAATCTAAAAGATGTTTTTACACTTAATACATTTAACTAAAAAAAAAAATTAATATATTTTTTCAAAGCGAAAATATATCATGCATTTAAGGATTAACGCTTCAAATAAGTTTAAATTTACGGTACACAAAACAATTGGCACACACGAAAAATTAAACTAATTAAATAAATTGCCGCGTATTTGCTACTTTGATTGCCGCACGAGAAGACAATAAATATTGGTACATTTTTAACATTTATATTGGCGCATGGATGCCTATCAACCGTTCACACGATTACCGCACCAGAGTTGCATTTGATTGCGGAAAATCAGCAGAATGTTGTTCTCGATTGCCGTAGGGGACAATAAATTGTGAAATTACACGATTGGCATACAAAATAGACCGATAACTGGTGCATTGGGCAATCATGTGATCCTACTTTTAGAAAGTTTTTTGTTTTTTATTTTATTGTATTTATTTAAATGTGTTTTTATTAATTAATACCAGAAAATGATAGACGGTCAGTGGAAATAATAGTAAATATTCAATTGGATTTGAAAAGGCGACAAAAAATAAATTGTATTATGAATTTTAATGTTATGGGTTTTATGTTCAATCTAGAATTACTATCTGTTTTTAACATAAAACCGATAACATTGAAATTCATCACACAAAAGTATTTTTTTGTCGTATTTTCAAATCCAATTCCGACAACATTGGATTCTGTGACAACCCCGATTGAAATTTCTACTGCTTTCCGACAAAATTCTATCATTGATTGAGGGCACCCTTTAGTAAAATAAAAAGATTTTAATTGAAATAACTCAAATTTAAACAAACTTATTAGTATTTTTCATATAAATTTAAAGCGTTTAGAATCGTTAAAAATCTGGCAATCCGCAAGCCGCAAAGGTTTTCTAATCGACTTCAAAACAAGAAGGAGATTATCAATTCGTTTCTTTATGATTGCCCTCTCAGAACTCCACCGAACAGATTTTGAGTTTGTTTTTTTATTTGAAAAGATATACTTCCAGATTGGTCCCTTTGTTTAAATTTTTGTTTTAGAGTCAGTCTGTCTACCTTTCCGTTTTTTATAAACAGATTTGAATATTTTTTATTTTTTTTAAATTCTAATTCTGAAAATTCTAAAATCTTGATTTTTTCGTAGTGTGTCATGACGTGTCATGATCTTAGCCTCCACTTAGAAATATGTAAGTAAAAACTTTGTAATATTTTCATATCGAAATCTTTGGAATGATTGCAATATGTATGAACTACTTACTTTGCAAATCTGTATCTCTTCTGTTCATCACTTCGGCCAACTTATTGACGGCCACCTGTTTCAAGAGCATTTCATTCTTCCATTTCTCTTTGAGTTTAACAATTTCCTCTTCTTTCGTTGTTTTGATTTGCATAATGTCATCTTGCAATTTCTTATTTTGTTGCACTAGATCATCATATTCGGAATTCTTTTGATTAATTTTCTTAATGAAGTCTGCTTCGGTATCTTTAGCTGCTGCCAAGAAAGCATCTTTGGCGGAGATTTCATTACGATGTTTGGTCATAAAGTCTTTAAGTTCCAACTCTTTAATAGTTTTCTCCTTCTCTAAGTCTGCAACAGTTTCTTCGGCTATCGAACGAGCCAAAGCCTCTGAATCGGCACGGGCTACAGCAACTTGTACTTGATGTTTAAGTGAAACACGCTCCTCTTTGAGATCTTGTATTTCGCGACATCTATCCTCGATTTCTTCTCTGTGCTCGTTGGCTTGTGCTTTATAAAGGCGTGAGAAAATTTGTTCTGCATCAAGTTGATCCTGCAGTTCTTTCTTTTGTAGAATTTCTTTATTGAGAGTAATTTTGATTTGGGACATGTCTTCCTCATGTTTGCGTTTGTTTTCTCGCAAAGTCGCCAATTCCTTTTGCAACTGATTTTCTCTGGATTTCAAGTGAGCCACCTCTGAACTTTTTAAACTTAAATCCGAAAGAAGAGAATTCTTTTTAGTGTGTTCTTGATCTAGCTGGGATTGCAAGACCATGACTTTTTCCGCCTCTTGTCGACACTCGCCTTCCAGTTTTTGCAAACGTTGCTGTATTTGTCTATAGTCTACAGATAGCATACTTAATTGTCTTTCCTTTTCCTGGGAATTTTGATCAGATTTAATGCGCGCCGATTTCTCCTCATTAAGTTTGGTTTGTAAAGCTTTGACTTCTTGCAAATTGGCTTCTTCTCGACTCAACACACGTGATTTTTCCGTTTCCTGATGAGCTTTTACTTCTTGCTGATACCGACCCTGCGCAGCTTTCAGTTCAAAGTCTAAGCCTGCATTGGCTTTTTCTAAATCGGAAATTTTCTCCGTTAATACTCTATTATCTTCGTAGGCTTGTTGTTCTCTGGTTATGGTCCTTTCCAAATCATTCGATATGGTTTGTAACTTATTTTCTGTTTCCTTCTGTAGTTCCTTTAATTGCGAACGACAATTTTTCTCTTGAGCCAATTGTGCTTGCAGTTCGGCGACCTCTTGTTGCAAAGTTTCCTTTTGATTTTGTAAGCTGCTAAGCAATACTTGATTTTGAGCAATTTTCGCCTCCAGCTCTTGTTTAGCTAAGCCCCATTCAGCGGTTTGTTTTTTCAATTTTTGCGAATTTTCCGTTTCGTTTTTAAAATTCTCTTCCATTTCTTTTAATTGTTTTTCCATTGTAGCAATCTTTTCGTTATGATGTTGGTTGTTGTTCATTTCACGGGTTCTAATTTTCTGCTCATTGTCGAGATTTTTCTGTGTTTCGGACAAAAGAACTTCGGTTTTTTTGCGCAGTTCGATTTCTTGTTCGAATTTTTGCAAAGAAATCTTGTAGTTGTGTTGCGTTATAGCCAGATCTTTTTCATATTCGGAAGACATGATTTGCAATTCGGCTTCACGTTTTGTAATTATTTCCAATTGCTGTCGCAAGGCTTTGTCTTGTTTCTCCAAGGTTTCGGAATGAGTGCGCTCCCTCTCGAGTAAAGCTTCTAAACGTTTTATTTCATTTGAATTGGAAGGTCGGTGTCTATGATTATGATTCGCATTGTTTATAGTGTTTTCTTTAGCCTCGGCATCAACGGTATCATTATTCGAGAGCAATTGATAGTCTCCCGTGTAGGTGAAACCTATAAATGGCAAATGATTGCCATCAAAATTCTTGGGTATGGGAAATACTTCTTCTGGAGTCTCATCTCTTTCGATGTCTTCAAAATTTCTGGTGTCATCATCGGAAGACAGTTCGGGCACTACCGGAGGAACGCTTTCCCTGATATTATCAAAACTCCAGCTGTCATTTTGAAAGAAAGAGTGTTCCTTAATTTCGTCTATGCCACGACGACCCAATCTTTGAGTACGATCTGTGAGAAAGGCACGTATAAGACTTTTGGCATTTTCACTAATTTCTACTTCAGCGGGAAAACTTAATGAGTTTTTATGGTCCATAATTTTGCCGTACGTGCCAACTAATGAATCTGCATAGAAGGGTGTATCGCCCACAAGCATTTCATACAGGAATATGCCAACGGACCACCAATCGCATTCGCGACCATATTCATTGTCCACCCCTTGAGATTGTAGTACTTCCGGACTTATGTAATCCGGTGTGCCGACAGCATTGCTCGATACCACCAAACCATTTGCACCCATACGCATACATGTGCCAAAGTCAGCTAACTTCAAGTGGCCATAACGATCGAGTAGCATATTATCGGGCTTGACATCACGATGTACAAAGCCCATGTTGTGTATAGTGTCCAAAGCCAACACCACTTCCATTGTATAGAATATGGCCCATTTCTCGGGTATTTCATACATAGACATCAGCGATACTATATCACCACCTGGCATATAATCCATGACCATATACAAATACTTGTTATCCTGAAAAGCAAAATGCAATTGGACAATCCATTCAGAGTTCGCGTGGGCCATTATATGACGTTCTTCCCAAAAATATGCCGACTCCGGTCGTTTCATCATTTCAAATTTTGACAGTCTTTTCATGGCATACACCTGATGAGAGGATTTATGACGAACCAATTGTACTTCACCAAAAGCACCTGCTCCAATGATTTTGATAAAATCAAAATCCTCAACATTCATGCGCAGCTGGCCGATTTGTTGCGCGAGTGGTTTGTCTGCGAAACGAAAATTTTCAATTATTAAATTTTAATGAA
Source organism: Gymnocheta viridis (assembly GCA_956483585.1). NCBI lineage: Eukaryota > Metazoa > Arthropoda > Insecta > Diptera > Tachinidae > Gymnocheta > Gymnocheta viridis. Next base: position 2,773,055 of record OY101441.1, on the reverse strand, counting down.
CGAAAATTGTGTTTAATTTGATTTGAGATTTTTGAATTTCAACTACAATAATCATTGTTTGCTTCTCAAACCCTGCTTGTGAACATTTTTGATAAGCTTTAAATTTATTTTTTGTTTTTCAGCACTGAAACACAAATAAAATTCTTCAAATGATAACAAACACAACGAAACTTCCCATACAAAATTCAATGCTTTTTGTTTACTTACATTTTGATGCATATTGTTCTAGATTTTTAAGGCGTTTCAATGATTCATGATCACAGTCGGAAACCAAAGCGGTCACTGTGTCTAGCAAACAGTCTACATTGCAAATACTAAATGGATTACGCATCTCCTGCTCCAGCACATGAGTCCTACAAATGAAAACAAAACAAATAAAAGATACAATCATCAAACAGAAAACATAAACAATAGATACATAAATACATAAATCAATAAGAAATAAATTAATTAAAAGATAATTAAATTACTTCAAAATAAACTGCTGCTACAAGAAGTCTTTTTATTGGGATGTTCTTGATCGCATACATTTATTTATTTATTTTTTAAGGTTTCGTATCCAAAGGGTCCCCCCTCCAGTATAACCGAGTAATTAGAAGTAGTAGAAATTGTCAGCATTACGACGGAAGCAAATCAATTGCTTTCAAATTTTTCTGTTAAGATAACTTTTAAGGCCATGGAAGAGAGAAAGTTTTACATGAAGGCACTACTTGATGAAAGCTATCGTCAAAGTTAGGAAAATTTACGTTAAATTTAAATTAACAACAGTAAGACTATCGACAACTAAGCTGTCCTAATATTGACTACAAATCGCAAAAACAAACTACGAACGGATAAAAATCAGGAGTCTTGAAAATTACGAAAATTTGCCAGAAAATGCTACCAGCCGAGAGAATTGCGAAGTCTAATTTTGACCAAAACCTATAAAATTGCAACATTTATTTCTATTGCGGAAACTGCGAAAATTTGCGAAAAGTTTCTAAAATCGGTACAAAATGTTTTAAAATTGCTAAAACTGTAGAGCATAACAAAATATTGTCAAAAACACGTATGTATATAAGTCGCAAGAATTCGCAAACAAAAAGTTCAAAATTCGTAAATAAACATTAAAATTTAAAAAAAAACACTCGAAAAAGATAAAACTTTTGAGAAAAAATATTTTTTTCATTATTTTTATGTGATTTTCACTGAAAAATACGTAAGTTTTAACATAATTACAGTTTTGGCTGAAACTAGCTTTTAAGTTGCAACTAAACAGTCTTTGAATAACTTTAGAAACAGCTAAAATTAGAGCAAACTTAATGCGGAACTAAATGTGACTACGAATATGAGCCAATGAAATCAGTACATACAAAAATATACAAATGAATAGAATACAAAAAAAGCAATAAATCAATTTATAAATTTATTCAAATTTGTGATAAATCAATTAATTATGATTTTGAATAATCAAAATCAGCATTCAATGATAAAACATGAATTTGAAAAATAAATTATTTTTTATTAATCAAATAATCGATTTCAATTAATCAGGTTGTGATTAATCATCATGTTTTTTTAAGAGCAAACACAAACCGCGAAACCATTTTGGCTTGTTTCCAGAAACACCCAGGGTCTTGGCAGGAATCAAACCTGCGACACCTCCACTAATAGTCTAGTACGCTACCTACTAGTCTACGTGGTTCCCCGTAATAATTTATTAACAGCACAATTTATTAACAGCAAATTTAAAAAAAAATGTCGGTAAATTTGGCAAAATTTCAGCTTCGCAATAGGCACTGCGAATGGCTTTGGTCGTGCAAAATATTTTTATCTAAAAAAAATACGAAGAATTTTGTTCTTTACTCTTAAGAAAAACGTCTCTCCTGTTTAAACACCCTGTATGAAAAAATGTAATTATCATGTCAATATATAATTTGTGTGTACGTACAATATAATGCAACTTTGAATAGTTATAATATCACTAACAATTCTATATATGTACATTATATATGTATGTAGATATTTACATCGAAACACATACATAGAAAAGTACACACACACACTCGCACATGCATTAGCAATAAAATGGCACACGCATTTATTGTCATGCTTTTGTAGTCAAACCAACAAATGGAAATTTATCATTTTGAAAGAATACGAATAAAAACGATAGAAACTAAAAGGAAAAAGTAAATAAAAATCGATAAATAAAGAATTTATGTCATAATAATATATAATTTATTAAAGAAATTAAATAAATATGCCTGATTATTGTTTAGTTCTACTGCAGTACGAGACAATTGTTCAAGATTTTAAAAATATATTAAAGCGTGAAGTTGCAACGGAACAGAGACAGGGTACATTTTTGCAAAATGAAGTAATAAAATCTTTAAAAAATATATATAATATATTTCTTATAAAAATGTATCAGAAATTATGCTCTACTTAGGGCTTCATTTTGAAAAAATTAAACGTTTACTAAACGTTCGAAGTTTGTATGGAAAAAATTCGATTTTCAAAAAAATTCTTTTGGTATTTATCTTACAAATTTTAAACGCACAGAAATGTTTAATTAATCGGAATTCCTTATAAATAAGTTAAATTTCTTAACTGAATCGCTTGCAAATAAAGTTTCTAAAATCCCTTTAAAGCTCAATTTTTAAAAATATTTTAGGAATGATTTTTTGTTTAATCATAAGAAGTCGAGAATAAATTTCGTTAAATAAATTAATTGAGCTCAATTTACCATACAATAAGTTAATTAATGGATTGAGCAATTGGTAGTTAATGGAATCTTTAATTGAGTAAAATTCGATATGAAACCCTTGTGACAAGTATGTTTCCTGAGAAGAAGCGATTCTATACGAAACAAGGCAGATCAACCAGATAGTATCAGTAGCACAGCAAACTAGCTTGTGTACGTTGCAATTGCATGAACTTTTTGTTTTTGTTGTTGTACACGTATTCCGTGTTATATGGTGTTTGACATTTTCTTCAAGATTCATCTGTGCTGCCAGTGCCACCAAGATTTTTATTTGTTTTACCGCTTTTGACAGATATTTTCTACAAAAAATTTTTTATTGTTGTAGAACTGCTACTACCTGGTTAATCTGCCTTGTTTCAAATGGTAATTGAGTAAGCTAAATTGAGATCTATTAAAAATTAAATTTAATTGCTGAAGTAAAAATAAATTGTCTCAATTAAGAATGCATGTCTGAACATGGTATAAGGCTTTATTAAAAATGATAAACATTTCCATTACATATTTATGGAATACGTTTTCATTAATGTGCCGCCTGCCGCGGCTGGCTTTGCAATCGCTTATCCTGTCAGCCCAACTTTCCAAGACTTTGTTGACGGTTTGTGGTTCTATTTCACGAATGGCTCGGACGATATCAGCCATAAGAGTGTGAATCATTTCGCATAGTATCGGTCTTAGGCGGCACCCCACAAGAAAAACTCTAATGGGGTCAAATTGCACCGTCGCACAGTGGCCAATTTGGCTTCGCTAGCGGCATTTAATTCAAATTTTCAAATTTGAAAAACCGTTAATTTTTTTTAACAATCGATAACAAATACATTCACTAGATTTGTATCGATTTTTAAAAGCCCAGCTTACAGCTGATGAACAGCTGTGAGCTGTCAAAGTCAGCATATGTTTCCGCAAGTGTTGTGCAAAATATTTCCGCCTTTTTGATCATCGTTTTGCTATTCGTGTTAAACTTGCAAATTTTATTATTTTCATTAAAAGTTTTGTATATACTAACGCCAAGGTATGTATTATATAAAAAAAACTGTGGTTGTGATCTGTGTATACTTATGTTATTTGTAAAACGTAATCGTGTTTAAGTGTATTAGCAAGACGCCCATTGTAACGTACACTTGTCTTTCGTGGAGTAGAACTTACAAAATTCACCTGCATTCAGTGTAATTGTAAATTTTCCTATATGTGTAAACCATTGTGTGTCCAAAATGTCCAAAATTTACTGCGAGTACCTGCGAGCCTTCAATTTATTGTACTGAAGAATCTGATTAATATTTCTTTTATAATATGGTTTCTCTTTGAGTTGACAATTTTTTTTTTTTTTATTTTATATATGAATATATGGTGGAAAATGTTTATTGAATTAAAAACAAAATAAAAAATTAAAAAAAAATTAAAAATTAAAAAAAAATTAAAAATAAAAAAAAAAATTTAATTTTTTTTCCAAAAATTGTTTAATTTTTTTCTGAATTGAGAAAAAAAATTTTTTGAAGATATCTTCTTTACTTTGGAAGCTATGAAAAAAATGCCGCTAGCGAAGCCAAATTGACCACTGTGCGTCGAGGCGACCAAGACGGTCATCACCAATACGGCTGATAAACAATTTGTCGGCCAAATTCGATTTTCGATTATAACTTTGATATATTTTCCAACGTTGTTTAAGCGTAAATCGGTTTTGGTCTGCTGGGGTATGATATGGACTGATAGTAATTGCCTGGCACACGACGTTCGTCGAACGAATTCTTTCTTTCATGAAATTACATTTAAAAGAAAAACAAATTCTAAAATATTATTTTTTTGTTCTAAATGTACGAAAGAACGAATCCGTGGGACATCGTGGGACTGGCAGTAAATTTTTCGGACCGAAAAAATATATCATGTCAATATATCATATGATTAAAATGTATACTTGTATAAAAATATACTTGTATAAATAAGTAAACCTTTATATTAGATAAACTAAAAGTCCAGTAATTGCTCCATAAGTAAAGTTATAAAGCAGAAATTGCAAGCGAAGCCGGCATACGAAATACCATGGAGGAGAAGTTTTGGCATTTGCGAGCTCGTTATTTCTTTCATTACGGCTGGTTATCTAAAAACGTAGAGCGTATGCAGACTTTTTTCTTAACTGTAAATTTGTATACATTTTATGAACTACAATACCATTTGAATTGATGAAATCATATTTATTTTATTATTTTGCACATTTTTCGAATTAATTTAAAATTATCGCCCGCCCGTAGAGTATCTGTGAAATTAAAACGTTCATAATTATCATATTATTGTTGCTGCAAATAAACGTTTTAAGTTCATGGGGAATATACGAAATTGATTTAAACAAAAACTAAATAAGCGTTTCACAAAATAAAAATAAAAACATTTTATTTGCTTCTCTTTTTTCCAAACTAATGACTTGTTTATTAAAAATAAATAAATTTTCTTTTGTTTTTACTAAAGTTGAAAGAGACTCTTCGTTTTTTTTAAACACTTTCAAGAAAATCAATGGCAAATTGAAATAATTAAAAAAGCACACACAAACAAAAGCCTTGACTTTAAACAAAAAGAAAGAAAAATTCTACAAAATATAAACATTTTATCAAGAACAACAAATAAGAATAAAATTTAATAAAAGAAAGAATGGCCATTACAAATGATGAATGATCGGAAATAAATTGAAGTACGTTCGGAGCAAGAAGTACGACTGTTTTTAAATTGAAAAAAAAAAAATATATATATATATACTTCATGATCTATAACACACATCATAAAATTTAAGAAATAACATTTCGTATTTTCAAATAAATTTTAAACTTAACTTGTGCGTTCGAAATATTAAAACGCATTCATTAACTTTTTCTCTTTTAACAAATTCTTTTTTTATTTATGTGAAAATTATTTAATTTAATTTATTAATATTAACGAAACAATTTTTTTAATTATGTATATCGGCTGCTTTTATAGAGAAGGTGAACAAAATATATTATTTAAAAGATAACTTTACGGATAAAATATTTGAATATGATGGCGGCCATAAATCGCAGTAACTCAGTTTGTATTTCGGGAATAGCATGTCGTAAGTTGGCTTCCAAGAGCTCAATTTCTTTTAGTTCACCAGCGTATTTATGCGACTTTATGAGTCTCAAATCGCATGAATGAATTGGCTTGTGCGGGTAATAGTTCTATTTTGAGAAATTCTGTTTATTGACATTGACATTTAGTCAAAAGCAGTTTCATCACTGAACAAAACAGGATGCACGTAATGCCCGCTGAATTTCTCAAATGGAATCACGTTTTGGACATTTTCTTTTTCAATTTGCAAACTTTGCTCCGGCGTGCGAATTGCTAAATCAATATAAACCCAAAACTTGACAGTCTCAAACAACTGTGCTGTGAATTAAAACTCCACTACAAAAAAAAACACCCGTAATTTTTCTTTCGATTTCTTAACTTCGAATTGTGTATATTTTCTAAACTTCTATTTTATTGGGATTATATTCTCTATTTCAAACCATATGAAAGTAATTATATAGAAATAAGTACTATAAAGTTGCCAAATAATTTTGTTTTTGCTTTAAATTTTCTATTTATTTATAAAACGTGTAAATAAAGTGGAAGAAGAAAATACAATTCATAAATAAGACTTTTTTGTAACTATTTTAAAATTTAATTATTTGAAAACAACCAAAGTAAATGTACGTATTTATTTCTTTATTTACAATTTATAATTGCGGTTTTATAGACTTTTTCTCATAAACAATAACAGAACATCTGCTACTGTGTTCTTGATGGTTTTGAGGCGCTGAATACATGAAAAACGTGACCAACTAAATAAAAAATAGTCTTCACATATTTTTCACGTCGCAAAATTTGTAAAGTAGCTTTTTTTGTGGCCCCAATAAATAAAAATAAAAAGTTTCGAGTTTAGAGCAGGGATTGAAAATAGCACAGATTAATTTAGGAAAGACGTATCTAACAATTCTGAAGTAGAGGACACAAAATTAATTTAAAAAAACGCAATACAAAGTCGTGAACGTGAGTTCGTGCCCAGTTTCAGGCAAGTCATAGCATCCAGCATTTTTCAGATGTACATTAGTGTACCATTGTATTTGTTGTTGGACAAACACAATCTCCGAAACCTTTCAGGCTGATCTGCAGAAACACCCAGGGTATAGGCAGGAATCAAACCTGAGACCCCTAGACTAACAGTCTAGTATACTATTCACTGGAATACGGGGATCCGAAGGCATATCGCTTTCATCAATTGATGCTGTTCTATAATATAATGTACATCGCAGCGCCATCTACGTCTGTGTTGTAGCAAAATCGTCGGCGAAGTAAAATAATGAATAAAATGGCTATGGCGCAGCTACTCTGCTATAAAAGAATTAACAAAACGTGCAATAGCAGATTTGTAAAAGAATTAATTAAGGTTTCTTACTTTCACCATCTGTCTATTCTACACTATCCCTTTCCGAAAGAATGTAACACATAAAAAAAAGTTGGTAGGCATTAATTGCTTGAGTTTTTCCTTCTCTAAAAAAAACTTAGAAAAAGTTCTAACACCGATAAGACTCTTAGGGCCATTATTACAACTTGCTGTTAGTTAAAAGCAGGATTTTGTTAGACCGATAAATGTTCGGCGAATCATTAAATTAGTGAATCACACTACTGTTAGATTTAGATTACTTCCAATTTAATTCAGCAAACTACAAATTGATAGTACAGTAAAACACCAACAATGTGCAAAGCATAAGCTCAACATAAAGTGCATTAGAGATCTGATAGAAGACTATTCGAATGATTTCTGTTTATTAAAAACTTCTATCAGTCCAAAAAGGGTTCGATATATAAACTAGAAGGTATTGTAGCTGTGTTGACTGTTGATAGTTTTGAATGGATTTCGGATAAAAAAACTAAAAACGAAATCATTATAGTCATAAATATCCCTCACACATTTCGAAAATATACTCAAAATTTATTTTATTGACCAGAGAAATTCGGCAAGGATTTGGTTGGTCACATTATTTTTGAGTTACTATAAAAACCTTTATGTTTTAAATTTGTTTGGCAAAAATTTTTAAGCAGCAACAAATCACTTCCGTCCACGTCAATCTAACAACGTTTTGTATAGTAAATGATCAAAATAAGAAAATATCAAAATCTATTTCAACAGTGAAATCGTGTAAGAACTACAAATTTGTATTAAAATCATATTAAAAGTAAATTTTGATTTGATAATGTTTTACTTGAAGAATCAAATATTTGAATAATCAGGGTTGTCACAGAATCCAATGTATTCGGAATTGGATTTGAAAAGACGACAAAAAATACTTTTGTGTGATGAATTTCAATGTTATCGGTTTTATGTTTAATGAAGAAATACTATTTGTTTTGAACATAAAAGCGATAACATTGAAATTCAAAAGTATTTTTTTGTCGTCTTTTCAAATCCAATTCCCACTACATTGAATTCTGTGACAACCCTGAATATTCGTAAATTTTTCCGTCTTTGAAAAATTCAAACTTTCAATATCACTGTACAACAATTTCAAACTTTTTGCTAAATCACGGAGTTCCGACAATTGATTCTAGTAGAGGAGACCAAAAAAAATATATACATGTGTCGGCGTTTCACAGATCACATCGGAATTTTATTTTAGAGTTGAAGTTTCCCAGCTTTGACCTGTTCTTGCAGCGAATGGTATTTGTGACAGCCACAGACGTACTACTCACGAGATTTTAAATACTAACGGTCTAATTCATAAAAAATACTTATTTTAAGTTTTAAGTTCACATTAGTTATTAAATACTTTTTGCTTTATAAGCCAATAATAGGAATGACTATTTATAAATCTTCAATAACTTAACTATTAGACGTACATACTTTTAGAAGCGTAAAATTTTCTCTTTTTATTATTTATTCGTCAATTTTTTTTTGGCACGAAAGTTGCTGGAACTTGGGGTGTCTATCAAAAATGAAACAATTAACAATTTTCTTAACAATTCTTTTTATTAAGTGCAACTTCGCAGAAGTTCCAAAAGATTTTTATATGCAGGGTGGCGGTAAATTACGCATCCTTCCTTTACAATATCCTATCAGTTGACTATCAGGTGATCCTAGAAAATTTTTGCGGTATGTAGAGGGAAATATGGTACTCGTATGTGTATGAACTATTCTTAGAAATGTTGCACTGAAGTACAATGGTTCTTCACACATATTTATTGAATTATTTTCTAAAGATCCTATTTTTAATATATTTTGTGAATTAATTGAAGAATAATTATATTTTATCGACTACTCGTAAAAATAAGAATCTAATTCAAACAAATTCAAACTTTACTGGGAAGGCAGCACTTTTGACATTTAAACATCTCATATTAATATTTTATATTGATTTTGTCACACTTTATTTTCGGTCAAATCACCAAAAAAATAAATAAATTTGTTAAAATTAGCACACATTTCGGAACAAGCTCTGATATGTAGAACGGTATGTATACATACGTACAGTAGTGGTCAACTAATTATCCCACCCAATACACATTTGTATGTATTTTTTTAAGTTTATAATGTTTTTTTAAGCCTTCTTCTACCTGACGGTACTAATTTGTACTACCTTCTGTAGCGGTAAATTTAAAAAAGATTCTTTTAAAAGAAAATATAAAAATCGCCATGCAGTATCACATAGAACTTGGTCATTTTTGTTTGCAATATATATATATATATATATATATATATATATATATATATATATACCGACTTTTTTTCATACGAAATGTATACTTCGGATTGTTGTCGTGCATGAAAATCCACTGAACAGACAAGTTTCCCTCGGCAAAGCGATATCTTATTTTCTTTTTCTTTTCAAGAAAACTAATTTTTATTTATAAATATTTAATTAGTTATTGTCGTATTCATAAAAAAAATTATTTGGGTTTGAAATCTATTTTAAGGAAAATTTGTACGAAAAATTTGACTCAAAATACATTTCAAATACAAATAATTTTTTATGAATACGAGCCTTAATATATATCTATTAATTTAGATCTAAAAAAAAATTCAATTTAACTAAGAATACATTAATAATAATTATATATTTAACTTATATGTGGAAAAGAATATATATGTATATGAAATTATTACATATATATAATGAATACATATTTATATAAATTAATATAAACTAGTATATCCAGCGAATTATAGAAATTAATATTAAACAACGTTTACATAAATACATACGATAAATTACAAAAACAAAAAAAATTCTAAATAAGCAACTTAAAACTCTGTTTCATTTCTATGCAAAAGCAAATTGGATAAACACACATGCATACTTTGTTCACTTTTTAAGTTGAAGCTGATGCATGCATGTGTAATAAGTGTGCATGTGTTAGTAGCAACTTTAAACGCTTCTAGCTCGCAAAATACTAAACCGATTTAAATAAAACTAAGATTGTGCACTTCTATTTAAAAACCCGCTTAAAAACATATAAATCTTTCCGAAATCGGTTTAGTATTAGGGCCGTAAAAGTGATCTAAAAAAATATGTTTGCCTATTAAAAATAAAGATAATTTATTAATTAATTGATAACTATTTTCAAAACTAATTTTTAAATGACCCATAATACATGTGCAATTGAACAATTACTTCTTCATATTGTACAATAATATCATCAATGTGTATGTCATATTAAAATGTGGCGCAATATATTGGCAGACATCCAAAGACTTTTGATTTTTATTGCACAACCGAGAAGTTCTACTTCAGTTTTCATGTTATGTTTACTTTCTTGTTGTGAGAATAGTTGAGCTATATTTTATTCTAAAGTATTGTGCCACTTATTGAACAGTAGCGGCAAAATCACAATATGGACAATATTATAGTATAACGTATGGGCCGCTTTAGATATAAGTTTCCTTTCGGTTTCTGGGTGTAATAAATTAGTTCACTATAATATTCGTGTAGAGAAAACTTAGAGAAAAATATTAAAAAGTAAACCGAAATTGGAAAATTAAAAAATATGAGGATGGGAAGGCTAAGTAGTTGACCACCACTGTATATATGTGTGTGTATGTATGTATAAGTACTTATTTATGTATTAAACTAAATTATTATGTTGTTAAGGAGAGAACAAACATAAAATGTACACAACGATTGTCTGGCGACGAAAAATGTTGTTATTCAAATGTTAAATTAAATGTAGTATTTATTTTTGGAAAATAAATTTGTTTGTTATTAAAATGTCATGCGACAAGTGCTGACCAAAAAGAAGATTGAAGTTTTATTACAAAAAAAAAAGTGAAAAATTAAAAAAAAACAAGATCGCTTTAAAACAAACGCACAAACCACTAATCTTGAATTCTAATTTCTGTTTCTAAAAATCTAATAAATATTTAATTCAATTACAATTTCAAAGCTAGAAACTACAGGACTTAAACAATTATTGAAGTCGTTGACCTTAATTATTGTACCATTCGAATTTATAAACAAAAAGAAGAAAAAAAAACAAAAAACAAAGAGAAAAGAAAGGTTTCTTTCTTTCTATTTTATAGAATAGAATTGTCGTAAATAGTTCGCAATTAGTTTTCTTGGAATTATTCAAACGTGTGTATTTTGTTATCTATTTTTAATTATAATTCTAACTTATATGAACGTCGTAGCCTCTATGAATTGTTTTTAAAAATGTTTTAGTTATTTGAAAAATGTAAATAGTTTTTAAGACAATAAAATTAAGTTTGTAAATTTATGTTATTTGTATTTATTTCACTTTTCTCGCATGATTGTTCATTTGATAAGTGTAGCAACAATAGTGTAATAATAAAATAAATAACAATTAATTGTAATGAAATACTCGTAGTAGATAATTAATTTTTTAGAGCTAATTTTTAAATAGACACATTCATATATGTACACATGTGTATTCCATGTGTGAACACCCTGCAAGCATTTTCTATTGCGAGCTTTTCTAAGTAGCTTCCTCAATATGATTATATTAATGCTCTTTATGACTTTCAGAAGTGGCAAAAAACACAAAATTCAAAAAATTTGTTGGACCAAAGAAGTTCATTTATTTTTTGATCGTTACAATACGAGAATTACTAAATATATTTTTACTCAACTAACTGAGCATAGTTACATTTTATGTTTTGTTATTTTCTGCAAACAAATTATCCCCTAAAATATCCATAAAAAGGTTGTAGCAATTGGTCAGAGCACTGTCAGGCAGAATTGTATGCAATCAAGACGACACATCGCACAACACTCAGAGTGTTGACTGTAAGTGTTTATGTGCAACATGATACAGATCGCAGACTACAAAGTGCTCTACTTGGCATAAACGAATGTGTGTCATGCTACACAAGCAGCTCTGAGTGGCACGGCGGTAAAGTGTGCGATAATCATACAACATATTAGCAGTTCAAATCCTAGCGAATGAATATTTTGTTCGTATGTTTTCGTGAAAACAATTTTTAAGTGCATAGCACAATAGTTGTGCAATAGGCCAGTCAGTAAAACAATGCTCTGAACAGACTCTTATTTTGAATAGCGTTTTGAGCATTCAATGACTTCTAAATACAGGTAAACCTCACTTAACACGTGCTTCTTTGAACACAGCTTCGGTATAACACGGTTCGTATTTTGTGACACGTTTTTGGTTAACACGGAAAAACCTCAGTTTCACACGGTTTCTATAAACAGTTTTTCATTTAAGTGTGTACTTTTTTAACGTTGTCTCATCTTTCGAGCGACGAACATTTAAGAGAGCTCCAAAAATGTATTTTACCATTCAAAAAACTTTACACAGATCTTTCGAATGACCAAACAAAAATAACAGTTTATTTTTTGTTTTAAAGTAAAAAAATAACAATATGTAGTGATTAATGATGATGAACTTGATGATGAAAATTTTTGTTATGGTTTTATGTGTATACAGTCGTATATAAAATCAAAAAAAAATTTACATTTTTATGAAATCGTGGAACGTAACCGTTTTTTTACATGGTTTTGGTTAACACATTTTCGTGAAACGTAAGCCCCGTGTAAAATGAGGTCTACGTGTATTGACATTTTTATGTCACTATTTTTAAGCGAATGTGGTAAATAATTGTTTAAAATGATATCGCCATGTTAAAATAATTCGTTAAAGTACTAAAATCGAAGTATGTACTTCAATGATTTTTATTAGCATTTTAACTTAATATTTTGCCATCAAAGTTTCTGCTGGGCATGATGTTAAGGAGTATTAAAAATAATTTGTGTACATTAATTAAACATTTTATCATTTAAAATTATGAAAAATTGAAACTGCAATGAAATAAACAAACTTCATTTACGAGTATGTTCCACATTTATTTGGATTTGAAAATTTCGCTCACAATTTCAGATCAAATCGGTGTGATTGCTGAGATTGTAAAATGTTATTGGAAACCGTAAGTAGAAGTAACCCTGCCTTAAAGGGAAAGAACTCGTTTTGTTCAGATCTTTTCTGCAATGATGAAGTTTTAAAAACTGGCGCAGAAAAAGCTAATGCAATTGCAGATGCTTTTGGTAGATCACACACTATTACTATCAATAACCAATCGCCTTTGGATACATATGTATCTGATTTTGTTAATTGTCTCGATAATGATTCTCCTATTGGTAGTAATAATATTGAACATACAAATGCCACTGAGGTTAAAACATTTACTATGCTATTAAAAAAAATAAAGCCCCGTGGTTAGATGGCATAAATAGTATTATGCTAAAAAATATGCCAGACTACTTTTATGAAATTTTAAGTAAAATATACAATTGTTGTTTAATTAATGGCCTATTTCCCCGTACTTTAAAAAAATCAAAAGTAATACCGATTCATAAAAAGGGAAAAGACCCCAAACTACCCACCAGCTATAGGCCGATAAGCATTTTAAGTTTACTAGATAAGGTCTTTGAAAAAATCATTCATAAAAGATTAGTTGATTTTGCAGATCAAAATAATATCATTAACCCCCAACAGTTTGGATTCCGTAGGGAGCACTCTACCGTACACCAAATCAAGCGAGTTGTAAATTATATCGAAGATAACATAAGAAATCGCAAGAGTACTGGCATTGTTTTTCTCGATATAGAAAAAGTTTTTGATACCATCTGGCACAACGGGATGTTATACAAACTCAATGCATTAGGTTTCCCTTTATATCTACAAAAAATTATACAAAGTTTTCTAAAGAACCGTACATTTGTTGTCTGTGTTGACGGGGAATTTTCAACAGAAAGAACAATCCAAGCGGGATTGCCACAAGGGTCAGTACTATCACCTACACTCTACTCATTGTATACATCTGATGTTGAGGTGCACAGAAATCAGGAAGCAGCATTTTATGCTGATGACAGTGCTTTTATATGCAGTGGAAAACTTTCAAATGCAATAATCAAGAGAATGCAAGAGAGCCTTACCACAAGCCAAAAATATTTTAATAAGTGGAAAATAAAAGTAAATGATAATAAAACGCAGGCTATTATATTCTCATATAAAAAATCACCAAAACGTATTCCTACTAAAATTTTGTACTGTCGGGGAAACGTGATTCCCATCAAAGATGATATTAAATATCTAGGTATCCTTTAGATAAAAAACTCAAATTTAAACAACATGTGAATTACATTTGTGATAAAGCTTTAAAGTGTGGACGTGCTCTATACCCCACACTTAATAGGAGGTCTAAGCTCAACCTCAAAAATAAGATATTGTTGTACAATATGTGTATTAGGCCGATACTGACTTACGGCAGTCCAGCATGGTTTCACAAAAATGCTAAGACCCATACAAAAAAGCTTCAGATTATCCAGAACAAAAATTTAAAAATAATTCACTATCTTCCCCCTAGATTCCCCACTGACTTACTGCATAATAGATTTAAACATAAAAAGTTAAACGCGTTTGCCAATGATCTGACGCTGTCGTTTAATGAAAAATGCAGATTGTCTAATTTTGAAACAATAAGAAATTTACTAAACAGTCGCTGAGATTCTTTTGTTAAAAAGAATCTTACTAGCGATTGTTTTACCAAATTTCATTATAATATTTTCAAAGTTTATAAGAGGTTTTTGTGACAAATTTTCCTCAAGACAGTATTATTAATAGTTTCCTTATTCAATTATAAGATTTAATTGTTGTAGTACGTAAGTAAAATCTCATAACATTGTACCTTATTTAGTTTATAAGATTCGTGAATAAAAGATTTTAATAATAATAATAATAAAGTCAACGATTCCGTATTCAGGAATGCGACAAAAATCTCTGAACCACATGAGTATGATTTGCATAATATTTTTAGCGTTGAAGGTGATGTCTTTCGTAAACAAATGCGGTGATCAGAAGGTGATACCGACTAAAAATTATTATTTTTAAAATTGTTTTTTTTTTCTATTGTTTTTTTATGAAATATGTTTCATACTCAATTTTAATTAAATATTTATCATATTTTACCTGATATTTAATATGTTCGTGTTCGTCCCGTCATTTAATATGGATATTCTATTTTTTTTACAGGATTTTTTTACGAGAGTTTTCAAGGAACATACATATCTATCGCGTAAAAATAGAATTAGGTGTAGTTTGTAATTTACAGTACCAAAATACATGCAGTCGTATATTTATCGAACTGAAAACTATTTAGCAATTTACAATAAATAATAAAATGAATAAAATAAATTTGTTTAGTCTTTTAACGCAAATTATTATGATAAAACTGACATCTGTCAACAAATAATTACATTTGAATGATGTCTCTCAGTGATTTTTAAAAATATTAACACCTTCAATTAGCACCTCTTTTACATTCATATTCAAAAAATTATGAAAATACGTTTTTCTTCTGCATCTGTTTAGTGAATTCAACATAAATTATGAGCACAGTGCGTTAAAAATAAAAAAAAATAATTTTGCGATCAAACTCAATTCCAATGTAAGAATAATTAATAACCAACAGCATTAGAACTTTACACAAAATGAAACAGGCAGGCTGCCAAGCATGATTGAATAATTTACAAGTTTTGTTAATTAAAATTTCAAATTGTATGCACACACGCACGCACATGTATTATTGACATGTCTGGCACTTTTCAGATAATTAACAATTAAGTAATTTCGTGATCTCGGGAATACACAATAATTAAACAACAAAAACCACAAAGTTTGTAAAATTTGGGCAAAATAAATCTAATAAATTAATATAAATAGCTTTAATTTAAAATACAAAAACTAATGAGCCGCCATGCAATAATTTAACTGGAAAAAAATGCAATTGAAAAAAGTAAAATAAAAAAACGAAAAAATTCTCAAAATTCCAATGAGTACGACATAGAACGCATTTTAATTAAATAGTACAAAATTTCAAAGTATTCAATTGAAACGAAACGAAATGAAACGATTATTAAAAAAGATCAAACCAAAAAAAAAAAAAAAAAGAAACTAGTGAACAATTTGATTTTTATTAATTAAAAAGTGTGACTAAATAAACAGCCAAGTAATTAAAAATGTTCTACAAGTTGTTTTTATATTTTAATAATAAAAAAATACATTTATTTTTCTTCAACACGAAAAAACAATTAAACAAATTTGGGGTCGGTTGAATTGAAATTTTCAAGCAATCATTTTAATCACCTTTTAGGCTTCACTGAATTTTCGAGAGATGGAGAGAAATATCTTATTTATAAATAGTCTCATGTTTTTACTATATTTGAAATAAAATCAAATATAAATTCATATATAGGAATGCGATTAGAATATAATATTTAGTTCATAATAAATGATTTTTTCATTAGTTGATGATTTATTTTTTATGATTATTATTATGAAAATTCATAAAAAAAATTATAAAAATTCTTTAATCCTCAAAAATTGTTCGCCGGAGTGGAACACTCACTTCTGGGGGCAAATTACGGCATTCGATATCGCACAAAATCGCATACAAAAGTTTTTGAATTTCTATGGAAATTTCCTTCGATATCAATTGCCGTAATTTGTCCCCTGGATTATCGTAAATAGTACGTTGTAGGAGGCTTGAAATTACCCAGTTCACTCTATCTCAAATGATAAATGTTTGAAAATGATTTGAATGTAATTTGAGGTTAGAAGAGTCGGTAAAAAATTCCGGGAAAAAAGTAATTTTTCACTTCCCGGGAACTGAAATGTACTATAAAAATCCAACCAATTTCGACTAGTATACATTTAAACAGGTGAAAATACTAAAAATAAATAACTTACAAATACAAATTTTTGTCATTCAAAAGGTCCATATTCCATTTTTACATAAAATTAGTTTTTAATCACAAAATATGGACGCATCAATGGTCTAAATTTGAAAGTAACAGAAAAACATGTTGGCGATTTCATGGTAATTTATTATTGCTTCTCTATTTTCAAAGTATAAAAAAATATTTCAATAAAAATTAAATTCACCTGTTTTTTAACTTCTCGCTGCAGGAAGTTACTGATTTTACCCCAATTTCGAAAATCACATTTTCAACAGTCGATTCTGACTAATTTCACCATGATGTCCGTATGTATGTATGGATGTATGTGTGTGTGCCTGCGTGTGTGTGCGTATGTATGTGAGCATCTCACAACTTAAATATAGCTTAACAGATCGAAACCAAATTTGGCACATTCTAAAGATGATCCGATTCAGTTCGGTAGATTTCGATGCTTTTCAAAAATTATTAACTACTCAACCAATTAAGTCCAAAATCCAATCAGCTTTTGACATATAAAAAAACAACATCGATCACTGCAAATTTGATTAAAAAAAATTTGTTGGTCCGTTCACAGTTATCGTTGACGAAAAATTTCGAAAAAAAAGCGTTTTCTTTTAATAACTTTAAAGTTCTTCGTCAAATAGATTTTTGATGTTTACTAATTCTTATGGATGTAAAAAACAAACGTCAGCCGTTTCGAGAGAAATCGTCCTCGAAAATTTTGGAAAAATCGTTTTATTTTAGTAACACCAAAAGTTGTCGGTACATCAATTTTCAATATTTATTTTGAAAAACTTATAAATTTTTGACCGCTTTCAGGTTCGCTTAGCGGGAAGTTTTGAGGATGACCGGCAAGGTCAAACGAAATCCATATTTTTTTGTAATTTCATTATATTGAATATGAATCTGGTAATGTAATTGAAATCGTCTTAGCTGCTGTCGAAATGTGATTTTCAATTTAGAGTAAAAATGGAAAAATGAAATATAAAGCCACATATTTGCTTCCTCGCCAGCTAATTTTATTTTTTTATTTTTAATTTACTTTTAATAATAGTAAAACAGTGTTGTGAAAACAAAATATTCAGAAGAAGACAGGTTTGTGGCAAAAAGTTTAGGAAATACGATGACAGAATAAATAAAATTATTAAAATCGAAAAATTTACGAGAGTGTACAAGAATTTTTAACTAATTCCGAGGGCAGTTTGATAATTCTGCGTATAAACGTATACCTATTTTAGTTGCATGCATTTAAACAGCAAAAACTACCGAATTACTTATTCCCTTCCCCATGGAAAAAACAATAAACCAAATAAAATTGCATACAAACACGCACATTTATAAAAAATTTTATTACTCATAAACATATGTATGGTAGGTACTCTTAAACACTCTCATCGCTTTGCTTGAACCAATACTTACAAAGGGAATGCGTGTACGTGTATATTTTTAGCATTTGTAGTGGTGTCAACTTTATGAGCCTTTTATTGCTTTAATACTGAACATATTTAAATAATATATAATCGGGTCACAAAAGCTCAACAATGTTTAGCACTTGGCAAAAGAATGAACTAAATCGGTTGGCAAACAAAGGGGAAAAGGAGATTTAAAAATTTGTCTTTGCCTATTTATATATAGATGATAGCGTCAGATCATTGGCAAACGTCTTAATACTTTTGTATTTAAATCTATTGTGTAGTAAATCCGTGGGGAATCTAGGGGGAAGATTATGAATTATTTTTTAATTTTTTATTTGAATGATTTGAACCTTTTTATGTATTGGTTTTAGCAGTTCTGTGAAACTAAGCTGGGAAGCCGCAGGTTATACAACAATATCTTATTTTTAAGATTGATTTTAAACCTCCTATTAAGTATGGATTAAAGAGCACGTTCGCACGTTCGCACTTTATAACTTTATCACAGATGTAACTAAAATATTATTTGGCAATGACACATTTTCTGGAAAGATTTTGTCCTCAATTGTCTCAAATCGATCATTTTTGTTTGTTTTAAGACAAGTATATTTAAATCAATAACAAATTTACAATTCATCTAATTTTTTTAATTTAAACAAAAAACATCAATAGATACTAAAAAGTTACCTTAAGTATTTTTTTTATAATAATTTTAATAAGAATTTCATATAAGAGAATTTAAAAAATGTAAAATCATGTCACTACAAAACTAAAATAAAAATGACTATCAATCTCATTTATTTATTAAATTTTTCATTTATTATATTTCTTTATTTAATTATGTATTTGATAACAAAAAAAATGTTTGCAAATTTTTCCATTTAGAATTTGTTTTTTTCAGATTTTCTTGTCATAATTCAATTGATATCAAATAACATTTGTTATATATAACAATCAGCACAAAAAATATAAAATTTTAATTACCGCAAATAATGATCACTTGAGAGCAGCATAATTTAGCAACAATTATGTATAAAATTTTTTTGTTTATTTATTTATTTTTTTTTGCAACAATACACAATATTTAAACAATTATTTTTGCATTCATTCATTCATTCATTCATTAATAATTTTATTGGTTTTACTTTTATGTTTGTAACGCATTTTTCTTAAATTTAAATATCTTTATATTTGAGCGTATAGTATTTATTTAATTGGTTCGATGGCTTTGAACTTTAAAGCACGAGCTAATAAATGACCACAAAATCGTGTCGGTTTTAAAATAATAATAAATAAATTTGGAGAGAATACGCAAATGAAACCGTTAAAAATTAAATAATTTTTTCTTAGTTCTTGCTTGAAAACCATTCAAAGATACACAAAAAAAAAACAATTAGAAAATATACGAATCGGAATTATAAAGACAAACAACAAACAATGTTCTTCTTTCTTCGTCCGCGTTTTGTTTAAAAAAAATCTATCGCTGTGAGTCAGAGTCAGTCACCAGCGAGCAGTTAAATTCTAACACTAAAATTGCTACAAAAGAGTTTGTAGATCTTTTTCGTTTTTCTGTTTTTTATTTCGATTTGGATTTTCATTGCTGGTTATAAATTTTGCTTCTAGTTATACACTGACGTAGTAGTTCATCGTATTAAAGTTTAATTTTCACTGTTGCTTATGAAGTTGAGTGAGTATTTTGTATCATTGCGGTTTCGATTTCATGAAAAAGAGACTTACTTTTCTGACCCAGCAAACGATCACGGAGCATGAATGACTGAATGAAATGAATGTTTTTGGGCTGACAGACAGCCCGGTTGGTTGGCTTTTTCAATTATCCAATACACTACATAAACACTTTGTTGGATGGGTCGAGGGGTACATTTGAGAGTGAGTAAATGAATAAACGAATAAGTGACAACGGCGTTAACTTTTGCCAATCCATAAAAAATTAACCATTAACCACACACTAACACAGGTCTCCTGTTCACA
This sequence comes from Gymnocheta viridis, assembly GCA_956483585.1. Lineage (NCBI taxonomy): Eukaryota > Metazoa > Arthropoda > Insecta > Diptera > Tachinidae > Gymnocheta > Gymnocheta viridis. The sequence continues at coordinate 2,752,662 of OY101441.1, read as the reverse complement.
CTTAAATTTATCAACCAGCCACCATATTAAACGTCAAACAGCCAAATAGACCGCCACAAGTTGTTGGTTAAACTGTAATGATGTAATATTTATCTATCTATCATTAATAATAGAGAGGTTTTTTTTCTTCTTCAATTTTTTTATAGAATGTACTGCATGTGAGATTTTCTGTGTTCTAAAGATGACGAGAATTGACTTTTTTAAGTGCGGACGACGATAGTGAAAAATTAATGTTTGGACAGAAATATATTTTTTTAATACAAAAAAAAGCAGACACCAGCAAAAAGAACAACAACAACAAATAAAATTTAATGGATTTTAGGCAAATACACACACACACACAAACAAACAATAGTATTTTTAATGAGCTTTTCAAATGAAATGATAGTTTTAAGCGACTGCTTCAAATACTCTATAAGCTTTTGCAAAAAATTATTTGACATTAAATTTAAATAAATTAGCCGAATGAGGAGTTCAACGGAAGGATCCGTACTTGCTTGGTTAGGGATAAACTTTGATTTTTTACTGATTGCGATGTGAGAATTTCCAATGTACATGCAGCTCCATGCCAAAAATAACTCTTATTGTCTATGCAAAGTTTAATTATTAAACATACTTACAATCATACACTTACATACATACATATGTATGATCATATAAGTATGTACTAAAGTTTATTTAAAATAAAAATTTTATCTATATTATTAATAGGCACACACGTTTATTTAGATTCCTTTTACGGCCCTAATACTGAACTGATTTTGGAAAGATTTATATATTTTTAAACGTGGTTTTACATAGATGTGCACAATCTTAATTTTATTTAAATCGGTTTGATATTTAGGGAGCTATAAGCGGTTAGAGTTACTACTAACACGTGCACACTTATTGCACATGGATATATCAGCTTCAACCTGAAAAATAAACGAAGTGTGCATGTGTATTTGTCCAATTTGCCTTTGCATAGAAATGAGACAGTTTTAAGTTATTAATTTAGACGATTTTTTGTTGTTGTATTTTATCTTATGTATTTATGTAAATGTTTAATATTAATTTCTAGAATGCTGTCGATTGAGTCGGCCGCTTGCTAGACTAGTTAAAAGTAACAAACATTTACATTTATCATAAAATTGAAGTAATTTTAGTTCAATTCAAAATTAACATTTTAATATTGGTATTAATTTATGTAACTAAGTAAAGAAATATTGGAACCCTTAAACTATTGGAGTAAATCAGATGGAAATATAAATCTGAGTGAGGACCCTCCATGTATGGATACATTTTTGAAGTTTGTTTAAAAAATTTCTTTTAGAAATAGGTATAACAAGTGTCACAGAGAAAAAGCTACAAAACCTCCTTTTAGGATATTTACCCTACGAGAACCCAGAGCTGTACATTCGTAGAGCACATTCTCAAAAGTCTCTTCGTGTATTTTGCAGAATCTGCATAGCTTGGTCTCCAAGTTTATGTTGTTATATGTCCGTAATTATCCAAATCTCACTCTTATCGAGTATTAGAAAACTTTGCAACCATATCTACGGAAACTAAGGTGTTTTGCCCAAAGTTCATATCAAAGACTATCAAACGATACCTAGAGAGCAACCTATTGTTGATTTATGGTCATTAATGTTCCGCACAAACGCTAGTTAACAACACTGGAAGGCAACATCTCGGAATCTAATTCTTAAATATTATAAGAACCCAATTTCTATCTAACGCCATTCTAACAACTTCATACGTTGTGCTCTGAAAGGCTCATCTATAACAAGTCTGTACTTTACTTAAAACTAGAGTACGCCTAGTGGTCGAAATTAGACCGCCAGCTTAAACGTATACCTATTTTAGTAGCATTCGTTTAAAGAGAAAAAACTACCTAACTTATTCCCTTCCTCATGGAAAAAAGAAATAACGAAATAAAATTGCTTTGCTTATGTTTTTACTTGAACCAATACTTACATAAGTGAATGCTTGTACGTGTGTATTTTTTGCATTTGTAGTGGTGTCAACTTTATGAGCCTTTTATTGCTTTAATACTGAACCTATTTAAATAATATATAATCGAGTCACTAAAACTCAACAATTTGTAACATTTGGTAAAAAAATGAAGAAAATCGGTTGCAAACAAAGGAGAAAAAGGGATCTAAAAATTTATCTTTACCTATTTATATATAGATACAGCTGACCTAATATACCATAAGTGTTTTTAAAAAATAAATCACTTAAATTATTAAAAGAATATAATTTACATCTAATTAATTCTTCTAATAAAATATTTGCTTTGTCTTGTCAGCGAATCTTGTAGCATATCTTTGGCAAAATCTTTACTAACCGTTCGAAAAGTAAATTCAAGCTTGATGCATGAAAAACAAAAATTAATAGTTTTACTTAAAAATTAAAAAAAATATATATCTATAAACATTTTAATGAAAAAATGGCAAATATTCAACAAAAAGGCAAAGTCAGTGTCATTTAAAAATGAAATGATGTTAGAGCGACTGTCTGATGGACGGACTTTATGATAGACAAATGGGCAACAAACACATACATTACGGTATGAGTTGAAGCCGGCTATTAAATAACTTAAACAACAAGAACAACAACAACAACATACGAAACAACGAACAACAAAAGCAGAACAATAATTTTAGTGTACTCGCATACACATTACGGATGGTTGAATGGAAAACACCAAAATGCAATTGTGATTTGATACAATATTAGAAACAGCAACATCATATAATGGGCAGTAGGCTTTTGGCAAAGGCGACAAATATAGAAACGTATTTGTTCCCTCGCTTGTCACTTTTAAAAGCAGCTCAACACTTAAAATTGATTCTAAATGCGTTTTTATGCCTCGTAGCTAAAAATCTTTTGTATAGATATGCGTTTCAATTATTTTAATAAATTATTTCGGATGCTGTTGTTGATGTTGTTGTTGTTTATATGCAATATGTTTTTTTTTGATGTTTTGTTAATGGTGCTTGTGTGTACATATTATCCATTGTTAGCAACGTTCGAACATTAGAAAAAAATTTGTTAACAAAAACACCTTTTAACAAATTTAGATGCTACTAAAGATTTATCATTTATTTTTTTTTAAATTAATTTTTATTTATTTTTTTTTTCTTCAAATAGAAAAATCAATCATGTTCGCTAGGCTTGTAATTAATTGTTGTTACGCACTTTTTGTTGTTGATTTGCAATTTATAAATTCGTGTTATATATGCGTTATACGAATGATATTGTTATAAATTATTGTTAAAACATTGTTATTATTATTATTTTTTTTGTTTTTGAATTGAAATTCTAACACCCAAATGCTCAACACCTTGTATAGTTGCAAAAAATAAATGTAATATTTGATGTTTTTAACACGAAATATTAAATAAGTTTGAAAAAATTAAATAAGTTTGGTATGAGCCTGAATCCCATTGCGGTTCGTTCAAATATGTGTGAATGTACGTGTGTGTGTGTGTGTGTGCACTCAAGAGTTGAAACGATTGATTTGGCAAAATATACTTTTCCAATTTTAAGACAAGTTTATTAACAAAGTTTACTGCAACAGTGCAAACGTTTCAACGCAAAAGTATTGAATTATCAAACTAGAAGAGTAACATTTATAAAAATAAATTTTTTCAATATTTTTTGTTTTTATGTTTAAGAAAATTCTCTGGTAAGTTTACACGTTGTAGAGTTCAGTAGCCAAAGGGTGTCCACGGTAGCCCATTAGTTTCTACATGTAGAAGCCCATTTGAAATTTTCAGAGAATAACAACAAATAATATTTAAAAAAAAAGTTCAAAGCATTATACTGAGTAATATTGTACTGTTGTACAGAACCCGCCGTGTAAGGTTTCGACCGACCAGCAGTTGGATGGGTTTTTAAGTTAGTATTTATTTCACATTTTCAAAAGTTTATAAAAAAAATTACTTCTGTCAAGATAGCGTCGATTATGTGAATTTAAAAACCGGGAAAAATTCGAAAAAAGTTTATGAGTATTTTATGTCTAATACCTAAGAGATTGCGCCGAATTAGAAAATTAAAAACAGGGGGAAAAATTGTGGCTACCAGTCGGAGCGATTAATTATAAAAACAGACATCTTAAGGAACAAAATGAGACAATCGTGCTAATAAAAATGTAAGATTTAAAATTGATGTTACCATTGTGTACATATTTTTATGAATTCATTATAAAAAGGTAAAAATTGATGTAAAAATTTGTTTTAAGCGTGTTCGGTATAATGAAGGATTTTGGTATGAAAATGGCTACCAAAATGTCGGCACTTTGGAATTAGTTCATTACAACCGGCCATTCGCTATAAACGAGTTTTACTGTATTTATCTTCACACAGTGAATAAGGAATTATTCGCTTAACATGCCTTTAATAATGCGAGAATGCGTGAGAAGATAAATGCATCGAGTTACGCAGGTTATAGAAAAATATCGCATGCGATTCATTTAATTTTTCTGTACATATTTTACTTTTGTGTCACATTTGTCAGTAAATTCGGTCACTATAACCAAAATCCTCTTCTCAGCGTAACAAATTTAGCAACAAATTAAGGAATTTTAAATCTGGCAAAGCGGGTATGGCAGTAAATGAAGATAATACTAAGTTGATGGTATCAACGCACAAGGCGCTCAGTAGACTCGGCCGGACAGTGGAAGTTAAAAACTACAACTTTTAGATATAATTTCTACCTCGGTAGATAAGTATACAAAAAGGTTAGAATTAGATACGTTTAATTTTGTAAAAAAAACTAAAGATGGGAAATGCGTGAAAATTACGTGGGAGAAGTTCAACCATATAACAAACGTGTAAAACTTTAGACTACAAAGGGAGACAACATGAGCAATTAAAAAATCTATTTTTTTCAAGGGTCTAAAACTATATAATATGCTACCTAATTGTATTAAATCAGATAGAAATATTGATGTATTTTAAAGAAATATCGCACAATTTGTAAGAGATAATAAAATAACATAATTCAAGAAAATGTATGAAAAAAGAAAATTGTTATATAATTATAAGATTTTATTTAAAATATAATAAATACTATTAGTACTTATGAAATTTATATTAATCGAGATTGCCTCGATATCTTTTTTCAAAGATTTAAAAAACTTTTGTTTGTTGAGGGTTTTTAGCTAGTCTATATACATGCATTTCATTGGTTGTAAGGAAAATAAAATAGATTCATATCGAATATAATAATTTGTTTGTTGGAATTTTTGAATAAGTTTCAAAGCATACTATGCTTATACTATTGTAATTTTTATAACTCTCATTGAGTTTTTAAAGGTTTTTGTATAAGTAAAGAGGTTTGAAACATTTAAAAATTAGGTTTAAGGTCTACTGATGATTTGGCTTAAGCACCAATGAAATGCATGTATATAAACTAGCTAAAAACCCTCAACAAACAAAAGTTTTTGAAATCTTTACTATTAGTACTACTACTACTAATAATAATAATAAAAAGAAAAACACTACTGGATAATAGAGGCTACATCAGAATAAGTAGGCAGTTCTGGGATTGATATGACAACTATGATCAACCCGTTCTTTCTCACAGAGTCGTCAACATTTATCGCATTCAATATTTTTAATCACATATTTAACTCGACATACTTATGTATTTATCTTTAAAAATTTTTTAGGTGTATATTTTTATAACAAAATCATTTTTAGTCTTGAGGAAGTGGATCGGTGCGTGGACTGTCTGTCTTAAAATACAAAAAAGGAGAGTTCGTATCACAGAAGTGACAATTTTTTTATATTTTTTTGTTTATTTATTTATTTATTCACTTGCAATACATATATCCTATTGGCCAATTTTATCCGTATTACTTGTACATAATAGTATTTATCTATGGAGAGTAAACACAACACAAATATCAATATCCCTGCCTTTGCACACACACCCCGCTTAAACTAACAATAATTAGTAATTGCAATAAAAGCAAAGTCTCAGATGGCACCCTTATTATTAGTGCGTCGAGTTTAAGCTATTAAAAAATTCTATTATTTTTCGTTTAAAAGTTGCTAATGACATAGATAAAGAACGTAAATTTTTGCGTAAAGTATTCCAAAGCCAAGTAGCCTGTACTAGAAAAGATCTTTCATAGGTCGCATTAATATTACGTGATATAACAACTTGTTTAAAAATTTACAATTTGCTTTAGCAGCAGAAAAAAAATAACTGTCGGAAATTAATGACCCTTATGTATTTAATACATAATTTGCTTATAGGCCATAAAGTTTATATTTTATAATAAATTGTTTAAATTTAATTTATATGTTAAGATAAATTTAAATAAAAATATTTGCCAAACTCACCTTCGCCTTCGATCCTCATCTAAATTCGCCATATTTTATAAAAATCTTTATGCAATTTTGCGTTTTATTCGAATAGAATGAAATGTAGATTTATGATTTTTGTTGTTGCTCCTTTGATCCTTTTTAACGTTTTCCAATTCAACAAAAATTAAGGAAGTTTGTTGCTATTTATCTTTATTAAGTTTTTTTTGTAGGGCTTTTATTGATGTTACTGCAGTTTTAGTTAAAATAAATGTACAAATAAAAAACTGTTGACAGCTACTCAACTGAAATGGCCAGCATTAAAAATAGTGATAGTTGTTTAACTAATAAGAAACATAGACACACACAAAATGCTGATGATGCTGAAGCTGATGCTAATAGTGGCTCTATATGTCTTCCTTATTTCCTTAATAATTTTAAAGGTTTCTTTGTTTTTGTTATTGTTGGAAGAATTGTCAATGTTGTTTGATACTATTAGAAAAGCGGTTCGCCATCTATTTTGTTTGGGTTTGCTTTCTTATTGGCATCCAATGGCTGCTTGCTATTGATGCTGTGCTTTGTGTTGTAGGAGTTTCGACGATTTGTAAAGCAACAACATCAAAACTATCAATGCCAATTAATGTTTTCCCCCCTTTTTTTAAAAGGCTATCAACACAATGATGCTGCTTTTGCTGCTGCTGCTGCTGGTGCTGATGTTGAAGATGAGGACAAAGGTTTTTTTCTTTCTTTCAATTTTTGTCTTATTAATTTCAATGATTTTTTGTTCCTTAGTTTTGTTTTGTTTTTGTTTTTCTCTCGTTTATTATTGTTTTAATAGCGTGTATTGATCGTGACTTTTTTCTGAATTTGGCTTCTACGATTTGTATAAGCTCTATTGCCAAATTTTATTACAGTTTTGTATTGTTTTTTTTTTTTTTATAAACAAGAACAAAAACTATAAACAACAAAAACTCTAAAGAAAGAGGAACTGTCTGGTCTCCTTCTATTGCTTAATTTTTATTTTATTGAGTATTTCAGTGTTTTTTTTATAATTTTGGTGTTGCCTTTTAATTTTATATTTGCTTATTATGCTCTTAAGTACTTTTTTACTATTTGAATTTTATATTTCTAAATTTTTTGAATTTATTTTTTTTTTTTGATATTTTGTGTACGTTGTTCAATATGTTTTTATATTAAATAAATATGTAATTGAAAGCACAGTTTCGTTTTTTTTCTCCCCTTTGTTTTTGGGTATTGCCTCTTATTATCTATTCTTTTTTGAAGTTTCTTCTCCGTATCGCTATTTGGTTTATGGTTTCCAGGTGAGTGTTGGTTGCTTAAATGGACGATGTCTTTCTAGTTATTGTTGGTTTTGGTTTTCAGTTGGTTTTCTATATGTCCGACTGTCTGCCTGTTTGTTTATTTTCTTCTTGTATTGATATCAGTAACAGTAATTCAAAACACAAACAACATCCACAAGTTCCTTTATTTATGTTGACCCGTTTTGCATTTAACTTTTTCTGCTGATGAGTTTTTTATTTCTGAAAAAAGGGCAAATTAACTAAAATTAAAATAAATATGTACTATTTAAGTATGTATGTATAACAAAAGGATCTGTTTTAAAATCAATTTTGATATAATTCTATTTTATTAAAATATTTCTCAAAACACAATCTGAAAATCTTACGAATAAAAATCTGAGTATTTCTGAGCTGTAGAAAAATATATCTTTGACGTAAGGGGGAAGGAAGGGTCTCACAAATCTAACATTAAAGAAAAGAAAGGCACGGTTATGTGTTGTACTCAATAGAGATGGGCTCCGCGCTCATGATTAGCGTGAATCCTGTGTGCTTACGCATAATCGTAACATTAAAAAATTTGCCATACATATTTTTATTACAACCTAAAAATAAAATAGATTCATATCGAATATAATTTGTTTGTTGGGATTTTTGAATAAGTTTCAAAGCCTACTATGCTTATTTATACTTCTGTAATTTTTGAAATTCTCATTGGTTTTTTAAAAGCTTGTGTATAAGATAAGAGGTTTGAAACATTTCAAAAATATGGTTTAAGGTCTACTGATGATTTGGCATTAGCACCAATGAAATGCATGTAGCTAAAAAAACCCTTCAACAAACAAGTTTTTTGAAAATACATATTTTTATTAAATTTTTTTAATTATTTTAGCTTTTTTCGTTAGTATTTCGTGATCGTGACTAATTTTTTTTTAAATCACGTAAGCGTGCATGAACGTGAGCCAAAAATATAAAGTCTTGTATGAGCGTGCAGCAGTAAATTTTTTATCGTGAGCGTGGAAGAGCGCGAGTGAAAAGTTACTCACGATTCCATATCTAGTACCCAATAATGTTTGCCAACAGAGACACTCAATTGAAACATTCGGAGAGGCATTGTCAGTACGACCAAAAATAATTGCCTTGGTCGCATTTATTTATTTATTTATTCAGTAATTTAATATCGGTAGTTAGTAGAAGGTGATTATAATAGACGGTCCAGATAAACATTAAAATCTTGCTGGAAACTGCCATTCGAAATACGGTTACCGTTAAATAAATGAAAAACATAACCAGCAAACATTAATGTCTCACAGTCACCCCAAATTAGCTGGTAAATACAGATCCTTGATGAACTCCTGCTTTACGAGACAGTAAATTAAACGTCCACGAACTGCGCCTTTATGTGATTTTCGTAAATTTTTGCGAGGCTGTGTAAAACCTATTCGCTATAAACATTATTTTTTCTAATGTATATTATATATATTTTTTACAGTTTTGCAAATTTTTATAATTTCAGCTATAAAGACGATTTTTTAGTTTTATTTACAATATGGCTTTTAAGTGATATTAACATTTTAGCGAACTTTTTGTAATTTTTGTTATGTACTATTTTTTGAGTTTTGACATGTTGCTTCAATGAGTTTGAACCAATCTAAGACCACATTTTATATTCTTGCTATTTCTTGCAAACTTTCGCCATTTGGGCAATGTAAATATTTTAGAAAATATTAAAAATATAGTTGAAGAGTAGTTAAACAAAAATAAAAACAAATTAGCACAATCCCATTGCCAATTACAAGTAATTTGTAATGGCCTTGGTATATTACAATTACAAGTATGGAATTGTATTTGCTACTAGTCCAATTACATAGATTATTAGTAATGTAATTGCAGTGAAAATGCAATCGCCACCAAGAGTCATCTCGAAATACATACATATCTAAAAACGTACTTATCGCAATATGTTAATAAGTTTGATAATTTCATGTTTAATACAAATTTTCTAAGGTGAAAGATACTATAAATTATGTATGTATATCTTCAGAATAAAGGAAGAGCAACTAAGAGATGTTAATATATATTCCATTCTTGAATTTAGGGCCACACATGTAACATAAAATTGTATTACAAAATCAAGTGGGCTTCAAATATTACAAATTATTGTGTTATATGCCCTCTCTTTGTTAATTATTTTAAAGAAATATACCTAGCTATAGTTATTTTAAATAAATTCAAGAGCTTAAAACAAAAGTTATGATTCTTTTATAATGGACTGGCTTGGCTGTATGTACATACATATGTAAGTTTGTATATTTACCCGCAATCAGCAAATTTTTTTGCGAATTAAAAGCAGAAAAGGGAATCAACAAAAAAATATCTTTCACAACACATTAATACTTTATTAACAAATTAGAATTTTTAATATATATTTTTCTTTCTGTTTAATTTTTATATTTTTCTTTCTTACATTTATTTGTATTTGAATGCACCTGGAGGTTAACAACAGTAGCGGTTGGATGGTTGATAAGTGGTGGTAGTGGTGACTGAGTGGATGAATAGTGTTGGTGGTGGCAGGCGCCGCTGTTGCTGCTTTATTATGATTATGCCAGCAACAAAGTGCGGCCTGAAGAAGCAACAACTTGTATTTTTTTATGAAAACCACGAAAACAACAACATACACTACTTAACTAAATATTTTAGAAGAACATTGGAAGAGAAAAAATAACGAAAAATAAATATAAAAATGACTGCTAAAAACACTATATTTTGTTGTATTTGTTTGATTTTATACAACTTTTCATATTAATATTTCGTTTTTTCTTCATTACACATTCCTTTTACACTCCAAAGTCCGTAGCATTTTGTAACATTCTTTTAATTCTTTGCACACTTTAAATAAAAAAATTGTATTCAAAAGTCTTTATTATTAACTTGAAAGCACAAACAATCACAATTTTAAGCGAAATATTCTATTTCTTAGCAAATTATCTCAGCTTTAACTTTTGTTTAACCTTCTTTTATAATTCCTTCACTGTAGAAAAATTGTAGACAAAAATATTGTATATTGTTGCTGCTATGTAATATTCAACATTTTGTTTTAATTATTCTTTTGTTTGCATTTGCTCATTTCATATATTGAATTTACACATTTCTCCAAAAAATTCTGCTAATTAGTTATGAAAAGTGCAGAATTTTTAACATTTGATATGAATTTTAACAAAAATTTTAATGAAAAATCACAACGAAATGAATGAAATTCGCGTTAACGTCGCTGTCTTTTACAAACGCACTCACACATATAAACGTATTGTTTACTACTTTTTTCAAACTGTTGCAAATTAAAGTACCGTATTGACAATTCCACATAGTCGGGTAAAATTGGTAGTTAATGACAAGACAAAATTAAAGTACTCTTCAATGATTTATCGGAGAGGGCCGATATCACATCAGAACAGTTATATGCAATGTAATGGACATTTAAAAAAAGAGCTTTGTTTTCATTTCATTAGTGTAAGCAGATTTAACCAGCTAAGATTTTATTACAGCAGACCGTGAGCCGAATAGTTTACAGCTTTCACGCTTACATTTGTACCACATATATCAAAATCCAATTTCAAAAACTATAAAAAACATTAAACTCTTACAAAAAGAAGTGTTTATAGACAAATATTTTGACACATTAACCAATTTTAAAAGTTTTTTAGTTTGTATCTCTTAACACATATATGAAAATAACGCACGCTTAGACGAAATTTTAACTTTGTAAACTGAGCCGAAAATACATATATTAAATTAAAAACAAATGTAGTCTATAATATACCGATTATTAATATTTATGTAAATGAAAATAAATTGTTGCATTTTTAGCTACTTTTTTCCACAGTGTCTTATATACTATTTTATTAAAATTGTGTTTTGTTTTGTTAACTATATCATAATTATTCTAAATAATTGCCACAAAACGCAATGGAAAAATATTATATTATAATTGGATGTGGTTCTCTTAAATACAACCTTGGATATGAACACAGCCATGGCATACCATATATTCAAATTGCCAAGTTGGCAGCACTGCAGTTAAATGAAAATAAAATCAGATGACAGTCAAAAAATTAAAGTTCAAGTGTTAAAGTGTACAATTCTTCTCGCTCTGTAATATTATTAAATTGCTAAATTTTTGTGGGATTACGGTAAAAAATAAGAAAGTCTAATAATTAAACTAATAGAGATAAATAAATAGACAAGACGACGTCGTCCTTGGGATTTATCTTTATTGTGCAACAACATATTTTTCATCGCCAGTATTTTGTTTGTTGATAAAAAATCAACAGGTAAGAATATTTTTCCCAAGGTGAAACTTTCAAGTTTTATTTAAAGAGGTATTTGGACAACAAATAATTGTTAAATTATATTTGCAGTCCTTCTAGTTGAAGATTTAATTTTGTTATTATTTTTTTTTTAAGTTCTTAATATTCTGTTTTGCGATGTGAACTGCATTTGTCATTCGCTTTATTGATTTTTTTGTAGTTTCGGGCTCTTGCTATGCTGTAACGCCATTCGAGTACCTCGAGTAGAACTCGGTTCGATTATGAAGGTCAATGAAACAAGTATTCATAATGTATCAACCGCATAATAAAATCCATAAAAATACACATACATATGTAAACATGCCGGCGTATTTACTTTTAAAAATTAATACGCCTTGCCGGTTACTTGTATTTTGAAAATACATTATATTTGTTGGCTTCTTTATTTTGCAATTAAGGTGTGGGTTCTTTCAATTTAATTAAAATTTTTAATGTGATGTTTCCAAAAGTATTTTTCTTAATATCTAAATATAAAATTTTAAAATCTCTAGAATTTCTGTTAAAATTTTTATTGTATCGACCATATGAACCAAGAATAAATTTTATCAATTTAGTTTTGCACTAAAAACGAACTAGTTTTTCTAGCTTCGTTAATATTAGCAATACAATAATCAAATGCTTAGAAATATCTATATTCAAAAGATGGTTGCGTTTTGTTGAAAAATTATCCAGACAAATCCGGTAACAATTTATACAATTTACTAAACACATTCATATTAACGCATTCGTCATTCATGTGCAAACAATTGTGTTACTTAATGACGAATTCTTTAAAGATGTACATACTTATGTATGTACGTACATACTTATGTACGTACATACGTTCATCCATATGTATGAATGTTTTTATGTATTTGCTGCTATTTAATTTAATAGTTTTTGTGGCATATTGGGATCCAATTCCATTAGCTTAAAAATACAAATAAATAAATAATTTAACTCATAGAACGTATTAAAACTTATTTACAGATTTTTGCTTAAGAGTTTTGTTATAGAAACATCTATTTTAAAAATAATATATTTATAAGTACATAATTGCTACAAAGATGTCAAACATCGAAAATATTTTAATTCTGAAACGCATTTTTGTTTATTTTGATTGTGTATTCTAAAAAAACAATTTAAAAACATGAAACATAATTTGAATGTGATAATAGTTACATATTTATCTTTAAAAACAAAACTTTTTACTTATTACATGCATTTGTATATATAAAATTCGACCTCTATTCAATATTTACATGAACCCGCAGAGTTTTTTCTTTTATATGGATATTTGTGTATTTTCGTCCGTTAACTTTTAAGGTGGCGATATGTACTTATGTATTTACATATGTATGTATTTTTTTGGTATGAGATGTAGGTAGCAAGGAAAGGAAAACTTTCAAATAATCTCTGAAAGTACATGTCATACGATTGTCAAAACAAAATCAATCGAACATATCAAAAAATTCAATTTCATACACATGAAAACTTATGTCGGACACAAATAAATCGGACGAACGTATCACAAGAGTGTAGCTAACTTTGCTATTTAACTAAAACAAAGAGAAATGCTTATCGAACAACAATTTTTTTCCTAAGCTCGAAATAAGCGTTGAAAACAAATAATATAATTTAGAATATAATTTTCAAACCCCCGTTTTCTCCAAAGTATGAACAATTAAAATAAAATTTTATATTTTTAAGCCGAACTCAATCAAGCGTGACAAAAACTCACACCGTCACAAATAAAATTAAAAGTTTATAATCAAATTTTATCATGTATGAAGATCTTTCGATAAAGTTGAGATCAAAACAAAACAACGAATAAACATTTTATTATATATTCATAAATTTTATTTTTTCTTTTATTTCAATGACTAAGATGGAGAGGTGATTTTAAAAGTTCTTGCGTGTGTTGCTGTGTTTTTCTCAATAATTTAAGAAATCAAATCACATGACTTATTTAAATCATATTTTTGTTTGTAAATGCAAAATTTATATGCTTAGAACTTGATTCGGAAAGATTGTGCAAAGAGAATTTTGAAAACATAATTAAAAGTATAAATTTTATTTTTTGCAGCAATTGTGAACATTTAATTATTTTACTTAGTTCAAAAGTTTTACGCTAACATATAAATAATAATCATAGGTCCCGCAAATAATCAATTTTAAAAAATTAAGATTTTTTTTCCTCAATGAATTTTATTTATACATAAAAGATAATTCTTGGAAAAACGAACAAACTCCAACAGACTATAGAGCGACAGACAGGTGGGAGTCATTTAAGAAACCAGAATGGAGGTTCATATGTTCATATCGCTCGTTTAATGCAGCATTGTGATATCTCAAAAAACTTGGTTTTTAAGATAAGAATGGAGTTATTACGCCGTATTGTGTAAAAATGTCCTACAAATATTTCGTTTAATCACCTTTTTTAAATAGAAAACTTTAAACTAATTTGCTGTAAAACAACTTTTGACGTCCTTCAGTAAATGAGTGATATGAATATCCTTCCAAATTAAAACAACAACAAATCAGTCTAGGAAAAAGTGATGCAATTTTTTAAAACGTTCCCACAATTAATGAAGTTTTTAACTCAATGGAAATGGTATTTGGATTTATAAAACCGTTTGTTAAAAGAGGTTCCATAACATTTTTTTTGTAAATAATTTTAATATTTTCGTCAAATTCTCGTGATATACATTTTTTAAAATTTAGTTTTTTTTGTAACATCTCGGCTGCATAATTTCAGAAAAATAAAATTGTTAAGAAATCAAATAAAAAAATTTGAGTCTTTTGTCTTTGCAGACGATATACAATTACTATTTAAGGGTCATCGACAGCTCCTGGATGTATTGGAATATGATATCAATATTTTATTGTATTTTTATTGTGTCACGTTGGATGAGAAAGTGTAATTTTCTTCAAAGACTAAGGCATTAATTTTTAAACCGCCAAGCACTACGATTGATCTATCTATAGTCATCGATGGCCAAGCTACTACCTTTGTAGATCGTACGAAATGTCTTTATGTGTTATTGGATAATAATCTCAGATTTGAGCACCATATTAGTGGACTAATTTCTAAAATTAATTTCACTCTAAGGAAACTATATGCATTGAATTTATATGTATATTGAATTGTATAGAGGTCTACTCGGGTTGTAGTGCTGAAGACTTAAGTAGGTGTATCTTACTTTTTAACAGAATAATTCGTTTTGTTTACAATTTAAAAATTCATGATCATGTTTCAATTATGTGAATGATTTATTGGGCTGTAGCTTTAAAAGCTTCGTAAACATTAGATCACTTCTATTCTTTTATAAAGTTACGGTCTCAGATTGCCCAGGGTATGTTCGGAAACATTTTGTATTTTTGCAGACTGATAAAACCCACAGCTTTTATTCCCTGTTAGAAATCATGACAGAACATTTCATGTACGAGTTGCCAAGTGTTGGAGTTCTTTATCATGTTCTTTAAGAGTATTTAGAATCTCAATATTTAAATCTTCTTGTAAGGAATATTTGCTTAATAAAATTGAAACGCTTCTGTAAGTTTAATACAATATATATAATCTTATTGCTAGTGAATTTATTATAAATATGTAAACATATTTTATACTAAATATTCTATTTAATATTGTTGTAATATAATTACATGTAAATTTTGTACATATAAGCTTATAAGACTGCCAACTTGCCCCAATAATGCCTTTAAGGCGCTGGGGCTGTTACTAAAATGAAATTATATATTTTATTGTACATTGAATTTAAATAAAAAAAAATAAAAAGTAAAAAAAAAATCGTAATTCATTCAAGGTCAAGCTGGTTGAATATTTCTACTTGTAGTTGAACCGATCTAATGTTTACGCAAAACTAAAAATTTTGTATTTTATTTTTTATTTTTTAATTTTATTAATAACTTTTTTATTATAAATGTTTTCTTTTTTACTTGCTATGAATTATAGTTAGTAGTTTATTAGTTGTTGCCTGTATATGAATTCAAACTTGTAGACCACCAGCAATATATGGCCCTAAGAGATCGGCTGGTTACTTTAATAAATAAATAAATAAAAATAAAACACATTTTTGCAAAGCCGCAATAATTGTTAATTTTTATTGAGAAATTAAAGGGCGACTATTGTATATTATTATGACGAGAGGTAGAAAAAAGAATTTAGTATTTTTTTTAATTTTATTATAGAATTAAATGCACGTGCTACATTAAAAGTTTTTGAACGATAAAATCAAATAAAAGTTTCACCAGTTTAAAACACAGTAAATGGCAAAAACCAAACTATTCGGATAAGCTTCTGTATCTTATTTAATGGAATTATTGAAAAAACCTTACTCTTTAATATTTGCCATTCACTACTTACTTTGGGAAGTACCGTCGTGTTAAATTTCTTTGGTACAAAATCTACTTCAGCGTCGTTCATCAGTAAAATCATTTTTATAAAACATGTGGAACTGATTTCCGAGGGGTTCGTTTGTTCTTTTTCCAATCCAAAAAATTGTTAACCTCGAGATTTAGTTATCGTCTCTTTCAAATCATCGAAATCGTAAATATATTTAATTTTTCTCATGTGAGATTCAATGTTTCCATGGATAGAGTCAGCAGACATGTGATTATGGCCTTTGGTTAAATATTTAATTGTTACAGATTTCAATTTACTAAAATTAGTAACCAAAATCGTAAATAAAAATCAATTTTTGTTCTGTGCGGTACAATTATCTGCCCACAAAACAAAATCGTTTACATCTGTTTTTGACTCAGTAAATGTTAATATACCATCGACGATATTTTGATTATGACGACCAGCCACACATTAAAATATATTTAAAACTAATTATCTTCAAATTTATTTTATAATAAATTATTTATTTGATTGGACACTAATAAAAATAATATGATGTGTATATCTTTAGCTTAAATGAGTATGATTAGGTGAGCAGCAGAACTCCCTCTTTACACTTTAATCGAATTTTGAAAAAAAAGATATGAACCAAATTAGTTGAATACTTTTGATTCTAAAATGCTATGATATTATTGATTATTAACTGAACAGTTTAAAAATTCAAACTAACTGAAATAAATCGCCAACGTATCAGTCACTGTCATCTCGTTTTTTTTAATTTTTGTAAGCAACCAGTTTTGGTTCTCATCTGCTCATGTGAAGATTGATTTACTCAAGGCTGTCAGAGAATCCAATATAGTAGGAATTGGATTTGAAAAGACGACAAAAAAATATTTTGTGTGACGAATTTCAATGTTATCGTTTTTATGTTTAAAACAGATATTAATTCTAGATTGAACATAAAACCGACAACATTGAAATTCATCACACAAAATATTTTTTTGTCGGCTTTTCAAATCCGATACCGAATACATTGGATTCTGTAACAAACCTGACTAGATTTTTGATTTGTCAAATTATAAAAAAAGACACTTACTAGATTTTTGAAAATAAATATCGATATGAAGCAAATTAAAATTTCATAAAATATTTGCCGAATTACGTCGACAAGGGTCCACTGGAGGAGGTAAAAACAAAAAATAGTGCAGCCCATCTGTATATAATAACGTGTATATAATAAAAAACGTATTTATTTGTAAAAAATAAAATTACGTATAGTATTTAATACAAAACTCTTGACAAATTGCATGACAAATTCTTTATTTTATTTATTAAAATAACCAGCCGATCTTTTAGGACCATATATTGCTGGTGGTCTATAAGTTTGAATTCATATACAGGCAACAACTAATAAACTACTAACTATAATTCATAGCAAGTAAAATAGAAAACCAGTTGTTCTAAGAAATATTTGGGTAAAGTTCCATGATGATCTGCATTAGCAACAGTGAAATGCGCATAGAAACAAGCTATACCCCTCAATAATCAATTTCAATTTGTTTTTAACAAAATTATTAATGTTTTACTAAATATGTAAAATATTAATTTTGGGAAAAAGTGCAAATAAAAATTTTAAATACCAAAATAAAAATTTTAAATAGATTTATAATAAAAAAGTTATTAATAAAATTAATAAAGATAAAAACTATAAAAAAAAAAATAAAATTTTTTTTTATTTTTCGCATTAGATCAGTTGAACTGCAAGTAGAAATTTTCAACAAGCTTGATCTTGAATGAATTACGATTAAATTTAAATGCTCTTAAAGAACATGATAAAGAGTTCCAACACTTGGCACATACTCTGGCGAATCTAAGACCACAACTTTATAAAACAATAAAAGTGATCTCTTATTATTGAAGCTTTTAAAACTACTGAATAAAGGTTTTCTACTTTTTCTGTTCCAATTAGACACACAATTCACAATTAAAATTTTTTTATTATTTATTTATTTATTTGCAATTAAAACAAACAAATCTAAGATTTACACGAAGTGTTTTTAGCCAAACTTTTTTATAGTTTATAGACAAAAGGGATAAGGAGGCGTTAAGGGGGGTTGCAAAACAAAATAAAGCTAAAAAATCTTTGTATAAATCCAGGGGATTTACTTTCTATTGCGATGCGAGAGCAATTTCAGTGCAGTAATAGTTCGATTTCGTACGATTTATCTTTCACATCGCTGAGCAGAGGAGAGTAACCCCCTGTATAATATTTTTATGCGCATCTAAATATTTAATTAAATCGTAAATTAAATGTTTAAATTTAATTTACATAAGTTTGCATAATAAAAGTGAGTTTACATGAGTATAAGTGTAAAATAATCTGACCTGCGTGCATGCGTAGATTTTTTGTGTCGGTGTTTTCAAGCTTTAAAAAAAGTTGTTTACACTTTTTTTCAATTATTTTGCTATATTTCACAAATCAGAGGTCGGCAGCTCAAACGCAGTTGTTGATGACTGGGAAATCGCAAATTTTTTTGTACTTGTGCTGCTTGTATTATCATTTGGATGTAGATTTGTCTATTGCATGTGAAACAGCAATTCGTTTGGAATGGCTGGGACATTCCAATCCATTTGGAATTAAAATTAAATTTTTAATATCCGTGTTATTTTTATATGGTTGATTCTGATGTTACGAGCTAATTTCGACATAATTTTTGAATTTATGGCTTTGATTTTTTTTTGCCGAATTCAGCCTTTCAAATAGTTATTTTTAAAACTTCAAAGAATTGCTATTCAGTTATCGTACGAATACATTAAATTCTTATGGCCTTATTCACAAACGATTAATAAAGTTATAGTAGGTTTAATGTTGGATTTTTATACGGGAAACCCGGTTTTAATGTACACATTATTTTATTTAATCGTTTGTGAATAAGGTCATTAATATTTAACCGAATTATGGAAAAAAATTAAAATATGTCTCCCATATGTGCTGCACATTTGTCCAGGGGAATGATGGCAGGGGAACGGAGAATATTTACAAAACTTTCTTAAATAACAATTGAAATACTGATCTTTACAAAATTGGCATGAATCGAAAGTTGATATATAAAATAAACTTGAAAAAACCCAAAAAATTACTAAAATATATTGAATTTTTTTTTTTTTTAAAAACAACACCGAGAAATGACTTACTAACTTAAGTGTAAAAGCTCATTACGAAAGACCAAACGCGACTGGATTCATTTTTTCTAATAATGTTGTTGGCGGAAATCCTGCCACATGTACACTAGGGGTATAACTTATCCCATTTTTTGCAAATATCAAAATGGCCCTAGCATAGTCGAATAGTCCATTGAAAACTGTTCAAAAAAAATATATTAATTTTTCGCGGTTTTTAAAAAAAGGTCCTCCCTCCCACAAAACGCGGTAAAGTTGAAAAATTATTTTTTTTATTTTTATTTGTACTTATACATTTAGTCCAAAATTCACACATTAAATTTGAAATGCATGTCCTTTAATAATTAAGAAACTTTTTAACTTTTTTCCCATTTATTAATAAAATAGGAAACATTTTTTTATAAAATTTTTTTCTTTAGGGATTTTAGAAAATCGCTTTTGTGAGTGAGGTTTTTATTTTCAAACCATCCAAAAAAATTGTTTTCGTAAATAACACAACATTCGCTATCGCGTAGTGCTAGGGCCAAAAATTTCGTTATCCCCTAATGTACACGCCGTATATATAATGTTCTTTTAAATTTGAAAAATTTTAATTTTATGAAATATTTCATTTTACGGGGGAATGACGTGTACTTTCAGGGACAAAAAATAATCATCCATAAAAATACTAATGGATAAAAAATTACGCTTATTCCAAGAAACAGGAGATAAATTTAATATTATTATTTTTACTTGGCACAAATTTTATTAAAAAAATTATATACAATTTTTATTAAAAATTTAGAAATATTTTAGTGATAGCAGTGTTAGGAACAGAAGAACAAAAGAATTTTAGGAAAAATTATTTTAGTGATTACCAGGGCAAGTTTTTTATGCTTTTTTCCCAAGAAAAGCATTTTTGATATAACTTTCATAAATTCGCATATTACGCAAAAATTGCTTGTGATAACTGAGGCAGCTTCATATGTGGTCTCCGCAATGTGATCATTAAAAATTCTTTACCCCGAAAATGTTGCATGTTACATGTCTGGCTCATAGAATTGCAGATTTTGTTCGCTTAGATTTTGCAATGTTAACTCACTTGTTGCAAATTGAAAAAACATTTTTCTTATGGTAGAACTACATACATTTATAATATGTAGTATTTTTCCAAATAATCTTATTGTCTTAATTAATTTTCAGGGGCCCTCTCGTATCAATTGTAATGCAAAAACTCCTGTACCACCCACTAGATGGGGATCTTGGTTAACAACTTTATAGAAATAAGCAGCGTTTTAATTGTTCACTGTGATGATGAGGCAGATTCGATATGTAGTGCAAAGGCTTAGTTTAAGAGTTCATCGGTATAAACAGATTTAGCATACATTAAAGATAATTTTGAATGTATTTGCCACAGTAAAATAAAATTAGAAACCAAAGGACTTTCTTTACATGAAAGTTTATCCGTCATAGAAGACGTAAAAGAAAAATTTCAGAATATTAAGAATAAAATATTTATAAAAAAATTTAATAATGTATTACAACGACTTTTTTGGATGTAAGAAAGATCCGAATGCGACAATTTTGCTGATAGCCATTTCCATTGAGCCGTTAGTGTGATAATAATTTGCCGAACCAAACTAAACCCATAACAATCGATAACTTTGCAGAAAACACGACACAATCAAACTTCGGTATTATTAAAGCAAACTTTTAGTTGAATTTAACTTTTTTACTTTAAAATAATTTCTTCATCAGCCAGCTAATTTTTGTCTTCATTAACTTGTTTGTTTTATTTTTTTCCAATCAAAAATATGTACATATCGTTACCTTAATTTAGAAAAGCCATCTAAAAGTATCTAACTTTAAATAGAAATTTTCAGAAGGACAAAACATCTGAATAGAAAAACTTAAGAGAAGTCAGCCTATGGTGTTTAATTATAAAAACTGTAGATTAGCGCTTTTCCGGGATTTCTTATTGTTCTAAAACTTAATATAAGATTTGTTACTGTTCTTTTATTAGGTTTTTTTCGAATACTTTAGCTTTTTGTAGATGTTCGATACGTCTCTTATAAATAAAAGCAACGATATGTATATTATTTTTGTACACATACTTATACGATGCAATGCGATACGATACGATACGTGTGTGTAAGATTAATTACTAATGAATGACTACAATAAGTATTGATATGACACCGTAAACAAAAAAGGTGAAGTCATGTATTTATTTAGTGCGTTAAATTATAATTTGAGCCTGCTCAACCTTAAATTTGTTTAACAAAATACGTAATATATATAATTTATATATTATAGAAATAAATAAATAAAATACAAAATTAACAGTGCTTTTTTCGAACCTGTTATAATAAAAACTAGTGTATCCAGCGGCCGATTCAAACGACCGCATTCTAAAAATTCTATTAAACATTTACATAAATACATATGAGGGAGCCCCCGTAGACTAATAAATAACGTACTAGACTATTAGTCTGGGGATCGTTCGATTCCTGCCTAGACCCTGGGTGTTTCTGCAGATAAGCCAAAGTGGCTTCGCGGGTTTGTGATTGTTATATAAAAAAAAACATTCTAAACTTAAAACTCTGTGCCATTCCTATGCAAAAGCAAATTGTTGAATCTGATACATGCATGTGTAATAATAAGTGTGCATGTGGTAGTATTACGGCCGTAAAAGGGATCTAAAAAACGTGTTTGCCTATTAATAATATAGATATATATATATATATATATATATATATAGTAAAAACATTTATATTCATGAGAATTCATGAGGGAAATACGAATTACAGAGAATATAAGATATATGCTAGAAATGTTCCGGATTATAAATGTTCCGACAGATCAGAGTATGAATTTTAGGGCAAATACGGCAAATGTTGCACAGAGTTATAGATATTTATTATATAAAAACGGAAACAGGAAATAGAAAATACTATATCCTTTTTTGTGTTTGTTTTTTGTTTTTTTTAAGTTTTTCATTTCTTATTTTGACAATATTTTTTTTTTCAAATGTAAAAATTTTTAAATAAATGAAAAAAATTTTATTTCCTGAAGAAGCCAATCAACGATATTGGCGAAATATCGATATAAGAAATAAATAATATACGTTTTTTTATAAAAACTGACCTAAGGCTTGAATAATCACTTATAATTATTAAAAAAAGGTCGAAAAATAAGAGAATATTATGATAATTTATATTATTATAATTGTTGCACTAAACAATTACATAAGGCTTAACGAATAGCCTCGATTCTAAGCTATGAATTATAAATAAATAAAAAAATTAGTAAAACTGTTGTCCTTGCAGGCCATCCTTACAACTTCCCGCTGAGCTAAAGCCCAAAGCAGTCAAAATTTCTATCACTCCAGCTTTTTGAGACCAAAAATAAATAAAAAAAAAAACTTTTCTATAACGACATATCTAAAATTCGCGGAATTCGGTGCAATTTTTCAAATCTAAAAAAATTAAGTGAATCCTGAAAATCGATTGTTTTTTTTTAAGTTTAAGAGCTGGGGGCAAATAACGGCATTCGATATCGAGCAAAATTTCCTTACAAATACCAAAAAATTTTGTATGGGATTTTACTCGATATCGAAAGCCGTGATTTGCCCCCAGACTAGATTTTGGACTCGATGGGCTCATTAGCATAAAATATATTAAATTATTTTTCCGAGTCGGTTCATGGAAGTGCCAACTACGAATGGTGACAATGATGATGGACTGATCGAGATCGTGAGCTAAAAACACTCACGCTTACATCTCTAATTCGTTTTATAATTTCTATCTTTATTGGGTTATTTTTCAAATTTAAAAATCTCACTTTATTATTCCATTTCCCAGCAAATTAATTTAGTTTATATCGTCAGTAATTATTTGCTCTTTAACACTCACTCATTGCAAACAAAAATTAAAATGTCATTAAACAAACGTTCATAATTTCATGTTCATTTCAATTTCTTGCTAAATTGTTGTGCAATACAAATGCCTTTTCAACAATTACAATTATTTTTCATGATGAAACCCACGACGTCTCCACGTGCCAATTTTCATTGATGTAATTGTCAAATTCTATATTGAAAAGAAGCCGTGTTTTTTGTCGGTGCTATTGTTTTAATATCGAATTTGACAATTGCGGTGGAGGTCTTCATTTTAAACTCGAATTCAAATAAATGTCCGTGTGATTTGTATGAAATTGTTATTTATTTCAATTAATAATTAATAATATTTTATTGCATAATTTAAAATAATTTTCTTTCATAAATTATTAAATTTATTATTCGAGACAGGTCTCGACATCTTATTTCAAAGAATTTAAAAGAGTTTTGTTTGTTGAGGGTTTTTTAACTTTCTTTCATAAAAATATTTGTTTCCTTCAAAAATAAAATTTTTTTAGGCAACTCCAGCTCACGAACGGTACTCACTATACGACCTAAAGGTTTGAGTAAACAAACCGATTTTGATTTTAGAGAGGGGGAGTCGCTCCAACTCACATACAGGTGTATATGAACTAGAAAATCAATCTGTTATTACATTTATCTGTGGTTTGATCTTATTTGACAGTTTCTTTTTGTACTTATTGTATGTACTTATTGTATGTATGTATGTAGGTATGTATGTATGTATAGTATATTGCAAGACGCTTTCATTACAATTGCAAACGTGAAATAAATTATTCTAAAATCATTCCTAAAACTGCTTTTATTTGATATATATGTACATACATACATATATAATTAGGTGCGTTCGAGTACTCAAAAGATTTTGAATATTTTTACTGTACTTTACTGCATTTTACTAAATTGCGTTCGTTTACACAAAATACAGAAAATGAGAACAAAAATTGAGAGCGTAAAGTGACAGTTCATGGCTGAGTATTTACAAATTTTTAATGAAGATAATTTTGCTAGTAAAATTTAGTAAAACAAACAAAAATAATATAATTCAAAAGGTAAACAAACAAAAAGTATTCAATTTGCAAAAAAAAAAATATGAAAAAAGAGAAAAAAATATAATAAAAAATAAAAAGTGAATAATTATTTTTAAACTATTCGTTTGTTCAGCAAGTAAAAGCATTTTAAACGTAAATAAATATTGGAGAAACCATTTACAACCTAAACAATTTCTTTTCTTTGTGTCATTTTAATGGAGTTGTGAAAGTGTTAAGTATTTGGTTACTTAGTACTGCACTTGTTTTTAAGGTAATCAATAGAAAAAACAAATAATCAATTACTTTTGAATGAATTTAATCAGACACAAATTAGGAAAATCATATAAAATAAAAATAAACATTTGGAAAAATATTACAGAAAATAATTTGATTATATTTTCTTAAAATATTGCTTCGACTACCGACAAGAAAAAGAGTTGAGTAGTCCAAAGTGTAAATATATTTCAACACTATATTTATTTGCAATCAGCTGTTTCCTTAATTTTACTAATTTTTGCAGTTTTTCCGTTCGCGTACCTCTTTTGGGCAACATCTTTTTTTGAGAGTAAATTTTTCAGTTTAGTCAGTAATCATTCACTGCATTTTACTACAAAAGTTGGCTGAAGTAGTTAGCGCGTTGAATGCAAAGCAAATAATGTCTAAGAACGTGGGTTCGAGCCCAGCTTCAGACAAGTCATAACATCCAGCATTTTTCAGATGTGCATTAGAGTATGCCATTGTATTTGTTGTTGTCGGAGTGTTTAAGTGATGAAGGCACAGCACACTGGTCGCTGAACATTTCTGGCAGCAATTGATACTGGTGTATGCTAGCGGACATCACAGCGCCCTCCTTATTGTATAGTAGTAGGTATTGTAGCAAAATCGCCGGCGAAGTAAAATAATGAATAAAATGGCTACAACAGCTTAAAAACACATTTAATGCGCCTATTTGACATCAAAGGCGCTGCAACACTGATCTAAAACTAACTAACACAGCGCGCAATATCAGAGTTGCAAAAATTAAGCTTTCTCTCTTTCACCATCTGTCCTCTCTCACTATCCCTTTCCCAAAGAAGGTAACACACTTACGGGTTGGTAGGCATACTAATTGCCTGAGTGTTACTTCTCTTTAAAAAAAAAAAAAAAACGGACCTATTATTTATGCACATATGTACACATGCATGTATCTATTATTGCAAATACCAGAACATTCCTGTAAATCACTATCCCATCCATCACATGATTACGAATACTTTTTTATTGTAGTCTGCTTTGTTCTTTTACAATTTTAATAAAATCTTATATAATTTTTATTAATTTAAACAATTTTCCATCTGTAAATTGGTCCGCCATTCACATCAATTGTGGTTGATGTTTTGTATTTATTTTACTAAAACTGAAGTACTTTTCGTTTCTTCAATATAAGAATTAAACAAGCGGCGCTTTACTTAATTTTTAATTGGCATTGACGTACATACTCTCTTGCTGCCCACAGTTGTTCAAGCGATGATTTTTGCTCTTTCCTTTTTAAATTTTATATTTTTCAATAAAAAAACATTAAATAGCAGTTTTATAAAATACAGCTAAATTTATTTTTATTTTATCACGCCATAAAAGACCTTAAATGCTTATCGAGTCATTAAATTGGAATCGCAGAATCTTTTGTAGGTTGAGTACACACGAATCAGCCATTGAGGCAACATATTTCTCATCTTTGAGGAAAATGTGTCTAAAACATGGAAGTATTTAAAGTGGATACACAATAATTTTTTTAGATATTGTACGCATGAGACTAAGAAAACTCTCAACCATATTCGGAATCCAAATCCAATTCAGACTACATTTAATTTTGTGACAACCCTGAATATGTAAAGAAAAAGCTGAATCTCACGGGAAGAGAGCCCGCAGCTCTCAAACTGAACACTGCTTGCGAAATAAAACATTTACCGTCCAATTAGAGTTTTTTCACGCAATTTTTCATTTCCCGGGAAAGCGGGAAATTTTTTTTAATTTCCCGGGATCCCGCTCCATGAAACACTTAAGCCCGTGATACACTATCATACACAGTCGTACGATTCATTCATTGGAAAATCTGACAGAATTCTGTCCCACTTTTAGAAATCGCATTGAATTTGCCACACTATTATACAAAAAAGATGCAAACACATACATACGAGGGCGCATTGATATTGAAGCTACCTAGCGCTATATGGCAGCACAAACATAAAAACTTTTTTTGTTAGAAATTGCGATCTGTCAAACGTCAGCTGTTAAAATTTCACCCAAATTCATCGATAAGGTTATTTGTTGTAGTCGTTTGAATTATGCAACCTTTGTGTTTCTTGCAAAATGAAAAAAAGTGAATTTCGTGCAGTGATTAAACACAATTATTTGAAAGGGGAAACGGCGAAAGAGACAAAAGAAAAGCTCGATAAAAATTACGGTGAGTCTGTTCCGTCAGATTACATGGTAAAATATTGGATTGCTGAATTTAAACGCGGCCGAACAAGCACTGCAACAACACCATCAACAGGAAGGCCAAAAGAGGTGTTTACTGAAGAAAATACCACGAAAATCCTCGATATCGTTACGAATGATCGCCGAGTCAAGTTACGTGAGATTGTTGAAATGGCAAACATATCATGTGAACGTGTGTTCAACATTTTGCATGAAAAAGCTCTCGGAGAAAAATTTAACTTTCCTGCACTGATTTCAACACAATGGCGCTCAAAAATGTAAACAACTTTTGACAGCTTTATAGTGTTCGACCATTAAAAAACATAACGCTACACAAAATCACCGGGATTATTGAAAAGATCTGTGAAATTATTAGTACAATAATACAAGAACAACACGTATTTTTTATATCGGTTCAAGGCGAATTCATAACAGGTTGTCTCGACATCTCAGCTGATTATTTTTTGCTCCTTGCATCTCCTTGCATTTTGATCTGTTTTGTTTGTCAATGTTTTGTTTAGTTTACGTTTGATTTATATACAGTTTTTGACGTTGATTTTGACAAAGAAAGCAGATATTTTTCAAATCGAATTGAGGCGAGTCTACTGTTATGAATTTGCCTTGGTATCGGTTCGGTCAAAAACACCTACAAAAAACAAATACAGAAAAATATAAAGGCATAAGCAAGACAAAGAAATCAGCTGCCGTAATGCTTCCACCTGGTTAATACGCCTTGACTGCAAGTAAATATTTTTTGTTTGTTTTACAATCTCTGATACATTTAAAAAAAACTTTTAATTTTTATTTTGAATTGCCGTCAGTTAAAAACAAATTTTTCAATAATATTATTTAAAATATATTTTCAACAACATACACGTAATAATTTTAATAGAAAATTTCTTTAAAAAAAATAAGCTAATCATTGATGGTCGAGTGTTCTGTTTGCTCTCTCATGAGTTTTTTATTTCGGATAATATACAATGTCATAGCCACGACCATGGAATACCCCATAATGGTGTTTCTGTTTAGTTTTTTACTGGCTGTGGTTCTAATTTTCAATGTTCATACGGCAAAATTAATCTGTAATTTAAGTGATGTGGCCACACGTAGAAGTCATTCTGAGAACACTGTATGCTCGCTGAGAAATCGTTTGGATTATGGGGTAGAGCGGGGTAAGCCACTCTTAGAATAAAGCAAAGAACTTGTTTTTAGTATATGTAATTAATTGCTTCCACAAGGTCCACACACTTGGAGTTGTGAAGGTGAAAATCAATCGCCTATAAATATAATAGATAAACACATAAAGAAATTTCCCATACGTGAGCTTTTAACTTGGAATCATTATGAGGACTTGCCGAGCAGTATTACTATGGAGAATGCTGGTCATACAAGTGTGTTGCATCCAGGAGATCTTAATTAAGCTTGCTAATTTTTAAATGTCTTTTTTTAATTAGTTATCGTTAAAGCTAATTATACAGGGAATAGACCTACGTTAAGTGGTGCCGATCTCTTGGCCAGTTATACCTTTGTGCAAATATGCTTTCGCTGGAGTCAGTTGAATAGCGAAGGCTCTGAACATATGATCAACTATCAAAAGTTTCCTTTAGAATTGCAAGCCATGCATCGAACTGGACCCGAAGGCGATTGTGTTTCAAGCTATGATTTACTAATGGTGGCCTATTTCTTCGAGGTACTTTAAATTTAGGCGCCAATAACTTTATATCGCTTATAATTGTAAAATATTTACTTCTTAGCTGTCGGCCCACAATCCTTACCTAGATCCGCTCATACAACACTTGCATCGCGTAAAAACGCCAGGCTCCAAAATCAAGATTTCACCATTTCCTCTTTCCTACTTGTGCTATCAATTTCGTTCGGGATTCTACAGCTATGGCGGTTCGATAACCGAACCTCCTTGCTATCAAGGCGCTGAATGGTTTATATATCCTGAAGCTTTTGCTATTAGTGAACGCCAACTCAATGAGTTTCGTCAAATCTTGAGTTCAAATGGCAAAACTCGTATTGTTCGCAATGCTCGTCCAGTTCAAAATATAAACTTATCACGCATTGTTAATCTAAATGAATACAATCCATTGGATACGTATAGTGCTGCGGAATTGTCTGTGAATTCAACGCAATCAGAAGACACAATGTTGGACTAAACCAGTATATTTTTCGCACTTGACTTTTTACATAGTTGCATGGTCTTTTTATATTCTCTTTGTATTTTGATATTAATTTGTACTTTTCAATGTTGATTTGGATTTTCTTAAAATCCTTTTCATAATAAATATGTATATATTATTAATCGCTATTGGTGGTCTTAAATTTTTGATAAAAGGGGATGTGTACGAAATGAAAGTTTTAACTTCTCTTATTTGCAATTTTAAACACATCAAACCCAAAACTGTCCTTCATTAATATTTCAATGAGAACTTAATTAAGTTTAGTCTGTGCAAACGAGTACAGATAGGGTGTTTTAAGAATACGTATTATATATTTTTTTTAAATGTAATAAATAACTTTGAATAGAAAATTGTCAGATGAGCCTAATTTGACTCTCAAAATAAAACAAGTCAGCTCTTTTTCTGTAAACCGTGTCGATTTTTAATCGAGTGTTTTCCTAGAACCGAATAATTTTTGATTTGCTGTTCCGTAAATCGAACGATATACTGCAGTAGAAAATGAATACAAATGCAAATTTTAAATTTCAAAAATATTAAAAAAAAACATGCGAAAGTTAATAATTTGTAGATGCAGAAGAAAAATTATCAAAAATAATAATTAAAAATAAAAACAGCTTTATGTTTGTCCAATTTATTTTTGAACATGTTTCCAGTAAATAGGAATAATTTTGAGAAACTTTTTGAAAGTTATTTTATAGAGCAAACTCATGTGTATACAGTGAGACCTCGATTATCCGTAATGGTCGGGACCGGAAGCATTCTGTATAATCGATTTCCCGGTTAATTGATAACAATTTTGAGTTGTACTTTTAAACATTTTTTATTTAAGTATATATCGGTTTTTCCAATGAGGACTTGAGAACTTTTTTTTAAATAAAACGCAAACCATTTGAGATATTTTCAAAACAAACAAAAATTTTTTAGTTATATTTGTAAACATTTTTTTATTTATATACTTATATATTTTGACAGTTTATAAAAATGTTTAAATAGTATAAGGAAAAAATTACAATTTAGGGGAAAAAGGTTAAACGATACATAAGATTTAATTTTACGTAGTTTCTTAAAAACGTCTAAATTGAAATAATCATGCGTATTTTTCTCAAGGCAGTATTATTATAATAACTACTCGTATTATAATAGTTTCCTTTTTCAATTATTAGATTTAATTGTTGTAATACGCTTAAGTAAAATCTCATAACGTCGTATCTTATTTAGCTGATAAGATTCGTGAATAAAACATTTTAATAATGATCATATCCAATGATGTTTCTTACTTATCTTATTTCGTTTTATGTATTTACATTGAGTGTGATAAGCAATAAAAAAATGCTTAGAATCCTGGATAAAAGAGGTGATCAATACAAAAAAAAATAAATAAATTTATAAAAATTATTATCTATTTTCTTTCTCGTATAATCGACGTTTCCACTTAATCAAATCACGGATAATCGAGGCCCCACTGTATTTAATACTTAAAATATATAAAAACATGTTAAATGTTAAATAGAAAGTGATATTTTTATTATTCACAAATAATGTATCGGAAAACCCCTGCATTCGAATTTAATTCGACCAATTTTGCTTGGATTCTTTTTAAAACGAACAATTTTTCTGATTCGGTTTACAGAACAGGGGCGCGAGTGAGAGTATTTAAAAATTAAATGAATATTAGAAATTGAGCTTTGTATTGCTTTGCAAATGTGTATGTATGTAGATATAAAAAATAATTATTTTAAGCGTTAGTTAAGACAATCTATCACCCCAATTATGTATGTCGAAGTCGAATTTTCAACGGTGATGATGTGTACTAAATTAAAGACAATGTGTGCATGTTTTCTTTAATCTGGGACAAATTGTCACAGTCGCAAATTCGACATCGACATGCAAAAGTGCTGCGTGATTACCCATTTTTTTATGACCGAACTTTCATGCGAATTCCTTTGCCAGTGCAGGGTTGTTTTCCATTAGAGAACCGATCAATTCGAGTTGATGTTTTGTACTTACAACCTTAGGCCTGCATGAAATTTAAATAAAATATTTTACAGCTGGTAAATTGACAAATACTTTCATTTTCAATAAGTTTTAGAAACTGTCATACGGCAGCGAAAAACAACGTTGTTTCTGTTCTGTCGTGTAAGTTGAAATTAATTGATGTTAAAATTTTCCCTTGTTCCTTTGGAATATTGTCTCATGTCCAACTCTTTCTGACTTAAAACGTTACGAACTTTAGCCAAAATAATCACTTTGGATTAAAAACTACGAAAATAAATTTGTGTTCGATTGAAAATTCGTTGCCAGCTCATAATACGAATTTGTCATTCGATACTCGATGTTCGATAACCAGCGAAGATCGAACATCGAATGCAACTCATAATAAGGGCCTAAAAATTTTCAGAATCGAATTTTTGCCACAAATCAACTTACATTTCATGTCCGTCCTTTTCGTATTTAGTAGACAATATTTTGTGTTTTTATTTCAAGTACATCCTATTGAATAAACATTAATTAATTGCAAGTTATTTTAAACTCCTTGCCGTTCAACCCCATAATCAATCTTTCAAAACTACAATTTATACATCGTACATCGTAACGTACATTCAATAGAAACTTTTAGTGGCAGAAATTAACAATTCATAATATGAGTGTAACAAATTAATTTATATTTTTTATTGATTTTTTTTATGGACACAAACAAAAGAAGTGATATGGGTGGGTTTTGGTTTAAATTACGGGAAAACTATTTTTAAGTTTAATTTTCAAGGTAAATTTAAATAAACGTAGAACATGTTACAAAATAATTATATGCAGTCATTGAGAACCACCGACAGTATCAAGGCATATTAACCAGGTGGAAGCATTACGGCAGCTGATTTCTTTTTCTGGCTCATGCTTTCTATTTTTCTCTATTTGTTTTCTATAGATTTTTTTGACAGAACCGATATAAAAAATATCTGCTGTTTTTGTATTGTTATAATTTTTGTACGAATAATTTCACCTGTTTAACACGCCTTGAACAGTATTGAAAACTTAAAACTATGAAATCATAGCAAAGTGATGCTCGCCTCTGATCCTTTCTTTAAGATTTCCAATGACTCTTTTTCATATAGCACAATCAGACTTAAGAATTGGTTTTATAACCGCTCAGGTATTTACTCTCGGCTTCAGCTGTGCACATCCAAATAGATGTTTTGCAAATAAGAGTTTCTTATCTTTTTTAAAATGTATTTTTTGAATAACTTCTAGCAATTAAAATGTTTATAACGTCATTCAGTCAATTGCTTAAACAATAACAAAAAGCCGGCGAGTCTGTCTTTATAACACAACTGTCAGTTGTGTACACACAACTAGAGTTTATTATATTTAACGCAATAAATTAATATTTTATGCCAGTAAATAAAGCACCATTTAATTCTATATTAGCAAAGTATATTTATTCAAGTACATGCAACATATTAGTGCTTCATCGTGTGTTTGTCAAACTCCATAATAAATAAACTGTATACTCGTATGTGGAGTTTGTTTGACAATCACACGATTTTTACGTTGTTGCTGCAGAGATGCATGTGCTGGAATAAATATACCCGGTGATCCAAATGCAAGTATATTTTTGAATCATGTTATTTCGAAACTGATCGATTTTTTTATCCCATTCATACGATGATTGAAAATCATGAGTAAATATGAAATTTTTGTCGTCGAGCGGGGTAGAGAAGAATCAGGAATAGAAAAACATCAAGATTTCTGTTTTCATTGTTTTTTTTTTTGTAAGCTATTGCATAGCTTTTATCGCGGCGACCAAATCAATAAATTCCGTAACGCAAATAAAACCTAACACTAAGTTTGTTTCTTAAGTCTTTTGTTTTTTTAAAAGTATTTGAATCGCCTAGCGTATGTTAACCCCTAAAGTGTGCTATTGATTTTATTAACATACAGTATTGCTAGAACAGATTTTTACATGTAGGAAAACACAAAATGGCGTACTTACGAGCCATCGTGGTTGACAAAAAATGATATACACAAACAAACAGACAATTCGTAGGTTTTTGAACGGTATTTTCCGGATATTTAGAGGATATCAAGTCTCAAACTTATGTTTCTTATTTCAGTTACCATAAACCTATAGTTTCAATGATAAAAATTCCTGAATAACCTACATGTATTGTAAGATAATAAAAATACTTTAAACGACATTAACTTCTAATTTATTCAATAAAAGAAAAGAAATTGTTTTCTTATCGGTCACCACGCTCATAAAGTGTAACTTGAATTAATATAAAGTAAAACCTAATACTGCATAAATAAAAAATAAATAAATAATTATAATTGCATAAGTATAAGTTGATAAAAAATGCTATGCAATAGCTTTGCCGCGGCAGTCCCCGAGTGCCACACGTCTTTTAATTTTTTGCATTTTTCTTTATACTCATATTCGTTCTTGTTCTTATATTTCATTATTTTTCTACTTTATTAAACAAATAGATAAAATTAATCGATTGTACGTTAAAAAATCAACCCCGTAAAAAATCATGTGATTGGGAGAGGTTTTTTAAAAGTTACTTTCCTAGATAAATTAAAAAAAATAATTAATGTTTATAAGTAATTAGTCGAACTTTTATTAATATTTTTATATATTGAAACGATTGATTTTGGCTCAAGTTCAAACCCGAATTTTACCCATTTATTTATTCTAATTTTTTTATTTTTAATTTTTATTAGAAAAATTTTTTGGATAAATTCATTATTATTTTTTATTAAGAGAGTACTATATATAGAACAATTTTTATTATTCATCATACTAGCAGAACGGATCAGTACTGATTTCGAGGTCGCTACACCATCTCATCAGCGTTCTTTGTTCAATTTTACCACTTTTGACGGTGGATACTAGTGATCAGGAATATCAACTATTTAACCGTATTATTTAACAAATTAGGATACGAAAAGTACAAACTTATTCATTTTCACATGTCAAATCAATTTCGGTTAGTACGAAATCCCATCTATGATGAATAACTACTTTATATATTTCAGTCTCTCTTGCTTATTCAGCGCCATTGGCTGCCGAGAAATAAGCGGTACTTAATCATGTTGTTAGGTTTCTGTCATTTGTAGTTGAATTTCTTTTTTAGTATTCAACCAACTATGACCTAACAACATGATTAAGTACCGCTTATTTCTCGGCAGCCAATGGCGCTGAATAAGCAAGAGAGACTGAAATATATAGAGTAGTTATTCATCATAGATGGGATTTCGTACTAACCGAAATTGATTTGACATGTGAAAATTAATAAGTTTGTACTTTTCGTATCCTAATTTGTTAAATAATACGGTTAAATAGTTGATATTCCTGATCACTAGTATCCACCGTCAAAAGTGGTAAAATTGAACAAAGAACGCTGATGAGATGGTGTAGCGACCTCGAAATCAGTACTGATCCGTTCTGCTAGTATGATGAATAATAAAAATTGTTCTATATATAGTACTCTCTTAATAAAAAATAATAATGAATTTATCCAAAAAATTTTTCTAATAAAAATTAAAAATAAAAAAATTAGAATAAATAAATGGGTAAAATTCGGGTTTGAACTTGAGCCAAAATCAATCGTTTCAATATATAAAAATATTAAAAAAAATCATGATTTTAAAATCACCGTATCAATTGGGTGTAACGTACAGTGTCATACATGTTTCCGCGAACCAAAATGAGATTCTTCACGTTTAAACAACGTTGAAAACTTATTATCGGATAGCGAATTTGAGAGTAAAATCATCGAAAAATCGTGTTATCAGCCGTCTTGGCCACGAAGCTGCGTTTTGACCACTTTAGAGTTTTTCTAGTGGGGTGACCGATATATTGCGAATAATCCAGAACCGATTTACAACATTAAGGCTAATAACGTCCAAGCCGTTCGTGAGTCGTTCTTGGAAAATGGGACTGACGAGTTTAAGCTGCTGCGAAGCCTGCCGCAGTATTCGCATGAAATGAAATAAAGTTTAGTTAGTTTTGTTAGTTTTTTAAAAGATACTTGTATTTGGGCCACCCCTACTATGATTATTACATACCTATATGATCCGGTCTATTAAAAAAACACGCTTTGTTTTTATCGCTGTTAGCCATGAACCTGGACAAAAAGTGTCATTCAAAATAACCAAATTTAACTTGAGCATGTATGTCTGCTTTTAATTTAATTTAATGATATTTAAATTATGAATGTACAATACAATACATAATAACCCAACCCCGATGTATTTGATTCAAATATTCTGTTTGTTAAAAATTTAACTTTTTAATTATATTGAAAAAAAATCGCTTAAATATTTTTCAATGTTGTTCCCTTAGAACTGCGCCATTTTTATTTTCTGATTTATTTGTGTCGCACTCTTATTTGGCAGGTTTACACATTTGAGAAATTATTGGAATAATAATAATTCTCGTATTATATTTCTTCAATTTACTTGCAAGCAGGACCACCTGAAAAGTTGTAAAATTCATGAAATACCGGTGCAGTTTAAAGTTAATTCACGTTAACTTTTTCTTTGTTTTTGGGAATGTTGCCTCTTGTTCAATTCTTTCTGAAAAAACGTTACGAACTTTAGCCTAATATGAATTTTTTTGGATTAACTTTATGTTCTATTTGGAATGACTTACCTCCAGATTGGTCAAGTTGTTTTAATTTTTATTTCGAATTAAATGTCCGTGTCCGTTTGTGTGTCACCCCTCTGTCCTTTCTCTATTTTTCAGACGATTGTTTTTGTTTTTTTTTTAAGAACTTTTTAAGAAATGAATCCAGCTTTTACCCATAAAATTTTTGTCCCGACAATTTATTTTTTCATATGTAGTTTGACGTCTCTCTTCTTCAAACAACATATCGTTACCGTTAGACGGAAAAAGTGCTAAGTCCATTTTTTCAAATTATTCATGAGAGACAAAATACTGTCTTAAGTTTTTTTAGTAGACTTTTTGAAAATCTGTAAATGCATTTGTTTTCTTTAGTCCATCCTCTCAAAATTACCAGTAGTCGTAGGATTTTAAAATAAATCATTTGCGGACTTATAGGCTTTTTTGGACTTAGCACATTTGCACTTTGAAATTTCATCATTTTAGTAGGCATATTTTCCTTAAGCATGTTTTCATTTATTTCTGGAATTTAATTTAAGGAATTGTTCCTTATGAAGCATAATTCGTTGCAGCGGTGTTCGCTGTAACCAAAAAAGCTCAATAAAACTATTGAAAAGTCAATGTATTTGGTTGGTGTTTACAAGAATGTAGTTATTTTATTAATGTTGATAAATAAAATATTAATTGGTTAACAATAAATAAAAATTAGAATTATTAGTTTAAAGAAAAAGAAATAAATAATAATAAAAAGGTATATTTTTGCGATATAGGGAACGCCCAACTGCTTAAAATTATACGATTATGTTGAATTCAACAGTGTATTATTTAATTTAAGCGGAAGCTTCTAAAGCTGTTAAAAAAATAGGTACAGAATATTTAGAAAAACAAATCTCATAGATGAGGTAGATCATCATAAAAACGATGGTGGTCTTTGGGTAAAGTCAGTTTTAAAAATTGCAGGTCTTCATATTTTCTTGCCGTTATTTTCCTTCTTTCGTTGTAGAGTGATTCCAAACTCGAAAAATTAATAGGTTTTATATGTTTATTTATTTTCTGTGGTAAATTTTTCCACTCTTCGGTGAAACGAAGTTTATACTTTATTTCACAATTTGGTGTATATTTAATTGCACGAATATCTGTTAGCTTGTGATCTCCTTTACCTCATCCAGGCCGAATGCTTTTACAAAATTGCAAGGTAAAGTCCAAATATATAACGTCGTATGGTTCAGGCTTTTTCCGGGCTGTTCTGCATATACTCGTACTAATATATTGAGAAGGGACAGCAATATTTCTATTTTTAATTGCACGTTCAATGTTGGAGTGTACACTATCAGCTTCCATTTAAAATTGTAATCACTTTGATTTAACGAATTATATGAAATGCAAAGTAGATATATTGTAGCAATTGCCAAATTGCTGTAATTCTTTATAATCCAACTTTATTAAAAAAAATTTTTTTGTTCCTTTCAACTGGACTTGGCATATTTGCCTACCACTGTATTCCAGCAAGAAAAAAAAATAATGGTGTTATTTTTGCTTGTAAATGATGTATTTTGAATTATACTAGCAAACTACATACATCAAAATCTCAATTTCGACGAAAAGTGGACTTAGCACTTTTTCGGGCTAAGGTAACGAATATGAAAAAAATTTGTCCGGACAAACATTTTATGGGTGAATCCAACTTAAGTGGAAACAAAAATATTTTGAAAAACTCTGTTTATCAAATATACCACAAAAATAATCATCATAAAATTGATTTTTTCTCCTGCAAATGTACATTTTTCCACAGAACATTTAAATAAAATCTTTGTTGTCTGTGTATTCGTTGGCCGTTACGTAATATATGAACAGCCCCTTAATCGTGAAATGCGACTACAAAGTGATGTCATGCAGGCTCACGTGAGTTACTAATGATCATGCGTGATACACGCTCGATCATTCTCTACCGGCCAACTACATAAATTTATAATCTTATGAAAATGTGCTGGTAAGATCTCAACCAAAAAGTATCATATGTAGATATTTTTTGGGGCTTTTTGACAAGTTATAATTAAATGTAGATTATCATTAAAAAGTGATCAATTTAAAATGATTAATCACATTTTATATATTTATACAGATTTGTCATATTTTTCAATATTTTTTCTTATAAAAAAATTACCTGTCGACTTCCTTACCTTCTGCCCCAAGTGATTAAGAAACCTCTTGAAATAGTATAGAACAGACATTAGTCAGTTGTAGTTTATTTAACTATCCAACTGTTTTCTATTGGCAATAGAAAATGGTATACTCGGTAAAAGCCAACAAGAACTAACTATTCATACTGTTAAGGCAATATTTAACAATTAAAATATGGAATGAGAAACACTTAAATAACTAAAGACGCTTTAAATATTTTTATTGGAAATAATGTAAAAAGTGTAAAAAAAACAACGATGCACGCAACAATCGCATTTAATTAAAAAAAGACGTTATAATTATTAGTCGTAGTATTTTGTTTATTTATTTGTTTATTAGCGATGCGATCCGATGTTTGTCAGACTTTGTCCGACTTTGTTTAGTTTTAAAAGTGTCTTTATGGCGATAACAGTAAATAGTTAAATAATAAAATTATTTTCCATTTTATTTGCAGACTCTTACGCCCTTTGAATTTGATTGCTTTTAGTGGGGTGCTTTGAAAAGGCGTTCTAGCTGAAACAACAGGAATTTCTCTTTAATTTTTCAACGAGTTTAATAAAATTCGCCACCACGTCGCAGTTTACTTGGCTATTTAAATCACAACACGTTTGTGTTTATAAGGTTAAGAAAAAATCGTATAATTCGGTTAATATCACATAATTGCTGCCTTGCGAAACAACAAGAACCACCTGTTGAATTTCATTTATCTGTACAAAAAAATTATTAGAACAACATTTTTAAGCATTAAGAGGGCTTGCGCTTACAATACTAACGCTGCTATAACGTAAATATGCCCGTTCAGTCACCTATTGAAATTAGTAATCGCGTTATCGATCATATCGATGACATCGATCCTTTGGAGTATCATGGCCATTGGGAGCCAGTGGGTGTGGCTCGTGTTCTCAACACGGGCACCTCGGCCATGGTTACGTTTAGTAAACGCAAAGAGCAGCCATACATAATACACGGTTGCTTGGGCGACCAGAAATTTGTATTCGAACAGTTGCATTTTCATTGGGCCGATACCGATGAATCGGGCTGTGAGCATACTCTGGAGGGTATAAAGTATTCAATGGAGGCTCATGCTGTACACTACAATGCCAAGTATAAAGATTTCTCCGAAGCTAAAAACAAACCCGATGGTCTGGCTGTTGTTGCTTTCTTCATACAGGCGTGTGGTGAAAAGGATTGTCCAGAATTCAAGAAAATCACCGAAGGTATTCGAATTGTACAAAAGATACACGCAAGTGCTTCAGTTGATTCAGGTATAGGTTTGTGAATGCTTTTCGTCTTATTGACAAGTTTGATTTAGCTTAACAAACTTTTTGTGTTTTCTTTAAATTTAGATTGTCTATCGTGGATTGGTTTGCAGGAGCTGAGCAAGCATTATTATACATATAAAGGATCTCTTACAACCGCTCCATATTTTGAGAGTGTTACATGGATTATATATCGTACACCGATCTATGTATCAAGAGGACAGGTAAGTTAATGGAAATTGTGCTCAATGTTTTGATTTTTTTCTTTCAAAGTTGCAGCAGGGTTGGCTACCCGCTGCTGGGAAAACAAAAAACCCAATGGGTTTCATTGAGTATTTTATTTAAAAAAATACCCCACCTAGTTGAGTTTTTTTTTAATAAAATATAAAAATTTACTAGGACACAATAGTAAAATTTTCACTTTCTGTTAACAAGAAAAACATTAAAGATAAATAAATACACGTTTCGGAATAATATTTTGTAATTGAATTAGTTTTGCATTCAGCGGTGTTAAAACGGCGGGACAAAGCTTACGGAATAGTTCTCACATTCGTTGGAGAAATAGTAGTTTAAACGTTTGTTCGATCAACGAATTTTTGCTGTAATTTAAATAAATTATTGATTTTCTTTCTGTCTATGATGAGATATATTTTTTCATCCGACGAAAATCGTTTCAAATTAAAACAATTTCAAATATTTATATTCATCCTTATTCCAGTTGTTAACATCGACGTCACGTCAATAAAATACCGAAAAACTTGGCGATTGTCTATTCGCTCTAGAAAACTTCGTATTTTGTGTTAATGACAGTCTTTTTGTGTTCTATAAAATCTAGAAAATAATATAGTCCTGTTAATAGTATTCACTTGTTTTTGACAATGGTTAGACAAGCCTAAATTTTTGGTATTGTATAGACGTGACGTCGATTTTGACAGCTGCAATAAGGGGCATTTTTTTAAATTAAAAATGCAAACTGTTGCAAGACTTTATATCAATGAAAATAATATATATAATAAATGTATAGACAAGCTATACTTAGTTTTATTTAACCACAATAAATTCCTAATAAACCTCTACAAAAAACAAACTGGTTGGGTTTTTGCCAACACTGAGTTGCAGCCAATTATCTACACATGTCGTACTTGCTTAACAATACTGTATTAACTGAAAATTTTTAAATTTTAAACAGAAGCAGATTATATAAAACATAATTCTTAAATCTTCCATTTTGCTACCAAAATGTAAACAAAACAATACGAATTTTTTACAGCGGGTAGAATACAATAGTATCTGTTAATTTTTCATACAAAGTGAAAAAGTAAAAATTTCGAGTTAATACAATATTGTTGAACAAATGCGATGTGTTTAATAGCCTGTCGCAAAATGCCGAAAGTTAACTTCCGCTGGGATTCTAAACGAAAACAACAAATTTGCGTCGCCCTTACAGCGTCTGTTATTAATTTCGTTTTGCAATTCGAATCGTTTTGAAGCAACTTGATTTGAATTTCACTAATATAAATTTTCATTCTCTTTTTTGTAGTTTTCTATTTTTTAAGAGCTTAAAATATCATATATGCAATTCATTTATCATAATCATTAGATATTCGTACGTAGTTTATTTGAACTATTTAGGCTTAAGTCGAAAGGAGTTGTTTGGCTCGAATTCAAATTATGAATTTACAAATAAGCATAAATGAAAAAAAGCTTGATCTCAGCAGTCAATGGCGCTGGGAAAGCAGATAGAGTAATAACATATGGAATAAGTAATCATTAGATATTGGAGTTTCGTACTATACGAAACTGATTTAACTTGTTTAAATACTTCATATTCTTACTTTTTAGTATCGACTGTTTCAAGTGGTCAAATCGCACAAACACTGATGAGATGGTGTAGCGAAATCAGTACTGATCCGTTCAGCTTGTCTAATGAATAAAATATTCCTTATTACTTTCTTAACAAAGATATATTAAATATATAAAAAAATGTTTAATTAAAAATTTGTAAGTTCATGATTTGAATTCGAGCCAAACAACTTCTTTCAACTTAATTTATCGTATGTAATTTAAACAAAACACATTTATTTACGTACTAAATAAATAAACAAATAAAAGAAAGTGGGACACAAAACAGTTGAGTTGCCATTAGAATTCCAACAAACGATAACGTTCTGTATTTTCTCAAAATTGAATTTATAAGATTTCCACAGAATTGTAATCTTTTTGTCACGTACGATGCCCTCTTTAATTAGATGAAAACTATAGAAAGACTTACATTTATTTTCTGCTTCATGCAAATATAGAATATAATTAGTTCTACATTTAGTAAAAAAAATAAAAATCTAAAGGTTTCAGAATATGTACTAGCAAATATGTACGTGACAAAAAGTATAAATTTCTGTGGAAATGCCCATATTTATCTTTTAAATTCGACTTCCGGAAAATAGAGAATTTATTTTTCTTAACAAACTCAAACTTCTTATGGCTTTTTGGATTGCCTGCAGAAGCACACCAGACGTCTAATAGTCTGCCACACTATCCACTAGTCTACGGCGATCCCTAAATTTGTAAATAAAAACATAAATTGGTCACATAATAAAAACAAACGTAATTTATTTTCATTTATTAGAATTTTTGAGATTGCTCCCAAAATGTAAAATTTATGATGTCGATGTTCAGAGATCGACAACACGTAATTGATTTTCATTATATTTCAAGTTAAGTAATTCTACAAATATCACAAACAGAATTTACAAAATTTCATTTGGTTTTTAAGTTTTGAGTTTAGAAGTTATTTTGTTAACGAAAATATATATTTTGTAAACGTTTTCAGAAAGAACTAAATAAATCTGTTAAGTGCGGTTAAGCTTCGAACATCGATGTATTCTCTATAGATTAGGTTACCCTCAACGATATGTAATAAATTATGTACTATATTTTCTTTAATTCTTTCAGGTTCAAGTTTTTCGTAATCTTCAATCATGTCCGAAAGATGAGACAAAGAAAATTGTAAACAATTATCGTGAAATTCAGAAACCGGATAAAAATCCTGAAATTATCTTCGCTCGTAATGCTAAACCAAAATCGAAATTATGATCTAATCATATTGAGAAATACTTTAACAATATATGCAACTGGCTAATCCTTATCATATAATCCATATCTAATTATAATAGTTGAAAACAAGAGAAAAACATAATCGTTCTAAATCCAAAATACTTCTTATTCTTTTATATAAACTAAGTAATTATAATTAGAAATTAACAAGTAGAATTTAAATTTGAAAATTACAATAATTATTATATAAAATAATTTTAATTCACAATTATTGGTTGTTCGAAGCATTTTATATTAATTATTTGTGCTACTATCAATTCCAATTTTAAATTAATTTATATATTGTTTTTTATTTCTAATTGTGGTTATATTATTTTGTTTTTTCTCAACTGTGGTTTGTTGTTTTAACAGGTGAAAAAAAATGTTTTTTTATATATAAACATCAAAGAAATGTTTTTAAAACAAGTGCACTTTACTTTAAAAAAAATGAATTAAAAATACTATGTAACAATATTGCAATGTTTTCTTGTCTGGCGTGTATTTTAAAATATTTATTATTAAATAAACGATTTTTTATTAATAAAATATGTATAATTGAAAGAAATGGAATAAATATCAATGGTCTTACGTTGACAACACGCAACATATAAAAATATTATATTACAATTTCACTAAAATCTTAAAACTAAATATCTATTATCTATCCCCTTATTGCGTAACTATTTGCTAACCAAAAAATAAGCTCTTATCCACTCTCTGCCGGCAACTATTTACTACTATTAACACCCTCTCTTACATCCTGTTCATAGAACGCGTCAAAAATAAAACGAAACTTGGCGACACATTAACGACTACGTAACAAATAGGGTTTATGTCACACGTTTTCAATTGTTCGTTGTATGACATTTAAATTAATATTTAAAAAAAAATTTTTTTAATACTTTTTTAATTTTTATTTAGTTTGTTAATTATATTTTTCCACAGCGAATAATTTATTCTATTCGTTTTGCTTTCAGCTCTTTGACATTTAAAAATGCGATACACAGACTAAAAAAATTTGCTAGTTGTTGAGGCCGAGGCACATAGAATCCGTCGTACATTATACGTTGCTTTTTTCAACTGACATTAAAGTATCGGAGGAGGTTGACACAATGAGTGCTTCGTTGACGGACATTAAATCAGCTTGATTTGATTAAAGTACTAATTTTCAATGGAATTCGAAGATATTCTTTTAATTGTAATTTTTATTTAATTCTATTTAATTTAGTTTTGTCACCACACAACACAAAAAGCTAAATAAAAACAGAGCAAAAAAAAAACTGATAGTTGTCAAAGTAATCAACGTACGTTAAAAGTTGCCCAACTTTAGTACTTTGCGTTGACGGAGACGTACGGAATGTGACAAAGCTCATAAGAAAATCTGTATTTAAACTTTGTTGTCAGTTGAAAAAAAGCAACGTATAACGAACGACGGATTGTATGTGCCTCGGCCTTTACGTGTTTTGTTTAAATACTTGACATTCGTGTTGCATGAACCCAAACAGGAGAAACGTTGATATTTTTAAGAAGAGCTTATTTTTTTGGTGTTGTGGCTTTATGTGACGTTGAGAAAAAGTTACGGAATAAGAGGGAATAAGTACAGTAGAATCTCGTTAATTTGTAATTAAAAGGTATCTAAACATTTTTACGTATTGTAGTTGGGGACTTTTGAAATGGCCAGATTTCGATTTAACGAATAATAAATAATACGAATAAACGGGATTTTTCAATTAGAATGAAAAAAGCAACAAAAACAAAAGCATTTTTACATTTAGCATAGTGCTTTACTTTACGGATTATAGAAAGTTATGAACAATAGACAACGATTTACCGGCGGTTGCACAGTCCTTGAACTGCGAAAAGAAATAACGAGGTGACCGAAATGTGTGAAATTTTTACAAATTAAATCGATTTTGTAACGAATTATTAAGGTTTTCGAATTAACGAGCTACTAATTATAACGATTTTACTGTACTGTATTAGTTTATTTATTTTTTTTTATTATTTTGTCATCAAACTTTTTGCTATATAAATGCATTTAAGTATATAAAAGTTTTTGTTGTCTCAAAAATAATTTAAAAAATACGTGTTACCAACGTATGACCATGGGTATAAGAAAATATTGTTTTAATCAAGAATCTTCCTTGAACTTAATAAAAAAAATTTTAATTAAATATGTGGAAACATTTCAAACAAATACGTTGATTTTTCACAAAAATTTTGAAAAGTCTAGAAATGTGTGTTAAATCTTACAATTTATTTATAAGCTTTGAATTAAATTACAATATTCCCATGTAAATTTACAACTTTGAAAGCATTTTTAACAACTTGCTGTTATCCAACTGAGCTGAAATTCAATCTAAAAACTTGTTACGGAATTTATTATTTATACTGATTTTTATTTATTTTTAATGTTAAATAGCCGTCGATAGTTTGACTTCAACATAGATACTCAGGG
The DNA here is from genome assembly GCA_956483585.1 of Gymnocheta viridis. Lineage (NCBI taxonomy): Eukaryota > Metazoa > Arthropoda > Insecta > Diptera > Tachinidae > Gymnocheta > Gymnocheta viridis. Next base: position 2,707,991 of record OY101441.1, on the reverse strand, counting down.
TGGTAATCTTTAGTGTATTTACAGTCTTTAGGTTTTGTGGGAGCTAATCAATTAGCTTTTGTGTTGTTTCTTTGCTTCAAATTAACACAAAGGGATCATAATTACTTTGGACCCAAGTGGGCTGGTACTCTTTCTATTTCTTATTTCTTTACTGGCAACCTGTTAACCTTCCTTCAAATTATGTGTTTTCTGATATATTTATGTAGTGTGAATTCGTAAATGAAGAAAATTTGTGCAGCTATTCTGCAACAGTAAAAAATACCTTAATTACAGAAATGTGTAACAGCACTATCGCTTGTTTGCAGAAAGAAACTAGGCGAAAAACTGTGGGCCCTTTTTGAGCGCTAGACTTTCAATATGTCGTAGTTATTGAATTTACGAATGTATCCATACTTTTCCAATAATGTAATTAATTAAACATCGGTTCCATCAAATGAGAAAAGCTTCCTACAAGCCTGGCCGAGAGGCTACTCTGTAATTCGATTCGAAATGAAAACTGTTCAAATTACATTGAAATTCGAAAGCATTTTCTTTCGATTCAAATTACAGAGTAACCGCGAAGGTCTTTATTCTGAAAAAAGAAACAGAAGTTGCTGCTCCGACTAAGGCTTGCAGCACTTTGGATCAAGTTGCTAACGAGACCAGATTTTGTTCCCACATATATTTTTCAGTTGACAGAACAATTCAAAACTTAAGCTTCATTAAAAATTATGCATTTAATTAAAATTAAAAAGTTAATTATATTATATGAATAAATATGAAAACGTATGAACCACCTCTTCGGAATGTTTTATGAGTACTGATATCTTGTTAACTGAATTCTGGCTGGGAGCATTCGTTAAAAGGAATTTTCCTATGCGATATTAAAATGTTTACATAGAGTCCTATACCTCATATAATATCAAATATATTTCTATCAGCAAACGTCATATTTCATAGCAGAGAGAATTAAGTATATTACGTGTGGATAAGATATTTGTAGATTATAAATTTTTTTACACAAAATGAAGAGCGATAGGACAAATATTTCGCCATTCTTAACTCAAAAATGTTGTTTTTTGAGATATGACTATATTAATAAAGGAGCGATATGTATTTTGCTGCAGCTTTCAAAAGCAAATTAGTTAAGAAATAATTTAAGAACAACAAAAATCTTTGTTTAAAAAATGAATGGTATGCAAAAACTACGAATTGATGAATTTAAAACATTAAGACTGGCAATACCATCGTGTTCACCAACCACTTTGTTGTCTTTGATGTACAAAACAAATACGTTGCAGATTTTATGCGAGTAATCAAATACGATAGAGTTTATTTATTATTTTAATACAAACTTATTATAACTTATTATTTAAAAAACATGAGCTTTCAATAAATCATATACGATTTCCTTATAAAGCAAAAGCATCAGAAATTCACAAAATTCTTTTTATTCAAATGAAAGGAGTATTCGAGCAGCGAGCAGAGCAACACACTTATTTGTGCTTACAATTTTTTCGTAGTTTTTTTTTTTAATTTTTTCATGAATTTCGATTAAATTGTAGAATTCAGTGGAATTTTTCAGCACAAGAAGAAAATAAAAGTTGTCTTTAAGAGATCAGACTCCAAGTTTTCATTAAGGGTGCAAAATAAATTATGTTCTCTTAAGAACAATTTGAAGTGAAAAAAGATATTTCGAAAATATCAACTCAATAAAAGGATTAACGTAGATTCGTTCTTACTTTGAAATTTTCATGTAATAAACGTTTTTGTATTAAACTTTACTTAACGATGGTTCTTAAAGAAAATACTGTTAAATTTTTCATTAAACGGCCGTAAATATTATCTTATTGGATAAATTTGAAAAATGCCAATTACTAGTACATTTTGTGTCTTCCCTTTTATAAATTACTACAAGAAAACATGCTCTTTTTACTACAACTCTGTTACTGCTAAATGCAACATTGTATTTTCAGTTGTTGTACGCGCTTTTTCCGGTTGTTTTATATGTTGTGTGAAAAAGTAAAATATTTTCGTTTATTTCTGCTATTGAAGAGGTATTCATACAAATAAATAATGTTAAAGGTGAAATTAATATGGGTAATATGAATTCCATACATAATAATTTAGGTAAAAGTGAATATGTAACTAAATTATAGCCAAATAAATATAGGAGAAATATATGTATGTGTGTGTGTGTGTACGTTTATGTACAAACTTTTGTAACATTAATTTCAAGAGTGCCCTTTATTTAACATATTAGGTTTGATTACTAATCATTAACAAAAATTTCTATTGCTGATAAGTTTTGTTTTTTAGCATAAATTAAAGTTGCGTTGTTATGAACATTGGTGAATATTATTAATATTTGTTCGTTAAAGGGTCGTTCACCAACAAGATTGCCGCAGTTCTTAAAGTCTCTTGCAATAAAAACTAGAATTTTGCTTGAAGTGTTGTGATACACAAGACCAAATCTGCCATATTTATTATTTTTATACCCAACTCTAGTGCAATAACATTGTACAGTAATAAGATTCTCCAACAGTTTGTATTGTGCTTATCACTTTACTTTTCAAACAACAAATTCCACAAGCTAATTAAACATTTTCGGTGAATTCGTAAATGCAGTAAATTTGTGCAACCTGTCTGCAAGCAATTGACACAGTAAATAAAATGTTGCATCAGTTGCAGAATTATATAGCAGAACTGTTAATTGCTAAATTAGAATTTTTCGAACGCTAAGCTTTCGTTATTGCACAATTACTTACGAATTTACCTTCTAAATTTGACTCCTACAAAATTAACTCTGCTTAAAATGCATCAAAAAAGTTTATACATACATTTAAGCTCATACAACTTTGCATTTTTAGTTAATTTTCCATCTTTTTACTATCTCCATCTCTATTGTAAAATTATCCACTTTGTAATAAATTTTATACGGTAAAACGAAGGAATTTATCTTAACAAATGTGTATTTTGTGTGAGAAGTGCAAAGATAATCTGCAAAATTAAAGAAATAATAAAAAAAAAACAAATATGAAATAGCCACATTAAAAACACGACACTTATTCAGTACTTAACAGTTTTCGTAACATAAAATTTTGATGTTCTGTATCAATACATATTAATGTTAAATTTAACATAAAATGCTAAGTTGTCAGTTCCGTTTCGAGCATTTCCTCTTAACAAATATGCATTTTGCGCAACAAGTGCACAATTGATCATTCATATAAATGAAATTTATAATAATTTCTAGTTTATAAAAAATACAACAACAAATTCAGCTTCGCTAACAAACTGCAGTTAGCATTATTGTTAACCCATTCATTTAAAAGCTTTCAAAAGCTTTTTAAAGCAACAAATTATACCATGAAAAATATTGTTACAAATTCACTCCACTTCTTGCTCCTTTAAAATTAACTCTGCGTAAAATGCACCAAAATACTTCTTTTTGCAACAACGTTTACATACAACTTTGCATTTTTAGTTAATTTTTGCGCGTTTTACCGTCTACATCTGGCTTGTGGAAATTTCACAAAAATTGTAAAATTATCGGGTTTGTAATAAATTTTATACAGTAAAACGAAGGAATTTATCTTAACAAACGTGTATTTTGTGTGAAAAGTGCGAAGTTAATCTGCAAAATTAAAGAAATAATAAAAACCCATGTCTGAAATAGCCACATAAAAATTATAGAAATACATACGTACACAAATTCAGTTGTTAACAATTTTTGTAACATAAAACTGTGAAGCTAATTTAACATATTAAAGGTAAATTAAAATTAAAATGTTAAGTTTTCAGTTCCGTTTCGAGTATTTCCTCTTAACAAATATGCATTTTGAGCAACAAGTCACAGTCATATAGAAGAAATTTATAACTTGTAAAAAATACAACAACAAATTCAGCTTCGCTAACAAACTGCAGTTTGTGTTATTCTTAACCCATTGATTTAAAAGCTATCAAAAGCTTTTTAAAGCAACAAATTATACCGTGAAAAATATTGTTACAAATTTACTCCACTTCTTGCTCCTTTAAAATTAACTCTGCGAAAATTGCAACGACATACTTCTTTTTGCAACAACGTTTACATACAACTTTGCATTTTTAGTTAATTTTTGCGCGTTTTACCGTCTACATCTGGCTTGTGGAAATTTCACAAGAATTGTAAAATTATCCGGTTTGTAATAAATTTTATACAGTGAAACGAAGAAATTGATCTTAACAAATGTATATTTTGTGTTAGAAGTGCGAAGATAATTGGTTAAATAAGAAAAATAATAAAAAACCCATGTATGAAATTGTAGCTACATACAAATTATAGAAATACATACATACACGAATTCAATTGTTAACAATTTTTGTAACAAAAAACTGTGAAGCTAATTGAACATATTAAAAGTAAATTTAACTTAAAATGTTGAGTTGTCAGTTCCGATTCGAGCATTTCCTGGTTGTGGTCTTAAATAGGAAAGAAGGTGAATGTTTTAAAAACCTGATTGGCCCCTGCGAACACTTCCTATCGTTAGCGGCCAGCTGTGTAATATATTATTTACTTCATTTTTTGCCATTCTATATTCAAATTTTTAAATATATGTACATATATACATACGGGGTACATATGTATGTAAATGCAGTAATTGTGCATGAATTAAAGTTTAACGTTCGAAAAGCATCCCTTGGCAGCAAATTTTTTCGTCAAAGTTATTTTATGCAAACAATTGTTAGTGATGCCACTCAAAATTTTATTTATTATTTTGTTTTATTGCAATAGATTGCCGATAGGTTGCTCAAATTTACTGCATATACGAATCCATACACATTTTGAAATTTTTCCCATATACGAGTACATATGTCTATATCAATAATATGCCATGAAAAATATAAGTGTTAAAAAAGTATTATTGTTTGTAAAAAAAAAGATTTTTAACTTAATAACATGCCGCGCGAAAATAATAAAAATAAAAAAACGTGTGGTCGAAAATTATGGACAACCAGAAAATATTTCATAAATTATTAAATAAAAAAATGTGAATGCTTATGTTATTATATCTGGAATACAATATCAGCACGAACTAACTATGCAAGCTTCTAATTTGTGATTAAAACTGCCAAAAATTAATTAAATACAATTTCCTTTTTGCTTGCATTTTTTAAAATTTAATATTGAAGAGAAAACGTATTTTTTTTGTTTATTTTTCATATTTAGACGGGTGGTTCAGAATTTGTTTAAATTGAAATAAAATTGTCATATAGAGAATTTTTGAAATTTCACTGCAGCTACGCTACGCCATCCTCATCAGTCAGGAGTATTAAATACTCTTTTAGGGGCTTATTATCAATAAAACAAGAATTAGGGATTAAATATAAATCTCTAAACTAGTAGATAATGATTTTTTTTTTAAATATACATATCGCACTTATTCAACAATAGTGTATTAACTCGAAGTTTTTACTTTTTTACATTTTATGAAAAATTTACAGATAATTTTTATATCGATCTATCAATCCGCTGTAAAAAATTCGTATTGTTTTGTGTAAATTTTGGTAGCAAAATGGAAGATCTAAAAATTATTTTTCATATAATTTTTAATGTAAAATCCAAAATTCTTTTTCTTCTATTGAAAATTTAAAAATTTTGAGATCATTACAGTATTGTTAAACAAGTTCGATATGTATTTGATATTTATATGTACATATATAATATATTAATTTGCGAAAAAGCCTGTTACAAAGTTACTGGTAACAGGAACTAAAACCATTCTGAAAAGCCGAATTGTACTTTTATGAGCATTAAATATGGGTCCATCTTTTTCTGCCACACGTTATTATAACAAAAATATTCTAATCATTCAATATTTCCCGTGAATACTCGTGTTTAAAGGTAAGTTTTTATAAATATTTTATGTAACTAGATTACGCTTAAGCGTCGAAATTCGACCGCCAGTTTAAACTTATACGTATTTTAGTTGCATTCATTTAAACAGAAAAAACTACCTAACTTACTTCCTTCCTCATGGAAAAAACAATAAACCAAATAAAATTGCATACAAACACGGACTTTTGTAAAAAAAATCATATTACTTATATACATACATACGAGTATGTATGTAAGCACTCTCGTCACTTTGCTTGAACCAATACTTAATATACGTGTGTATTTTTAGCATTTGTAGTGGTGTCAACTTTATGTGCCTTTTATTCCTTTAATACTGAACCGATTTAAATAATATATAGCCGGGTCACTAAAGGTAAAAAAATAAACAAAATCGGTTTGCAAACAAAGGAGAAAAAGGGATCTAAAATTTGACTTTGCCTATTTACGAGTATATATAGATTATAATTGTTCTTAAATAAAATTGGTGAAAAGCTTTCACTGAAAACTTTTATTTTACATGATTTATCCACAAAAATTTTGGACATATCTTCATAAATCTAATCCCATCTAGAAATGTTACCTAGAGAACAATAATAGTTAAAATCTCTGAAAATCTTGTAAAATATTAACAGAATCGTTGCATAAATATATCTATAAGTCGGGTCTTTAATATAAGTATGTTTGACATAATATGAACCGAAGTGGGCAAAGTAAATATGTATGTATGTAACAGTTATCGTACATTTGAAGCATAAAATATCTAGGTTCTTAAAATTTTAACATCAATATGTGCCGATGCGTTAAAAATTGACGTGATCGGAATAATGGGCGTGACACTTTAAATATAATATCGTATATCCGAATTAGAGATGGGCACTGCTTACGTGATCGCGACTAGTTTTTTGTTTCAATCACGTAATTGTTCTTGAACGCCAGTATAAAAAAATTAGCCTGAATTAGTAAATTGTTGCGTGCGTGGTTTCTTTTTTGCTTTTTTGTAATTTTTTGCATTTACTTTTTTTTAAATTATATTATTGTTCTTTCGCGAGCGTTAATTTTAGTCACTGTGAAGAACAATTTTTCTAAATTTTTTTTATCGAAGAGTGCATGAGCAAGAGTGAAAAGTTACTCACGATCCCATCTTTGGTACGAATAGAAAGAAACACACGAAGCAACTTTTTGTAGGAGTAGTAACTATTCGCTACAAATTACTTGTTATCATTTGCCGACGGAAACAAAAGTGCGAATGCAACATGATGAAGTATGTGTGTAAGTAAACTTCGTTCTTGCCAAGCATATTTTATTAAGAAAAGATTTTCAGGGGGCAAATCACGGCATTCGATATCGTGTAAAATCCCATACAAAATTTTTCGCTCGATATCGATTGGTGTGATTTGCCCCCAGGCTGACTAAAATTATTCATTGAATTGTGAAAACAAAATATTTTTAATTAATAAAATTTATTTTTTTTTACAATTATCGAAAATTTTTCACAATTGCCGAACAACAATGAGTTTAAATTTTGATCGAAATCATGATGATGAGCGCGCAACAATGCTGACGTTTTCAGATGTATCTGAACTTAATGAATATTCAATGGATTCATCGTTATATGAAACCCATCCAATTTCCATGGGTCATAATAGACGTTTGATAAATGATATAATTAATAATACGTTTGATGAACAAAGGGGGACCGTTGAATTGTCTTCCTCACAATGTTCCAGCCTGAAACTTCACTCTTCGGAATATAGTTTCGATAAGAGACTTCAATACTGGAAGAATACTTTAAAAGAACGAGAGAAAATATCCAGTAAAATACAGGATCAAACTAAAAAGACGCCATCAGAAATTTTATACAATCGTTTGGTGACTGTCGATGAAAGAGATAAGTTTACCGTTCAAAATTTAATGGATTATGCCCAAAGACTAAATCCAACGAGTTTAAGTACCAGACAGGCTTCCAGATTGAAGGAGAAATTCGATGTGGAAATGTCAGCATTAGTATCAGAAGTTCAGGAAACTTTACCGCAAGCAGAAATGCTTAAAACTGCTCAAATTGAAATTACTGGTGTTCCCAAAGAGATCCAAAAAGAATTGCTAGGTAAAACCATACGGCAGGGTTGTAAGAAACCATTCAATTGGTTAAATTCAAAGTATTTGGAAACTCGCGTAGAGGAACAGCGTGACGATATCGAACGGGTAGTGGTATATTATCCCGATATTGAAAATTTACAAATTGTGGGCGAGGCTTTATTTAGCAGCAAAGAATATGCACACAATTCCGATATACTAATCATGTCGGCTAACGACATTTCTAAAATTTCTATTGATACCAATTTCGAAGGCGATGCACGTGAAGAACAAACAAATGTTAAAAAGACTTTGGACTATGCGTTCAAACTAAATGATGAAGAGTTTCAGATTACAAATTATCGATGTTCCCGCAGTTCTGAAACAGTAACAAGTTTCTCCTGTTTTCCTTTTGAGACTGAAGTCAAAAAGATTTTAACAATAGAAAATATCGGACGAAAAGTGTTGGATTTTGAATGGGTACATCGTCCTTTCTATGTTAAAAATTCGAAACTTTTGAAATGTTGCGACAATGAGTTTGTCTTTGATAATATGCCCTTTCGTTTGTGCAGTGGAGAAGTACAAGAAATATTTGTAATGTTTCAACCAAGACGGGTTAATGTTGTGAAAAGTAAATGGGTTTTAAAAGTGAAGCCTTCATTTTTTAAACGCAAAATGGATGGCATTGTAATGAGTTTGTGTGGTGTGTGTGTTGTGCCTCTGAAATATGCGCAAAGACTGGAGGAACTTCAAAGAGAAGTAATTGAAAAGTCGAATAAGAAAATGATGGATAATTTAACAACGAACTTATGTACTCTAGCTTTGGATTTGGTACGCGGGGAATGCTCCTGTCCTTATCAACCTTCTCTTAGTGAAATGGAATTGTTTGAGCAACTTAATTCGGGCTTTAGATGTGAGAGACACAAAGATTTGGAGTTATTAAAGGAATTGTACAAAAGTGCCACTAAACAGCCACACGAAATATGGGACTTGCAAGTGAGTACTTTAAAAAGTGTCATATTAAATGTACCACAAGCTGAAGCTCGCGCCCTTCTGTTCAATAAGCTCTCTGACATTTTAAGCTCGATGAAGGGTAACAGTGTGGACTTAGAAACGAAAATAGTTGACAATACCGAAAGACAACGCAGTCGTTTTTTGTATGTGAGGGGTATAACTTCCACTACTATAGATAAATGGGTGGACTTAGTATCATCTTTAGAAGAAGCATTTTATCAAACGACTCTTAAAGTAATTAGTGAAGGATTTGTTGTAGAAAATATAGAGGACATGGCTGTAAATAAAGAAAGTATAAAATCATTCACTCTGCCACAAAAAGAAACTGAAACGCGGCAATATGTTGTGGAGAAACGTGTGCGCAAACTTAAACCTTATCGTGATGCTATTTATGTGCAGACCTACACATTGTTGTGTGATTTTGCGGAAAATATTGTCAATGTTATTGAAAGCACTGCATAAAAATATATACAAGATACACAGATATTTAAATGTTGTTTGTCATTCTTTATTTGATATTTTTTTTATGTGTTCGCCAAAACTGAGTTAATTCTAGAAAAAAATAAATTAATTTTACAAATCCTTTACGAATGAGTGTTAAAAAACGTTATTTAATTTACATTCTGCCTTAAGAGAGGTATAATTTTTTGTAAAAACCAAGTTTTGTTGAACTGCAAATGGTCTCCTTCAGCTTCAAGAAACACCAATTTTTGGTTTGCTTCCATTTGATTTAAGCCAAGCTGTAAAAGAAAAAACCATTAGAATACAGATATGCATACAGTTCTTTCAAAGAATTTGTGCAAATTGAATTTTAATTTAACCAATTTTTTTTAAATTAAAAATATTAAAATATGAAAGAGATATTTTTCGGATGTCCAATCGTCGTAATAAAATAATGTTTAAGCGGAAATACTTGAATTTTAATCCTAAAATACGTTCAAACACTTTATCGAATTGCGGAATGAAAATAAAAGTATCAGTTTCGAAGTTTGAATTTTATAAAAACTTAATTTTGGCAAAAAAAAAAATACATTAGTAAGTTTTATTATGACGTTGAAAATTGGTGTAACTGCAACACTTTTTAGTGATGTAACAGATAATTGTATATTTGTCAAATATCAATGTTCGAAAACACTAAAAATCGTAATTTATTATAATTTTTAAGAGAAACTTATATAATTTTATTCCATTACTACTTTTATTTTGAACTTAAAAAATTTCATTACCACATCCTAATTTAAATGGTAAAACCCGTCGTGAAAACCAAATACAAATAATGGCACATAATTTCAAACTGAGTATTCATATTCGCGGATATCGGCTGCAGATATTCGCATTCGTATTCAAGAATAATAAAAATTGATATTTTTTAAATCATTAATACAAAAAATTACCAAAACAGATGAGAATCATATATGTATGTAGTTTCAAAAAGTTTTATGTTGTTCAACAACTGTAACGTTTGCAAAAAATTAACAAAATATATGTGTGTATATACAATTCCCTACTTTGTTTATGAGTTGTATAATTATTGTTGAAAGTTCTACATAAACATGTTTCTAAGTAAATGTTGATATAGAAATTACCAACAACATTTATACAACATACAACTCACATAATAGGTTGTGCATTTAGCAATTATTTCTGTAATACAATAATGTCTATTAACTCAATACGTTATAGTTTGTTCATTTTATATAAGTGCTGTTCAGAGAATCCAAGCAATCGACTTGAGTAGAAAATATGTATGGAAACCACTCGAATAACTGAGTGGTTTTCATGCAAATTGTTTACTCAATTCGATTGCTTGGGTTCTGTGAACAGCACATAAGTCTTAATTGAACTTAACTAAGACATGTTCGAAAATTTAAGTTTCGGGTTGAAATAAAGACCAAGCTATTGAATTATTATACAGAGATCTCAAATCAACGCCTTTGCAAAGTTTTTGAATTTTTTATGTACTAGAAATTGCCTAAAAACTGTCCCACAAACGTCCTTTTTTCCATTCATATGAAAACGTCAAGGACATCAACGAAACATTTTATTAAATTGACTGATTTATCGTGACAGAAACAAAAACTTAGGCCACATAAACGTTTGTTATCTTATAGGTACTTCAACATACAAATGCACATACATATATCAGACAAAAGAAGCTCAATCTTAAAACAGTAATAGTTCAAGGACCATTAAAAAATACTTCTCCCGGAAAATTTAATATTTTTGGGTTACGGATTTCTTGCGTCTAATGTGCTCTTAGTAGAATCCAAACAATTGAATTGAGTGAACAATTTGTATGAGTGGTTTACTCAGTTCTTTCAGTGGTTTTCATACGTATTTTTATACTCAAGTCGATTGTTTGGATTCTATGAACAGCACATAAGGCTCCATACTATTTTGTAATCGAGCTACAATAATTTCGTTTTCACTTTCATACGAATTTGGATTGAGTGACACACATGACTTAAGAAAAAAAAATTATAAAACTAAATATGGATTATTGAAAAGAACCCAGGAATTAAGGACAATTGAAAAAGTCTTAAATAGAGCTTTTCAGATATTTGTTTCAATATGCTTACCCGTTCATAAATACGACTTTCGGTTAAAGGCAAAATTTCTTTATCTTGTCCTGGCTTATAAAACTCGAACCACTGAGATTCTTTTGGCTGCACAATTGTATCATTCAGAAATTTAACCATAACAAATCTTAAAAACAAATTAAAATTTTCAAATAAAATACGTACAGATTTCTGTATAAATATACAAGAATCTATTGACTTAATTTAACTTACTTTTCCAATTTATTTAAATTATCCGCATATAAACCATTTACAAAAACTTCGTTATTAATGTCAGCCAAAAATGTACTCCACGTTTTGTATTTCTCCTCATGCAAAGGGTCATGCCAATAAGTAGCCTGTACTAATTCCAATTGCGTCCAAGTATCATAAGCGGCCTCATTTAAAATACGACGTATGTATTCACAAGTTTTTGACTTTAGTGATGGGCATTTAGGTAAACCGAATACACCCTGATGTTGACCACCCATGGTTATAAGGACTTTCATTGGTGGCAAAGGACAACGTTGAGCCAAAGCACGCCTTATATGCATATATATTATATATATATGAATATATTAATTATTTATTTGTACTTACAGAAACTGTCCACCTTGGCTGAAACCTATAGCATTATAACCATTTTGTAGTTTTTGATCTCTGGCCAATTCTTTGCAGGCATAATCCACTTGAGTATTGGGATGTATAAAAAACCCGCTTTCATAATCCATTACCACATTGCCACCAATTTCCAGAGATTTCACATAAGTGTTATTTAGTTCTACTTGCAAAAGTTTTTTAATTGAGCCCAGGCTAAAGGGCAAACAGCAAGTGTCTCCTGAAAATGTTGTTGAAAGAAAAACTGAATAATGACACAAAATTAAAACAATTTGTGACTTACCCATTCCATGCCACATAACTATGGGATATTTTTCGCCATTTGTAAATTTATTTATTAGCAATAATGTTATTAAGAACTTTAAAATCATTATAGTTAATTACAGAAAAAAGGAACATCAGATATATAATTTAATTATCTGCTGCAGTTCAATTTACGAGCTGTACAATTAATTGCACTTTTATTGTTCTTAAGTTGTTGGTGGACTTTGAACGAAGGAAGAATCAAAACAAAACACAAGACCAGCTGTCTGTTTAATAAGAATTTTCCTTTGTAAACAAAAAAAATTCATGGTTGCATTTAATAGTATTAATTTAACAGAGAACTGTTAATGTTACATAACCGATTATTTGAAAATTTTGTGAGCTGTTTGAATTTTTGACATTCAGCCTGCCCCATGATATCGATAATTTCCTAAAATTTTGTTTTTGTTTTAAATGTAACTTCACAAAAGAACGATATCGTTCGACTTCGTGGGTCACGCAGATTATCTTGAAATAAAAGAATTGATTTGAAACACTTTGTTTTTATTTTTAGTTAAAATGCATTCTTTTGCTGTTCAATTTAGGCAGAAAGAGCGCATTGCAGGTGTTTTTTTGTGGACAGAGAACTTTAAATTGAAACACATCGCAGAAACGTTTTTTCAATATCTGTGAAATTGGATTTATAATAGAAATGTAAGGGAGCTTATATAATTTTCTAATTAATTAACAAGCCTGGGGTTACTTTTACATAAAAAACAAGCAAATTTACTATCGATACTATTTTGCCACACCTTTATGTAGCTTCCTCAGGAAGAAATCAAATTGTTTAGTAATTCAAAGATCAATTAATTAAAAAACAGTAGAAATGAATTATTTCCTTATCCGTTTTTTTTGTATTACAATTTACTTCCTGTTCGCCGATATCGAAAGAAGATTTTCTTTCGTATAATTACATTTAAAACAAAAACAAAATTTTAAAAGTTGTTTTGTTTCAAATGTAATTATATGAAAGAAATATTTCTTTCGATATCGACGAACAGGCAGTTAATGTTGATTGAAAAATATTTTAAGTAGCGAAATATCTTGAATAAATTTGGAAGTTTTTATGTAAAAGTGATCTCAAGCTCATCCATTAATTAGACAATTATATAAATATGTATATCAAGAAAAGATCGAATTTTTTTTTTAGTAATATAAAGCTAAGTTTAGACAATATGTTGAATCAGCATATGTATGCTAACACTCAAATGCTTGAAAATAATAACAAATGCCTCTATCAGCATATCCAATATGTTTCGCGTCTACATGATGATGTTGAAAGTAGCAAATTTTTTGATGTCAGCATATGTAAGCAAATGAAATGTCAACATAATAGTTAGCATACGATTTTTGTGTTTATACGACATGTTGAATATCATGTGGTGCTGCATATGCTGAGCCGTCTAAACATTTGTTTGTGAAATTAGTCAGTTTGACAACAATTTTTAATTATTATTCAACTTATGTACTTATACGTATAATTTTTGCAATAAAATTTATTAATCAGGGCTGTCACAGAATCCAATGTTGTCGGAATTGGTTTTGCAAACGATAAAATAAATACTTTGGTGTGATAAATTTTAATGTTATCGGTTTTATGTTCAATTTAGAATTACTATATGTTTTGAACAAAAAAGAGGTAAAAATGAAATTCATCACACCAAAGTATTTATTTTATCGTTTTCAAACCCAATTCCGACTACATTGGATTCTGTGACAACCCTTAATATGTATAAATAAAAATTAAAAATAAACATAAATGATGTCGTCGGAGGAAATATCATTAGCTATTGCAAAACTTACCAATTACAAAATCGAGATAAATTAAGATATAAACACATTCACGACAGCAGGCTACACGGGTACATGTCTACAAATGTCGCTGGCTTTTTTCAAAAATTTGCAACTTTTTGCGAAATTTCGCGTTTTTTGCAATGTGGGTTACTTTTTCTATTTTTTATTGTTTCGTCGACCTTTAAATGATATTAAACATTTAAATTTTCCCAATGATTGGGCTTTGGCATGAGGCGCAAATGCATACGAATTTGGCATATGCTGAAAAGCTTGCATACGCCTTTCAACATATAACATATATGTGAGAATAAGCAGAAAATTTGTTAAGCACTAATAATATGCTGTTTACACGATATGCTAACAAAGTGTTAGCAAATGCTGTTAAACATACGTATGCTGAAAAAAATTTACGTTTACACGATATGCGAGCACTTGTAACAAATTTTTCAGCATAAATCTGCTGACTCAACATATCGTCTAAACTTAGCTTAAGATAGCGGTGTGGTATGGAACAACAGCAATATTATTTTTTGCCTTATTATGTTACCTTCTATTGGGACGTACATATGTGTCCCATAATCATTAACTGGTGGGACATCCCTATTCCAGAATAGTATTTTTTATTGCTCTTTTTTAAACTAAAGAATTGTTATTAATAATTTTATTTATGTATATCCCTGTATATAGAACATAGATAGATAGATGATAGATTTTAAAACACATCGTGACGTTCTTGGAATGGTCTGCAAAATCTCTCTTTTCCATATAAAAATATTTTGCAAATATTTTTGGTGTGAATTAGGTTTTTACCTCCTATGAGATCTTATATTATAATCATAGTAAAAATATTTTTGCAGTCAATTCGAATATTTGAAAGTCTAAAATAAGAGAAAGAAATAATTACAGGTACTTCTAAAAAACTTTTGTTTGTTGAGGGTTTTTAGCTAGTCTATATACATGCATTTCATTGGTGCTTAAGCCAAATCATCAGTAGACCTTAAACCAAATTTTTAAATGTTTCAAACCTCTTTACTTATACAAAAACCCTTAAAAACTCAATGAAAGTTATAAAAATTACAATAGTATAAGCATAGTATGCTTTGAAACTTATTCAAAAATCCCAACAAACAAATTATTATATTCGATATGAATCTATTTTATTTTCTTTTTTTTTGTATAAGTAAAGAGGTTTGAAACATTTAAAAATTAGGTTTAAGGTCTACTGATGATTTGGCTTAAGCACCAATGAAATGCATGTATATAAACTAGCTAAAAACCCTCAACAAACAAAAGTTTTTTAAATCTTTGAAAAAAGATATCGAGGCAATCTCGATTAATATAAATTTCATAATTACAGGTACTTCTTAAAAAAAAGAAAATTAATAAATAGTAGATTATATCTAATAAGAATGTTGTGAGTAGTACGATTATTTTGTTTATTGCATTTTTAAAGTGATTATTATAAAGAAAGAATAAGTTGTTCACAAATTTCAATGTACCCCGTTGCTGGCTGCCATTTGCGCTTGTTGTAATTGCTGTTGTTGTTGCTGATGTTGTTGCTGCTGTTGTTGCTGCTGTTGGGCATGTAGTGTCGGACTGGACGACGCTGCTGTACCCACCACAACTGTTTGATGTTTATTTGAAAAATCTATACATGAACCTGAAGTCAAATCAATTTCTTCTGAGTCCGAACCATCAGAGCCCTCATCCGAGTTTTGTTCTAAGGCGGCCATTAAACGGGGATCATTTTGCATTTGTGCATGCAAGGCTTGTGATAAATGTTGATTTTGCTGATGATGATCTTTGTAAAGTTTTAATTCCGTGTAGGTTTTCTCACTGCCGTTGCTTTTTCCCAACGACCTTTCAACATTTGCATCATGTTTGTCTTGTTGAAAATTTACATGCATCATGGTCACATTATTTTCGTTTAGTGCTCCATTAGGATTTTCTTTATTGGCTGAGTTAGAGAGATTTTCGGGTGTGGCGTCTCCTTGTTGTAAGCTTGGCGGTACTGTGCCATTTGGAATGGCTCCATTGGGCACTCGAGAGCCTAAGGATTGAAAATAAATTAAAAGTTTTTGTCGCCATTGTCGATATTACCTCCTTGCCCCATAACGGGTGGAGTTCCCAAGCTTAAGCATCTCATTCGCCACGCATCCTGCAATAACTGCAATCGAGCCTGTTTGCGCCATTTAGCTCGGCGATTTTGAAACCAAACCTGAAGAGATATAACGAAATTAATTGATTATTAAAAAGAATCTTTAATGCGTAGCGAGATTTTTAAAAGCGAATTGAGATTTCCAAGATCATTAACTTCGCCATTATTGGCAGCCGCTACATATGAAACCAGCAAATCAGAACAGTTCTATATAAGCACTACATTTATTGAGTTATTAAAAAGAAAGTTTTTGGTTTTGCTAACATTTTTAATAACTATTCGTATGTATGTCATTGTTCAAATTAGAGATGTGTTCGTGAATAACTTCTCACACATGCTCATGGCAAACAAAACATTTGGTCATGCACGACCTTATATTTTCGGCTCACGTTCATGCACGATCACGTGATTGGAAAAAAAGTTAGTCATACTCATGAAAACTAACGGTCAGAGAATACTTCCTAAGGAAGGTTAGGTTAAGTTAGGTAGGTTTGACAGCCAGAATCTCTGACTCACTTAGACCGTTTTGTTCCATTGTGATACCACGGGGACTCTGCTTATGCGGAGTCCCCACCGTCGAACCAACCAGAGCTCAATATTATGCTACTAATACGTTGCAGTTCAAAGTTACTTGAACTCAAGAGCGCCCATTGTGGCCATTCTCTTTCTTGTCAGTCAGGGACAGTGACACAGAAAATGTTCTACACTCTCCTCTTCATCGATGTCTTGACAGCTGCGGCAAAAATCATTGTGTTCGACCATTAATCTTTGTAAATGCCTGCCTATGAGACAGTGTCCGGTTATCACGCACACTAGAATTGAGATTTGTTTTCTATTTTTTAAAAGCAAAAAAACTGTATGATACCTATTCAGATGGCTTCACAACCGCCTGGTGATCATGCAATCATTCTTGTTTCCCATCTTCTATTTGTTTCATCTTCTGTCTTGCGCCTAAGTCTGAGTTTCCAAATCCGGTGGAACTTGTAAGGTTGTCCCAATTCTAACAAGCTCATCATAAAAAATCTACTCATGTACGCTCAATTTTTTTATACTCACGATAATGCACGCTCGCGTGATTGAAACAGAAAACTAATCAAGATCATGTGTGATCACACATGCTTCACGCTAATCACGTGAGCCCTTCTCTAGTTCAAATACATCAATACAAAATTCATTTAGCAAAGGAATCGACATTTTCGATAACTTTTACTTGTTTGAGTTCTTTTAATTAGTCAAAAATAAAATAAAAACACAACGGAAATTGATTTTGAACTTAATGATGTTTTATTTCCTTTAATACCACCACTGTTTTATAAAATACACGAAGTTTCCTTATCTACTTTAAAAGCTTTTTAACAACTGTTCTATGCACGAAATTCACCATTCCGTATCTTAGACAAGACTGACTTATTTGTGCCGGCTTTGTTTACTGTTTAAGGTTCTCGAACGTAGTAGAAAAATCCTCACCATGACAATAAGTTTGCTTGTGTAAGCCCTTAATGTTGTGTTAGGTAGTATGAGAATGTATTTGACTTACAGACGACATGTAGATGGAAGTAACAAAGTTATTATGTTGATGGTGAATCAACCAAACAATTCAAAGCCATGTCAACCAAAACGGCCAAACCGCTTCATTGTCCACAGTTGCGAACAATACCTGTCGTATAGATCTCTCGAACAACCTTGTAGATTCTCATTGCTGTTTCTAGAACTTTCTTTCCTAGTTTGAATTTGAATGCTCAAATTTGGATTCACACGGTTGATCAAACTGTGATTAATCATCGCTGTACTTTTATGTTCGTTAAATTTGAATCTACATTTAAATTTTGTAACAATATATTAGAGTTAATTTTTTTTGTATAAAGTAATACAATCATGGTATAAAAATGCAATATATTTTCACTTAAAAATGTTTGACAAGAATGGAGGTTTTTGAAGTCTACTTTATATATAAACATTTTGAAAACCCTTGTTGAAGAAGCAAACTATTTATAGAAATGTTATTCAAGTTTGTGCAAATAAAATATATGAAAGTGCAATTTGTTTGACTAATAGTATCTAAAAAAGCAAACTACACATACGAAATATGTAGTTTGAAATAGAGTTCATGAAAATTGCTTACACTTATATTGCAAAAACTATACTATATAAAATTGGCCAATAAATTGCTAAGTTCGGAAACAAACTCTAACATTGATTAAAAGCTGCTTTCTGTTGCGAAAATGGTGAACTTGTTTTTAAATCACAAGCTAACACCAAAATTAATTAAAAATGCTTTAACTGTAAAGTGTGCTAAAAACTCGGAAAAGCAAACAACTCGTGAAAATTTAAGCAATTTTTTTTTTTTAAATTAGATAACATCGAAAAAAGCAAAACTCGTACAGAGGAATTTGAGTGTAGAGTTAAGAATCTGTTCCCCATCACTCAATAAATAATTTAGAGAAAAATAATCCATTAATCTGTTCAGCGAACCCATCCCTTTTAATCATTAGTAGAGAGATTTAATGATTAAAACTATGCCAAAAGCGATCACTAGCTCTGCACTTGAAAATTTTTTTTGCTGCATTTTATTTTATTTATATATGAAATTAATAATCAATTTTATTTTGTAAACAAAGAAAAAAATTAAATGACTAAAGTGAAAAACTGGAATTTTAAAAACAAGAATGATTTTAACCACAAAAGTTAGTTCTCTTTGATTGTCAAATGTTAATATATCAAGAAAAAGAGAAAGTGAAACTATCTTGTATTCTTTTACTAAAACACTTGAGGGCACATTTTATTTATTAATATTTGTTTTTAAGTTTTCAAACAAGAAACTGAGAAGTATATTTCTAAAATATATTTATCAAAGTGCGCTCTTTTCTACAACCAGAAAAACAATAGACATTGTGTTATTGTTTTTTCTCCTCAATTGTCAATTCAAACACCCATCAAAATATTTCAATAATTGTTTTCACTTTTATTTTTCTTTTTTTTTAAATTTGAAAGCTTTCTCGAAGCACATACAATCGTTTTTATCAGTTGTTAGCAGAACTTGACAATTGAGGAGAGATCGATCAGCTGCTAATCAGCTGGCGCAGTGATTTCACTCTATAATTAATATAACTTGTATAAATATTTTTTTTACCGATATTTAAGTTTAGTCTTCGAGGCATGATAAAATAAACAAGGTATACCTGTTAGTACAACATTTATATTTTCTGACTGTCAAACTAAATCTATAAATAAAAAATATTGATTTATTTTCTTATTGAGTTTGACATTCAGGTAATTATTTATAAGCGATCAGCTGCTTTAACGGGCTTACCTTGTTTAAAAATTTATATTTTAGCTCTGGACGTTTTCCATTTTGGATTTAATTTTTTTGCTATTTGCATAAGTTTTTATATTTTGCGCCAAATTTTTCCAGAAAATAATTTTTATAAAATCGTTTACATAATTGTAATTTTTTAGGATCAATATCAACTTTTATTGAATTTCTATTCTATTTATTTATAATTGATTACAACTCCGGTTTTTTAAAATGTCTAATGGACACATTTTAGGAATATATCGAATTTATCTGGAAAAAACTATATTATATATTATTATTAGGCAAACACGGTTTTTGAGATCCCTTTTACGGCCGTAATACTGAACCGATTTTGGAAAGATTTATATATTTAAATCGGTTCGATATTTAGGAAGCTATAAGCGTTTAAAGTTGCTACTAACACATGCACACTTATTACACATATGTATCAGCTTCAACAAAGTGTGCATGTGTGGTTTGTTCAATTTGCTTTTGCATAGAAATGAGACAGCGTTTTAAGTTGTTTATTTAGAATGATTTTTGTTTTTGTATTTTATCGTATATAAACGTTTAAGAAGGCTGTACAAAAAGTTCAAAATGGTAGAGCAACTTTGTTCGGAAAATTTTAAATTACAATTTGTCACTTTTTTTTAACAATTTAGGATCTTCGGGAATTTTTTTAAATCGTATTTAACTTCTTGCTGCAAGCAAATGCATGTATTATTGGTTAAAGATAATAATTTATTGACTAATTATATATTCGAGTCATTGAAATTCACATTATAGCGAATCGATTTGCATTTGTATTATACTACTGAAGCCCTTAAATAGACGAATAAATTCCATTAAAGGAAATATTAAAAAAATCAACAATTCTAGTATTCCCAATGGACCATATTTTAATAATTAAATATTGATATTTATGTGAAATAAACAAAACTGTAATGAACATGCTCATCCATATTTAATTCTCATCTCTTTCAATTCTGATATCATTTTCTTTTTCAACTTCACTCATTTGAATAGAAAAAGATCTTATTACTCATATACGTACATATGTAGGTATTTTTAAGCACTCTCATTGCGTTGCTTATGTTTGTACTTGAACCATTACTTACATAAATGAGTGTACGTATGTATTTTTAGCATTTGCAGTGGTGTAAACTTTAGGAGCCTTTTATTCCTTTAATACTGAACCGATTTAAATAATATATAGTCGGGTCACTAAAACTCAACAATGTCTATCATTTGGTGAAAGAATAAAGAAAATCGGTTTTCAAACAAAGGAGAGAGAGGAATTAATAAATTTGTCTTTGCCTAGTTATATAAAGGTACATAAAAAATATTTGATTCAACTTAATCCAACGAAAATCAAATTTTCTGTACACAATATTTTCTTGCAAATCAAAAGACTTAAACCGGTATATTCTATATTCCACTTTGAAGTGGAATTCAATTGAAATCACTTCAGTTTAAATTTGTTCTCCATTCTTCTTTTTACATTTGAATTTCAATATTAAATACAAATATACTCTACTTTTCCAGAACATCAAAAATTAAAAGTTTATGTTTCATATTTCACTTTCACAACTTTTGTAGAACATGCCTGAAAGTGTATTTTTCAATTTGTATGAAAAGGACTCAACTTTCTGTGTGATTTCTATACAAATTTCTTTCTTCTCTTTTACTTGTGAAAATATAAAGGGGCCTGTTTTGTAAATCACATGATTTGAAAATGTAAATTGTGCGTTATTAATTGTTTATTATAATATAACATTTTATTCGATCATCGAATGCTCTAATTCGTGCGATCTACAACAAACTAACTTGGCTGGTGTTAATGTTTGAAAATCATGTGAATTTATCTTTTTTAATTTACAGAACAGGCCCGTAAGTTTATTTAAATTAAAGTGCAATATATCTGCATTTTCATATTATTAATATATATTTTTAATTTAATTTGAATACTTTGTATATGAAATAAAAAAATATTTGCCACATCTGACCATACCTTCCGAAAATCATGGCGGTTTCTTTAAAAAAAAGTGCAACATTTTTTGCCCTTTTTACTGAAAATTTGCAATATGATGATTTTTTGAAATTTACGAGACAAAATTTGTATCTTAAGAAAACTTTTAGTAGCAAATTTTTTGATAAAAATTAAAAAAAATACATGTTTTTTTTAGAAAAGAAAACGGCATTAACAGCCTGTTTTTATAAAATGAAAATAAAATTGTGATTGAAAATTTATATTGAAAACAAAAACAATTTTTCGTATTTTATTGTTGTTTTCAATATTAATTCTCACTCACAATTTTGTTTTCAATTTATTAAAACAGGCAGTAAATATATGAACAACACTACAAACAACTTATGTTCGATATCTAACTTTTTATTTTTCTTACAACAACTTTTTAACAATTAATTGGGAGAGTCTCTCGTGTAATTAAGCACATATTGGAAATAACTGATTATATTAACTATTATGTAAAATCCGTATTTATTTGTAGTTTAGTTTTTCAATAAATGCTAGAATAAGTTAAAAAGTAAATTCCATTTCATTTGAAATGTTTATTCATATAAACGCAACTGAACGAGAAAGTTTTAGAAATCTAGCACATGTCCCCAACTCTTTCTTAATAAAAATACGATCTTTAGTCTTATATAAAAAATTACTTTGGACTAAAAATTAATATACTCGTATGTATGTATATATGTATGTAATTCGAAATAAAAATCATATTGATCATTAAGACTTTTTTATCGTATGATTAATGTAACTTTTGAACAGACCAAGTTCGTTCCAAATTGGTAGAGCGTAATTTGTATTGACTATAATCAAATATAATATTGAATATAATACAAAATATAATTTGCAATATAACTGCCACAAAATTCTGTACAGTTTGATATAAATTTCTTATGATGTCGTAGCTTTTCATATATCTGGGAAAAGGATTTAGTCCTTCCGATATGTTATAAATTTTTTTTTGATTTATAAAACTATTTTTGTATGGGAAATCGTTTTATAAGCCTTTGCTGCAATTAAATTTTTATAACAGAGATTTTGTTTTTATAGGTTTTATAAGCCAACAAATGAATTCCAGTAAAACTTTTATACAATTTGTGTAAATTGTTACGATTAAAACAATTAGCCAACTTGAAGTGTTTTGTCGAATATTAAGTGTATTTGCATATATTTGATTCTATTAATATTTGCATACAGAGTAAAAATAATCGTTCTTAAAAGCAAACAAACTAAGAAAGTGCGGCTAATCGATTAATCAAACTTTCTGATTAATCAATTTTTTAAATTAATCTATTAATCAAGAATTCTGATTAATCAAAATGCTGATTAATAAAAAATTTCAAATTTGAATAACTTCCCTGCAGGAAATGTCAGTAGTGAAATTATGCTGATTACCTATTAAAGATGTCACCAGTTCTACTGACAAATTATACCCCAACTAATGCTATCTGCTATTGACATTTAAGACAGGCTTGTCCTAGGAAATCTACCGGTAGACTGTGTCAATACTGACTAGGTAGTTCTTGTGGGACCATATGGAGAAAATGTCAATAGTAAGATTGTACTGACTTATCATTGACGATATCACCACACCGTGGGTACAAGTATTTATTTATAATAATATTTCAAAGTAAAATAAATAAATAAATAAAATAATAATATTTAAAGGTAAAAAATATTTTACAGTCTTCTTTGAGGTATAATTTTCTTATTGTTAAATAACATAAAAGGATCTTCATTTCGTTTTAAATTAATGATTTGTTTTTTGCCGTCATATATTTTGTATAACTACCAATAGAAAAAGACAAAAAAAAATATAATTTGTTGACAGTGTCACGAAAAAAACACCATAATTGTTGACAAAAATATTTACATGTATCCATTTAAACCAATGCTTCCATCAGGGTTTATTTAAAAACATTAAAAAAACATGAAATTAATATACACAAATACAAATGAATGAAATAAAAAAAACTAAGAAAACAAAAAGTAAAATAAACAAAAAGGAATAATAAAAACACAAATTATTTAAAATGTAAATTATTCAAACTTCTGATTAATTTATTAATAAGAAATCAAAAACAGGCTTAATTGATTAATCATAAATTTAAATAATAAAATTTTTTGATCAAGCAAATAGTCGATTAAGCAGATTTTCTTTGATCAGAATGTTTGAATAATTGATCAAACGCACATGGAACGCAATTAACTAAATTGCAGGAGTAATTTATTATAATTATTACAAATTATTAAGTACGCGAACAAGAAAGAGCAATTATTGTACATGATTTCATTAACTTTTTTATCGGGTTTAAGGAGGTACTCGTACTTATGTGAAAAATCATTTACATCTTTTACATATTTTGTTTTTTTTTGCAACATTTTAGATATTATTTTCAAACACATACATATTTAGATTAAAAAATCAAATGTTAAAAGTCCTTGAAACAAATTGAAAAAGGCAAAATCACCAATGAGTTTTTAAATAATTAATAATTTGATTTATTAAAATTATAACATATTAGCTGATTTGCGTTTTGAATCGGATATAAGTAGGCGGCATTTAACTTAACAAAAATTGAAATTGTATATCCTTGACATTAAATTTTTATTGATCTTTCATAAAAAAATATCACTAATACGATTGTTTAATCACCTGAACACGGGCTTCACTTAAACTTATTCTTAAAGCGACTTCCTCGCGTAAAAATACATCAGGATAATGAGTTTTTTGAAACAATGACTCTAATTCTTGCAGTTGTTGAGGTGTAAATGTAGTGCGATTTCTTCTTTGGCGACGACGTCCGAACATATATTCCGTTAGAAGATCACCGGGTAGGGGAGATAAAAATGGACCAGCCATTATATTTAAATAAGTTTTTTTTAATAATTATCTTATGACTGATTTCTTTTAATTTTTATTATTTATTTTATTATAATTTGATAAATTAATTTATGTGTATTTTTTTTTGGTTGTGTATGTATGCAATTATAATCTACGTTTATTTTTGTTATTTTAATGTTACACGTTGCACGTACCAATAGTAACTGTTCATAGGCATTAAATATGTTTGCCTTTTTATTTGCATTACCACCAAATGCTAATATTATCATCGTAATCAACATCATTAATACCATCTTCACCACTGCCATCATCCTCAGCATCCACATCATCTTCATCAGTGGCAACACCAACACTAACACCAGCAGTATTATTGTGTATCCTTTTATATTTGTGTTGTTGTCGCTTTGTTATCCTGCCTGGTATTTGTCGTGCGAGTTTATTAGTAAAATCATCATCATCAACAGCATCATCCTCATCGACGTCGTTGTCGTCGGCAACAACAAAAACAATAATACTTAATGCAAACAACGTTAACAACATCAGCAGCAGCAACAATAAGAACAAGAACAGATTTATACGAAATGCACCCGAACAATAAACGATTACAAATAAAATACACACAAACAAAAAAACAACAACAACAACAATTCTGTTTTACAATTTGCGCGCCATGTGCAAATTTAACTTGCAATGAGAATAATTTTCTCATTTATTATTGTTTTTGTTGTTGTGTGGTGGCTTATATTTAGTTTGCTCACTTTTTCACTTCCGCTTTCCTGCCAATTGTCTTTGTTTCCTGGTGTTAAACTCTCATATTTTCTCATTTGCAATATCAAGTGTTTCTTAGTCATTCTTTTTGAAATACTCGTATGTGTGTTTATCTAATGAAAATATATTCATTTTTGAAATAGAATATTTGATGTTACACAGAATAAACGCTTCTTATGATTAAATTTACTGGCGGTGGCAGTTTGAAACAAATATGAAATTGAATTTTTTTCGAATAGTTAATAACTTATTTTTAGTTGCATCGTTTGGAGCAAGTTTTGGGATAAGTTTTGAACAATACTGGCGTTTAATACTTGTATTCACAAAGCTCTAAAAAAATTATGATAATCATAATATTTTGATCACTCTTTTCCCACAGATCTTATCATCAAAATATATTAGCTCTTGTGTGTGGAAGAAGTATAATTTCGTAGATATATTTTTATAGTTTAATACATTTATTACCATATAAAGTTAATGGCATTCTCTTTGTTTTTGAAGGATTTCAGTCTCAAGCAAACATACATAATTGTTTTATTAGAGTTTACTTTTAAGTCCCACAATTTGGAATCAAAATAATGAATTACTTGTATGAAAAAAAAAATAAAATACTTTTGGAACACTTATGTTTTACATTGAAAAATTTTAATTAATTTTAAATTTAAATTTTAATTGTTTTATTTCGTAGATATTTTTTATCGTTAAACAAATCTTTATTAATTATCTTAATAAAGATTACCAGTATCGGTTGTATAACATTTAAAGATGAACTTAAATACATAATTATTTTATTAGAGTTAAGTGTGAAGTCGCATATTTGCAACCAAAATAATGAAATCCAGGGGGCAAATCACGGCATTCGATATCAAGCGAAATTTCCATACAAATTGCATGTTTTGCATGCAGTTTTTCATAATTGAAAGTCGAAAAGGCATTTAATGGAGAATAAAAATGCGCCGCTTTGTTGTAGAACAGTGCGTTGTTCGATAGACGAAAATCAGAAATTGGGTCACCACAAATGGTGACAAAATATATTATTTTTGAAAGATAATAATCCATTTACTTCTGCTTGTCGAGAGGGCGCTGAATTCAAGCTATTTGTTTTACAACGCGCAAGCAATCAAGTGAATCCGCTGTGACAAAAAATTGTGTTTTGGGAAAATAATTGAAATAATTGTCTTATTTCAGAACTGAAGTTGAAGTTTTAGATTACTTAAAAAATTTCTAAATAAAGTGAGAAAACATTCAATAATAACTGTTTTATATGATTTAAAAAAACGTTTTTTTTCATTAAAAGATCAGCAATTACAAAATTTTGATCAAGTGGAAAAAAATACCGAAAAAGTAACTTAAGTAATAAATATTTTTAATGATTCTAGAAAATAAGCGGACAAACCAGGCCTTTGGAAAATATCTTCAATTATATATTTAATTATGTACATATATATTTACATTCAAAACAAAAATGATAATTGTTTCGTTTGGGCGTGACACTGCCCACCTTTTTAACCATAATGTTTCATAAAAAGTTGTTAAGTAGAATTTGTGAAAAAAATGTATTTATTTTGCTTGGGTCTGACTTTTCTTTAGAACGGGGTCCATCTTAAAGTACATCCTTCTCAAACAAGGAAAAAAAGAAATAAATTTATAAATGGCGGAGTTCTGTGATAACATACATTAAAAAAAATGCAAAAAAATTTATTACTTTCTCCTTGTTTTAAGTCACTTAAAAATTTCCAAGAATTTTGTCGTTTTTTGTCAGAAGACATTAACCCTTTGTGACGCACCCTACGTGACGCACCCTACGTGACTCACGTTACATTTGTTCTATTCTGAAATTTCATACCGAATTTCAATGTTTTCAAAATAGTAAACACAAAATTTTTTTACTAAAATTGAAGTGAATTCAATGTATAAAAATATGACTTTCGATTGGGCCTTCTTGATTAACATTAAAGTAATGATACGAATACCTAAATATTGTTGATTTCTATTATGAAATTAGAAGATCTGAGGTAGCGTAAGATTTGGTAATAATTTGTGCATTACTGATCATCGAAATACATATATTTTATTTATATTTCTGAAAAAATATAAAATATAAGTTGGATAAATTTAAAAAAGTTTGGGTTGGCGGACTGTTTCTGGGACTTGCCCATATAATATTTTGTTTTCCCATAAAAAACCTCGTTCAAAATCAAGTAAACATTGTTCAGGATTTAAAATTTTTAAGTAATTTAAGATATACGAGTATGTAAGTTCAATTGGCGGACTCATTTATTTGTTACCATGCCCACGTTTGTACAATATTACTTTTTTATCATGTGTCTTTAAAAAAAAAGCTCACTGTGCTGCTTAGAAAATTAAAAAAAAGAACACCAATGCATGTGAAACCATCCCTAGAGGGAAAAGAATCTGTCCCAAAACACGTCCCGTGACTGGTTCACTGGTCATTGGAGGGGGTCAATTGACATAATTAAGATACTTGGTGACAGGTTTTAGACCTAACCTGTGGTGGTATTCTGCGTACCAGTCCCAGTAATGGTTTCTTAAAAACTGGTAATAGAACTATTCTAGAGTCATCTGTCCAAGTCTAGTCCTTAATGAACATGCCACAGAATAGTTGCTTAAAGCCTGGTATAAAATCTAGTCCTTGGATGACCTTTCAACAAACGAGTCTTAAAGTTTCAAAACAATAAATCTGTATATAAAAAATGTATTTAAAAAATAAACATTTTATTATATTTTTTATTTGTTCAATCCACAAGATCAGTCGTATTGCTTATTGTTTAAAAAATACTATATTTGTTTATGTGCTTGTGAGCAGACAAATTTGTTGTATCGTCATTTTGTTGTATTTTAAATGTCAATTCAATGTAGTGTTATCAATGTAGTTATCAAATTAAAAAAACATGAAAAGTGAAACTGAAAAAAATTACGCCACCAATATAATTTCGATATGTTAATGATTGATTCAAGTAAGTGCATCTTTCTATCGACAATAGTCGACACTCAATTCAGTTGATACCATGAAATTAAACCAGATGTGGGAATTCTAATTTTACGCAAAATAGTTAATAAACTTTTTCGCGACAAACAATTTTGATTAAAATGGTTTGCAAATTAAATTGAAATGAATCAAGTATATACATATTTATCATTAAGAAGAATGTATTTTCTGGGTTTACATATCACATATTTAAAAGATTTTTACAAATTAATCTAGCAAATAGAATTTTTCCATACCTGGTCTCAATACAACCATTTATAAAACATATAAAATTCAAACGTATAATTATAATACACTGTATGAAAATTACCAACAACAAAAAATACGTTAATACGAGCTTGTGAACTGAATATTTTATAGGGTACAATCGTAAATGCAATAAATTTGTGCAACCGGTCTGCAAAATATTGCAGCAGTAAATAAAATGCTGCCGTAGTTTCACTGACATGTAGCAGCACGGTCAATAATTTGCCTTAAGAGACTTTTGGCAAAAAAATTATTTTGAGCTGATGGTTTCCGAACGCTTAGCTTCGATTATTGTACAATTGCTGCAGTTAAGAATGTACCACATATGGCTGGCATTAGCTTTTTAGTCCGTATAACTTTGGTTTAGATTAAGATAAGTTTCTGAAATTTTTTTTGATGTAAGTCACCAAATGCATTATTGCCTTAATCAGATAATATCTTAATTAATCTAATCTATGACCATAAATAAAATTAAAAAAATAAAATGTAAATCTTCCGATGTTGCGCAGTGAGGGAATTTTGTAAGCACTTTTGTTATAGTTTTGTGATACGTCCTCTTTTCACCAGTCAAGCTACAGTAACTTTTTATACCATTCCCATTTACACCAGTCATAGGAAAGGCACGTTCAGGACAATTGGTACAACATTTCATAAAGGGATTTTTCTTATCGCGTTTGCTTCTTTTCAATAAAAAAGGAACCTTTAATAAAACTACATATGTATGAGTATCTAGTCTTAGTTTTACAAGTAAAGTTTTAGAAATATAATATTTACATTATGTAGTACCTAAAAGTTAAGCTTAAATGCATGGTTCTTTAATTATTAACGCTTTTAATCGTAAATGTTTTTTTTTATGTACACAAATATGTACACAGTTATACATATTGTCAATCTAATTTAGAAAAGCGTAAATTCTCAGAAGGAAAAAGATTTTAATAGAAAAACTATTAAAGAGTTTTTTGCTTTAGAACTATAAAATATATAATTTAGTGTTAGTTGTTCATTTCTTACAGTTCTAAAACTGCATGGAAGATTTTTTATAATTCTTTTAGCAAGCTTCTTGTCTTCTACTTTAATGTTTTTTTATGTTAGATGGGTCGGTCTCTTCCAAATTAAGGTAACGATATACACTTTCAATGTAATGTAAAATGCTCACATGAATTCATACAAACATGCATCAACCAGTCACATTTCAATTAAATGTATTAAAACAATAAAAATGAAACACAAACAGTTTCATTTAACTGTAGTAAACAGTTGGGGTATTCACACTGTAGTCATAAGTCATATGTCATAAAATAATAGCACACCAAAATATGACAAGTGTGAACAACCCCGTCATAATTTAGTGTGCTATGTCATAATTGTGCCAGCTGATACAAAAAAAACATTTAAAAATACAATTCCATATCAAAATGCCGAAATCAAGTGAAAAAAGTAAAATAATAGCTGGTTTGTGCGAAAATTACATGTTAAACGTGATAATGGCTACCTCAAGTAAATATGAACAAAAAAATTCATGTATGTATGTATTCAAATTTAAATGCACCCTTTTCTAGGTGATGAAGAGGAGGAAGAACAAACTAATGAGCCGAAATATTTTTTCTTACGGCGGCAAGTAGAAAAACATCCATAAGCTGCCAGGCAGATAGCTTACACAAACGCATAATTTTCATTCAAGGCGAATTAATTATAAGGTGGTTGCAGTGGCGAATTCACGTGAATTTATACATTACCTGCCCTTTCAAATTTGTTAAATATTTTCCGGCGCCATTTTAATGTAATTTTTTATGCATACACAAACAAAATGCCTGTTGTTTGCTTTGTTGTTGATTTATTGTAGTAGTAATAAATTTGCCTTTTGCACGAAAATTACATTAAAATGGCGCCGGGTAATATCATGGTGTAATAATATCAGGTGTGCGCAACAAGGAATATGGTTTTTTGTAGGGTTGTGTTTTGACCGTTAAATAATCTGCAAAAAAATGGTAAGTTTCACGGTCTTGTCAAAAGTTGTTTACATTTTTGGCCGCCATTATGAATATTTTTGTTTACGTTATGCTTTTTGTTTTTGCATAACCACTAAATACATACAAACCACATATTGTTATGTTTTGTATACAGCTTTTTTTGACAATATTGTGATAATTTTACACAAACAAAATGCATGTTGTTTTTTATTGTTGTTTGATAAGAGCACCTTATATTATTACACCATGGAAAATATGTAACAAATTTGACAGGACAGTTAATGTATAAATTCACGTGAATTCGCCACTGCAACCACCTTATAATTAATTCGCCTCCCGGTAATGAATTTGCCTTGTTTTCATTTTGTGTTATTTGTAGCGGCGGCTTGTTAATATTATTGCCGGCTCGAATAAGGAGTTACAGCTGCTCGACTAAGATTTCTACTGTTATTTTATGACAAACCAAAAACATACCTTAAAAAGTCTTATTATTTTATGACTTTTTTGCTTGAAGCACAACAACAACTTTTTTAAACCATTGTAAAATAATAAGACATTATGACAATATGACTGATATGACCACAGTGTGAACACCCCAAGTATCAAATTACAAATTTTAAAAATGGAGGATTCTTTCAGTACGAAAAACTACAAAACAACACTCACCCAGTGTATTGCAATTATGTATGAATGTTTGTATGTATGTAAATGCTTACCTGTGTGGCTGTGTGGAAGTACACTAGCAAAAGTAAGACAATTACATTTTAAGCAACAACAATAATGTTAACATTATAAAGCAACAACACGTAAAAACAATATTCATAATTTGTTAAAATGATGAACGAACGGTAAAAAGCCACCTTACTCGCATTCCCTTTTGCATTTTAAATACATTTGCTTCCCTCTCTTTTTGTAACCGTAAATAAACAGGATGCAAATTGTTAATGTGTGTGCATGTGGGTGAGTGTGTTTTATACAATACAATCAAGTCTACCGGGTTTGCATTTCGTTGTTGTTTTAATATTTTTATATGTTTATTTTTTTTACTCAGTTATGATTGGCTTTGCTTAAATGTACATTTGTATACATGAATATTAAAAACAGACACCGCTCCGCCTATTCTATTTTAAATAGAATAAGCTAAAAGAATATACCAAAAACAAAACAAAGCAACAACAACACCATTCAACAACAGCAACAAAAAAAAGAAGAAAACTAGAGGATGAGATTGTTGATGCTGTTATAAATGCAAAAACAAAAAATCTACTGCTCCTGCTGCTATTTCTGTTAAAATAATAAATAAATATAATTTTAGC
Source organism: Gymnocheta viridis (assembly GCA_956483585.1). Taxonomy (NCBI): domain Eukaryota; kingdom Metazoa; phylum Arthropoda; class Insecta; order Diptera; family Tachinidae; genus Gymnocheta; species Gymnocheta viridis. Next base: position 2,676,137 of record OY101441.1, on the reverse strand, counting down.
GCAAGCGCTACCACCACCCCTCTTGTTGCACGAACTATGCACACAACACAGTACAACTGAGTCCTGTAAATGGTCCTTGACAACAATACAAGGATGATAATAATACACAAACATATGTGTGTGTATGTATTTTAACACTAACTTATACACAAGTGGACAGAAATATAGTTGTGATTTATATTTTATTATTTTTGTGATTTATATTTTACCTTAAAACAGGCATAAACTTATTTTTAACTTTAGCAATTGGTGGCAGCAATGTTGCTTGTCGGCAATTATATGTAAATATACTGGACTTGGAATAGAGTGAACTACTGGGGAAGTGAATAAAACTAACTTTTATAGAGTGAACTTGTGCTTTTTGTACAGAAAAATTAAGAAAAGTACAAAAACACATTTTTATACACACTTTTCATAATAACATTATTTTTGTTTGGTACGAGTATGTGTACAGTAGAGTTTGGAAACGGAAATTCCCGGAAATAGACAGACTCTTACTCATTATCAAAAGTATGCATTATTACATAAATATTAGAGTTTTTTCCCGCAATTTTTCATTTCACGGGAAAGCAGGATCCCGCTCAATGAAATGATAAAAATAAATAATACAAAGTTTGAAACACTTAAGCCCGTGATACACTATCATACACAGTCATACGATTCATTCACTGGAAAATCTGACAGAACTCTGTCCCACTTTTAAAAATCGCATTGAATTTGTCACACTATCACACAAAAAAGATGCAAACACATACATGTGTGTTTTGCAATCAAGTAATTTTAGATTTTATTGATTTTTTGCCCCTAAATAGTTGCAGATTTATAAAATAAATAGTTTTAATTTAATTTTGCTTTCGTTGAAACTTAATTTCTTAAAAAGATCCCATGAAGTCTATCATTTTATGGCAAATTTCATAATTATATGCAAGTCGGATCGACTTGTCAAAAAATCTGCCTCACAAGTTCATTTTATGGCCACACTTTTTGAACACACATGACTTTTTTTGCAGATCGCATGACCAATTAGGATGGTATATCATGGCCTTTACTAAAACATACCTTATATTGTAATAATACATTAATATGTTAAATTTAATTGGAACGTTATTTTTTGAACTTTTAGTTTTTAAATTCCTTAAAGGTTATTTCCAACATTGTTATATTGTTATTGTTATATGAGATCAAAGTAAACTTACAAATATGGGTGAACATAAACAAATATTATTCTTTAAAACGATTAAAACGTTTATAGACTCGTCAGAAAGTCTATTTATAATTTTATTAACAAATTGCCCTGCTACCGAAAACGACCGCTCTCTTTCTACCCTTAAGTTGTCAATTATTATTTTTTTTATTATTTTATTATATGAATATCCAGGGATCCCGCATTAAAAATCCCGGGAAAGCGGGAAATCTTGAGATTGAAATTCCCGCGAAATCACGAGGCGAGGATTCCCGAAAAAAAACGCTATTAAATACATACGAGTATATGGACTTTATTTCATATTTTGCAAATTTAACTGAGATTTTAGTAAACATTAATTGACAGCGAAATTGATATTCGCTCATTTCAATTTATACTGATAGAATATGTCTGAATTTGCTTTTTAGCATCTGTAACGTACAGTTTTGGTTTTACAATTAAAATTTTTTAATATATGTGCTTAAAGAAAGACTCCTTGAACTGCTTGTTTCGAAAAATACACACAGCGATTAAATTAGTTGGAAACAATTACATCTATTAAAATTCAAATAACTTTGCAAATATGAATGTAAAAGTACTGGATTTTTGTAGATTCTTATATCTGAAATAATCAGGGTTATTCTAAAATACGCGTTCACCACAAAAACGCGTTAAAATGACACTTCAGTATTCCATTAAACGCGCAAGTGACTATCGATATTTTTTTGTTATCAAGTCATTGTGATTGACGACTTTCGACATATTCTAAAAAACGCGTTGAATGAATAATTCATACATTTTCTTTCGACACCATTTTTGGCGCGTTTACTGCAAATTGTTTGTATAAAAAATGTAAGTATACATAAAATTTAAATATTAATAAAACATTAATATAAATAAATCTTTAAATATTTTGCAGGTCAAAAAAGCAAACAACACCAGAACAATTTAAGGCAATGGTGGAATTTATGCTCCAACATCCTGATATTGGAAGAGGAGTTACGGAGCTACGAGCTGAGGAGCAAAATTGTCTTTGGGATAAAATATCCTAAAAATTAAATTCTATGTACAAGTACAAGTATGCCGATATTTATTGTATCTTATTACTTACATTCTATCATCCATCTCAAATATATCCATTCTATTGTACCTAAGTGTTTTTAAAACTCTCCGAAGATTATTTTCATTAGATTCATTAATAAAATAACAATTGAGTCCATTTTGTTTGTTTACTTTTATACATTTTTTTGCAAGTGATTACAAAAACTCGATTATTGGATCGATATATCCTCGCGCGTATTTTAGAATCTATCGCCGTCGAGCCGTCGAAAGTGAACATTCGACGGCAACGAAGTGAAACGCGTATTTTAGAATAACCCTGAATATAACTCAGGCATATTTAAATTTACAATAACGAATCACTATTGGAAAGATTCGATTGTAAACTACTTTATTCTATCGCCAGAATTTTGACAACATAAATAAGAAACAGAATGAATGAAAACTGAAATTAAAATTTTAATTCAATATGTGTATGCTGAACTATATGAAAATTTGTTGCGGAGCTTAAAATTTAATCTGATTTTAAAAACGGCAAATATGATGTTACGTACAAAAAAAAACTGAAATAAAAACGTTTGCAGATAAATTCAAATTGTTTACGATGGGTCTCCACGCAGCAATTGTTGTTGCCAGCAATTGCCAAATTTCATATTGAAAGGAAATGGGGTTTCAGTTAAACTGAAAATATCGCAGCCGTGAGCCACAGTGTTGAAGAAGATCCAAATTTGTCAATTGATTGACGTTCTCAACAATTAGGGTTGTCTAAAACTAGCACAAGGCGAATTTTGCGCAAGAATTTAGCTTTGAAGCCTTACAAGGATCAACTGGTGCAGGAATTGAAGCCGACCTACCATTCATATCGCCGTAAATTCGCTCAATTCAATCAGAAACAACCCGCTGGTTTTTCTGAAAAAAAACAATTTTTCAGACGGAACCTATTTTCACTTGTCAGGGTACGTCAACAAGCAAAATCGCCGCATTTGGGGTTCTGAAAATCCTCGAGCGATTATTGAGAAGCCTTTGCATGTTCAACGTGTCACTGTATGGTGTGCTATGTGATCTGGAGGCGTGATTGGGCCGTTTTTTCGAAGATGGGACTGGACGGTGCCACATGTCACACAGCCAATGAAACGATCAATATATTGCAAAACAAATTTCCCGATCGTATAATTTCACAAAAATCAGCTTTTAAGTGGCCAACGAGATCGTGTGATTTAACACCACTGGATTATTTTTTGTGGAGCTATGTTAAGGATAGAGTCTATACGGAGCCAATCGAATCGATTGCAGCCTTGAAACTCAAAATACGTGATGTGATTAACGAAGTAGAGCCGCCATTTTGCCAAAAAGTAATTAAAAACTTTGATGAAAGAATCGACATCTGTCAGCGTGGTCGTGGTGGACATTTGCCAGATATCATATTTAATTCATAATTTCCGAACTTTTCTCTTCGTAATAAAATAAAAATTTGAATCATCTTTATCAAAATTTTTTGTTTTATATTGTTTTAAAAAGCAAAGTTCTTGTTGAAAAAACTAGGTGAATTTGCACGAAAAAAACGAAATAAAGAAAAACCGAATAACGTAAAAGATGCGTATTAGAGAGAAATGTACTTTCCAAGAACATCGGACGGGTTGAATGACCCTAAATTGAAGGATAGGAGAATGTTTCCAAAAAAAAGGTATTTATCGATGCAGCGGGCCAGAGCGTAGAACGAATCATTTTGGAAAAATTGTTCAAAATCATTCTCCTGCTATATTTTTGCTCACATGTGTAAATGCTACACTCACAAACCAACATGTAGAGAAAGTAGCAGCAACACTAAGTTTGAAAAACAAAACGTACAAATGAGAAAATTACATCCCTTCATTCATTTATAAATATACACAACAACGACAACAACTGCACAATAGAACAATTGTCGTCCCCATCGTCATCCACGTCACACTCGTCTACATACATATTTACATTTGCAATGGAAATACTGATAAGTACATCCATACATATAAATATTACTACATAAGGGTATATGAATAAATATAAATACCTTAGCCAGCCATTGTTTTATACCTGTGCATAGTGGGACGAACAATTAATATACTTCTCCATTACTTTTGTAACTTCTTGTCACTGTTGGTATTGGTTGTATATTGGTTAATTTGATTTTATTCTTATATAAAGCAAAGGATTTATGCATTATTCACATATAAAGGCCCATCGGACACTCGATAATTCGGACTATCCAGTAATCTGGACTTTTAAATTTTTCGGACCCTTTATACATTTTTCCTCTATAGTCCGGGCAAGTGTTGTTTTTTCTCAGTAACATTTTTTCGTTATTTTGCCGCTAGCGGAGAGAATTAAAGAATGTGTAAAATATTTTAGTTTAGGTGCTGAACAAACCAAAGCGACAGATAAGGATATTTTATTTTTAAAATAAGTTAAAAAAAGAGCTAACAAATTAAATAAAGATATGTTCTTATTTTTCAAAATGATAATTTTTTGTCACTTCTAGTATGTTTCTTTATGTTTTCTGTTAATTAATTAAATACAAATGAATTCTAATGTGTACTGATTTTTCTTATCGGTAATAAAAATATAAATTATACATACATATGTGCACATATATATATTGCATTTAAAATTCTATTTTAACTGTAGTCCGGGCGATCCACTAATCCGGACAGTAGCTGAAACTATATCTGTCCGGATTATGGAGGTTGTACTGTATATGTAGATATGTTATATGTGTATGTCTATGTACTCGTATGTAATTATTGCCTTTTGGTGTGTGATGATCTACCTACGCTAATGCCATTAGCAGAAAAAACTTGCAACCCGATCCACTGTTTCGAGTATAAAAGTAACATTTTACATTTCCATTGTTGTTGAGTGCGCATTCGAAGTGGGTTGTTTCATTTATTTTGAATTATTATTCTGGATGTTATTGTTTTAGTAATAATACATTTAACTATTTTTAATAACTTACATTCTTCGATTCTCTGGGTTTTTAAAATAATGTTTAAATGATATTTCCAATCCAGTCAGTTTCTAAAAAAATGGGTTTCTTCAAAATAAATTCCTTTGCCGTTTGCTGATCTTTTAGAAGAAGTTCGTGTAAAATTTTACGATAAAACAATTTTCATACAATAAGTGCTAGATATCCATATAATTAAATTTTTAATAAAAACAGAAATTCGTTTAATTAATTTTAAGTTTTCTTTTATATACGAGGGCAGTTTGATAATGCCTTGACTTTATGGATAAAATAAACAGCGTTTTATTTCTCGATACATTTGGTCAAGCGTCTTTCTAGCTTTTTCATTCCCTTCAAATAATAAGATTTCTCAAGACCCTGAAAATAGCCGTTTATTTCAAATCTCTTGACCCAAATCTCTTACTAGCCAGTCATTTCTTAAAATTTGTAGGTAGGAAATAGTCACAAGGACGAAATCCAAAGAGTATGCTGGGTGGACTAACATTTTGTAACCATAATCATGGCTTTTTGCAATGGTCGCGAGGTTGCGTTTATGGTCCGGATTGAGCAATCACGGCACCCATCTCACGAATAGCTTGTTCATAATCAAATATTCATAAAAAATTTCATATACTCTCTCGATTGAGATGCCTAAAGCCTCAGCCATCTCATGCACTTTCATTCTCCGATCGTCTAATACCGCTTCAATGAATTTTACCGGATTTTTCGGCCGTGATGACCTTTTTGGGTGCCGAACTGTAAGTTCGACATCATTTGTGCTGGTACGACCACAACGAATCTCAGTAAACCACTTTTTAATAATTTGAATTGGTACACAGAAAGAAAAACGCCGTACTAAATTCAAGTATTCATACTAAATTCGAGTCGTACTCAAATTTTTTACTGCAAATAATAACAAAATGTCCTTTAATCAGGTCGAAAAATGGATTACTTTATATAACCAATCCTGGAGTTTCTTAAAATAAGTACAAAATTCTTTAATCACGTGAAAAATCTTGAATCAACTAAAAAATTCTTAAATTAAATTGAGCATTTAAATCCGTCCGTACTTAAATCAATCTGTACTCGGTTTTAGTAAATCTGGGATTACCGTACTTTTAACACCGCTTGGGATTGATTTAAGTACGGATGGATTGATGTTTCTTTTCAGTGTAGTGCAGAGCCCCAAAAGTCTTTCTTCGTTTTTGGCGATGGTTTTTTTTTACTTAAAATAGCCCTATTCACAATCTTCTGCATTTGAGATTGCATATTTTTGCAATTTTAAACATTTTCCAGCAATCGTAAACGGACTTGTTGATTTATTTTGGAATACTTTTTTGCAAAACACGAAATTCATATTCGGCTCTGAAAAAAGATTTTTTTATTTATTTACATTTACTAACCCACATGCAAGAATGAGCGGCGAGAGAGCATATCGGTATTCTGGTTTGCAATTAAGTGTTGCATACGTAGAGTGCAAATATATACTACGAGTACTTCCTTTAGGTGTTGCTTGCTTTAGAGTAGCAAGCGCATATCTTTGTATTTTGTTAGTGTTGAGAAAAAATATGCTACACCACTTTGCAAATGCTACGATGCAAAACCATTTGCACAAGATTATGAATCGGACTAATATGATTTATCTGCCTACAAAATTTACTCTATTTTCATTTTCGTTAAAACTAATGAGGTTGTGTACTTTCAATGGCTGCCAAAAGCAAACTAAAAGGTGCAGCTTCATCAAAATTTGACAATAGTCTTGTAATAGAAAACAGTTAACGCAACTAGTTTTGGATTTAAAGCTGGTGCTTTGGAATTATAAAAAGTCGTGGAACTATCAAGTTGCAACTCAAAAGCTATAGATTGCAGCAACTTGAGGCAAATGACATTTTTTGCAAACGATTAAATTTTCTTCCAAAGCATGTATTTTCATTTCCGTATAGTTAGTGGTTTGCACTAGAATCGTGGAATTAATAATATTAGATAATAGTAAGAGTAATTTGCAGGCATCGATTTTAGCTTTATTTCAATTGAATGCACAAAGATAACAAAAATTAAATGTCTGCTTGGAGTATTGAACTGGTGCTTTTGAATTTATTGCTGTGTTTAATGTTAAGTGCTCTACTCACTGGTTTATTGCATAGCTGTTATTATGGAATTAAAAAAGAAAACAGTTTCCTTTGTCATGGATTAAACGCACGCTTTACTACCGCGCCATTCGGAGAACAAAAAAAATCCTTGTTTATTTATTAATAATTAATTCTAGAACTTCTACAACGTTATCTAATTTGTATTGAAAAGTATGTTGCGCTTAATGAAAGTTATTACCAAATTTTTGTTGGGGTTTTAGAAATGTGTATTGAAGTTTTCAAATCAAAAATAAAAAATGTAATTTTCAGCCTGTCCGAAGATGTTGAACGTCATAGTTCGCTGGAGTTCTAAAAGAGAAATAACTGATTTGCATGACGATAACATATTTTGTTTATTTATTTACATACTCAATAACTGAATAAATAAAACAGGTTGTTCGTGACAGTTATTTTTCATTTAGAAATCCAGCGAGCGATCAAAATCTACATCCTGTTACCGTTTGTTATTTGTTGTAATTTATTCGATCTTTTTAATTTAAAAAAATTAAAAATTAAAATTAAAAATTAACCTTAATTTTAAACATATTAAATTAAGCATTTTTCAAATATATTAATCGAGATTTCCTCGATATATTTTTTCAAATATTAATATAACACAAATTTTATATTTGCAATTTTTTATACCTTTTTAAATGTATCTGCTGCCTATAAATTCTGCTATAAAATCTAAAAAAACTAAATAGTTTTATACAAAATATACTTCCTTTTACGTACTTTGCATTCCCGTTTTCCCGTACATTCGTCGTTTTTTTAACATTTTATTTTTCAAGTCAACCACCTGCATTTGAAAAGTAAATTGCTGTTCTACTGCATCAAATTCTGTTACTATTGTTGACAATTTATCATTACACTTAATCATATTTGTTGTTGGCTGTGATACTTATCCTTACAAAAATAATAAAAGCGATGGGAATGAACTCGTACATTTGTATTATAATTCTTCCCAAAAAAAAACGACTTCAATACAATCGAACAGATTACAAAATGGACCAATCAACTAAATAAAACAAGGTTGATTCAACTAGTTTTGTTAACAATTTTGCTTCATAAAAGTTTCATGTTAATTTAACATGATATTAAAGTAAAATAAAAGTTATAGCTATCCTTTTTAAAACAACTAGAAATCATGTTGAATTGACATTGTATGCCAATTGAATCAAAAAGATTGAAACAATATTAAGAAAACTTATAAGAACATGAATTTCATGTTGAATCAAAATAAATTTAATGTCGAATCAACTATTAAGCCATTTAGAATTAATGTTACAGCCATATTGAAATAACATAAAAAGATATTAAAAGTACAGGAAATTCCATGTTAATTTAACATGGTTCCTGTATTGAAATAACATTTACGCAATGTTGTTTAACAATGGGACAGGCAGTTAGTAAAAAGCTGTTAATTAAGTTTTTTATCTTTATTCACTTAAATTTTATGACACTTCACTTCTGACACTGCACTTCTGATGCGATAGATCGAAACTTGCTGTTTCTTTAATGCTGTAAAACGGCGGTACTTTTTGAGTTTTTTCTCTTTTATCATGAATAAATTTCATTTCAATATTTTTCATATTGTTTCAACATGTTTCATGTTTTTTCAACATTGATTTAACTTTTTTAACATTTTGATTTAACATAAGCCAACGTTTGTTATTATTTAAAATTGACAAAAGTTTTTTCAAAGTATTTCAATGTAATTTTTAATGTTTATGACAATGTTGATTTCACAATTGTAAATCTTGTTTCAACTATATGCAATGTTAATTTTACATGAAAAACTGTAATTATTACTACAAAAACGGAATTTACAAATTACATTGATTGATGTTATTTTAACTCTGTAAAATGTAAAGTGTTATATAAATGCGATTAATTCAAAATCAACATATTTTAATACTAAATTAACAATTTTAGCCTTTGATTAAAACAATGTTAAAAGTAAAAACACTTGGATTTTTTCCACATATTATCATTGACTTTATATCAACATTTCTTTATGTTGATTTTACATTGGCTTTTTTTTCTGCGTGTAAATTCTGATATTATACATTTAAATTTTATATTTTACTCCCAGGGAAGATTGAAATATTTTGTTAAGCAATTTTTAAAATTGGTCGATAAATGGAGAAGTTATGCCATTTAAATTATTTTTCGTATTACAGTCTTTTTATGAATATTTCCTTTCCTTAAAGAAATATTTATTTTAAATTACTATAATTTTAATAAAATATAAAAAAACACTATACATATTTATAGTTATGAATAAAATAGACGACGCTTTTAATTTTTAATTTAGTTCAGGCGTGACAACAATTAGGTTCGTTAAATCGGAAAACTACTATATAGCGGTTTGATCAGATAGATGAGTTGAATCAGCGTGACATCGACAATTATAGGATAAATCAATTATCATACTACGTGTGCTAGATTTCAATATTAATTTTTTTTATTTTCTAATTTGTTTAATTAATTTTAAGTTTTCTGTTATATAAATTGCTACAACTCGAAAACTATTGCTAACAGCAATTGGAGGAGTCATTGAATGCACAAAACACAAAATAAAATTTTTTATGGTGCGATAAAAGCAGGCAACTCCATGATGTTTAGTTGGGTTGCATACCCAGTATTGGGGCGTAATTTCAAGATTAAAAAATTTTTTTAATACAAACATATGGAAAATATTTCATTTTATGTTGTCATTCACAATTTTTTTTTATATTTAGGGATTTTTTTCTAAATTGCCTTGTCGTCCTTATTTTATATATAATTTCCTATCAATACGTATGAATATTTGGAAGTGAAAGTGTGTCGGATCAATAAAAACATTATATTTAGCAAAGTTTACTTAAAATAAACGAAAAGATTTCTGTAAAAATTCTAATTGTCATTAACGCATCAATTTAACTATTTCAAAGATGCACATTTTTGTGTAAGTCGCCTTCCTACGTTTTCCTGTTGTTGTTGTCGCTGTTGTTGATTTTTGTTGGCTAAACATTTAATGCAATCTGTTGAAAATTGCATTTTCAAATGAGAGAACAACAACAATTGATGCATTTTTCTAAACATTTCCTTTCAATCTCTGGGGGTTCGTCAACATGTTTCTATTTTTTTTTGCTGTTGTTTCTGTTCTGATTCAGTTTTCCACCACGAAATGTTTTATGAGTGTAAAATTTATTGTTATTCGAAACTTAATTAATTAGTTTTAACGATAAAAAAAATACTATAAGTATGTACATATATTTTCTTTTATATATATAAATCTTTATAAATATGTTTGTATGCATGTGTAATACATATTAAGTAAGTATGTATTTAACACTCTGCAACTGTGTATATAATTGATATCCTTCCAAACTCTTGGACCGATTTAGATCAAATTTTATATTCGTGTAAGTTTATGCCTTAAATACACAATTTGATCCGTTAGATGGCAGAATTTGTATGCATTTTTTACACAAGAAGAAGAACGAATATTTCCATAAGACGCAAGCGTGTTCTTTGAGTTAAAATAAATTACAAAATTTTTTAATAACGTTTTCTTTATTGCCTCTAATTTATTTGAATAAAATTTAAGAGCAAAGGTATTTTTTGCGAGTGTAAAAATAATGTTAATCAAGCCAGACCATGTTGTACGCTTTACAAAAAGCTTCCAAACATTCAGCCCCAATTACGAATAAAAATTCCCCGGGATATTGCTGTTCACAGTATGTCGACATATTAATTGTTCGCATATTATATGTGAACAGGGAAAAGGGAGAAATCTCCCGAATAATTTTTTATTCATAGTTGGGCTGATTATTTTTACTGCTTATACATATATTTGGTGCTGTCTTTGAAAAAGAACTTTAAAATTAATTAAAAATAGTTAATATTTTATATGAGGGACGAAACGAGGAAAAAGCAATAAGTTTGCAATCCGAAATCAATATTAGAGGTATTCAGTGTTTAATGCAAGAGGTCTTGCAAAAGTGAAAATGAAAAATAACGGTGCTTTTTCGTGTATTTTGTTGTTGGATTTCATTTAAAAGCAATGATATTTTGCATTTGCACTTTTGCAAGATCATTTGCATTAAACGCTGAATACCGCTATTCTGTTCTGTTCGTGTCCCTGTAATTGTTGGCTCAGTGAATGGTTGGTTATTCGCATGCTCCACACTTTAGTGATTTCTGGCTATCGACTCATAACACTGTGGGACAGTGCGAAAATATTTTTAAAATTGCGTATACCAGATTGTATTACATGTCCACCACCTGACTAAACATCTCAGCGTGACGATCGGATAGGGGCTTAAGCAGAAATGATCAGAAGAAATTGCTAATCAAAGAAGAAAAACTACACTCAAAAGAAAAATCAATCCGTCCTTACTTAAATCAATCCCAAGCGGTGTTAAAAGTACGGTAATCCCAGATTTACTAAAATCAATTACAGAAAGATTGATTTAAGTACGGACGGATTTAAATGCTCAATTTAATTTAAGAATTTTTTTAGTTGGTTTAAGATTTATCACGTGATTAAAGACTTTTTTACTCATTTTAAGAATCTCCAGGGTTGGTTGATTAAAGTACATTTTATTGTAATTTGTACACAAAATTTTCTGTACGAATCGTACTCAAAGTAAGTAGAAAACACTTGAATTTAGTACGGCGTTTTTATTTCCGTATAGAAAAAAATATTAAATACGAGTATGATTTGTGTATATCGCAATAATTATTAAAATTTCGGGCAGAATTTATAAAATATGAAAAAACGCATCGCATGTTTAATAATGAAAACTGAACCATTGCGATAATATTACTTGTCTTGTAAGCTAAGAAGTCTAATTATAGAATAAACTTACAGAAAAATAGTTTTCTAATCATGTTTATAATAAGCTTACCTTCATAATATTTTTGTTAGCTTAAGATTATAACCAAATAATATTTGAAGTTTAGTAATTTTTTCATTGGAATTTTATTTGTTTTTTATTTCATAAAATATAAATATTTATAAATTATTATTTTTGTTTGTTCACCCACATATTTCTTGCGGGACTTTTGTCTGTTTTTGATGAACTGAAAGAAAGATTTCGTAATTTTTACAAATTGGTCCTCTAACACTCTAATAGAAATAGCACCGGCTTACATTAATATAAAATAAGTGTTACCATTTTCTAATTCTTCCGTAGAAAGGGTTTTTAGTAAGCTAAACAATACTAAAACGGATTCGAGAAATAAATTGTCAATTGACACAATTGCATCTATTATTTTTACAAAAGAGGGTATTGAAAAAAGGGGTGCACATTTTTAACCTATTAGTGAAAGGCTAAAAAAACTAGAAAAAAGTAATTCTTACCTTTTATTTTAGAGCAAAACTCTATTGATATTTTGACGGTACAATAGAAAAAACTTTTTGTCGATATTTTTTTTTGTACTATTTCATTTTGTTTTGTACTATTTTTGCCAAAATTCTGTAAAATTTTAACTTTCTTTGGTGGTAACGCTGGGGTGAATCCAGTTTTAAAAATAATGCGACCTAAAGTGATTTGCGAGAGAGGGATTTATGCGAGTTAGGTTCAATACTCCTACAAATTCCTCTCTCGCAAATCACCTTAGCTATTATAGTAATTTTTTATGTTGTAGGGATTTCGGATTTCAACTACAATATCAATCCAATAAAACAAAATTTTATCTGGAAGAAAAACTCACAATTATTTTTGCACACATGCAAATTCAGTCGCCACATTCTAATACACACATACATACATACATAATAAAATATCAAAGTAGCTGATTTTTGATTGGCATACAAATAGTACATGAAACTCTTGTAAATAAATTCATGCATTAAGGATGATGATATCTAACACGTCACAACAACAACAACAGCCTCATCAACAATATACAAAAGCGCCAGTTGATAAACTTGATGAATTAATTTTGAGGTACTTTTATAGAAATAATAAAAAAACAACACCACAACAAGAAATGCGAGTGTTTTTTATATTTATTTATTTTTTGTTTTAACAATCTACAGCGACAAGTCGTCTGGCAAATGCTGGGAGGCAGGCATCAGGACTAAACCAACAAACATCAACAACTCCTCTTAGCAATGATGAGCTGTTGTTTTTTTGTCTTTTTGTTGTTGTTGTTGTAATGCAAAAACAAATAGAAATAAATAAATATCAAAGCGTCACAAAAGACAATAAAATTCATTTCTGGTGTTAAATCACAGCTTAATTAGAATTTTTAATTATTTACTATACAACAAACCATAACGTGATAACAAAGGCGTAAAATTTCCACGGGTATTAATATTAATAAAAAACAACAACAGCAACAACAAAAAATACGAAAACAACAATACACACACACACGTTTATACACACAGTTAAGAAAAATTCATACAATTTTTTTCCCAACAATAAAAAAGAGTCCTCGAGTGAATATGAGGGATAGACAGAGAGAGAGAGAAAAAGAGAAAGAGAGAGCGAGATGTTGGAAAATAGAGTCAGAAATAGGAAAATTAAAATGAAATCCATAATGAAATGATATACAATAAGGACAATAATAACACAACAACAACAACAATAATAATAATAATAAAATTCTTTGTTGTTTGATTATTCTTTTAGTGAATGTTTTTTTTTACTTTTGGTTTTCATATAAACCGCAAGAGAATAATTGTCGACTGTTACGAAAATCAAAACTACATAAACTCACAGAAAATTTTACTGTTATCGCCCCCTCAAATCGTGGATCGGCTTGTTTTATGGTGATTTTCAAATCGTTTTATTAGGATCTAGTCATCTGGTCATTCTTGACCTGGACCTTTTCTAAAATTTTTTTCTAAGTTCTCATTTTTTTCATCATAAAACAATTCATGCACTTTTATCATCAGGGACCCCTCTTCTGAAATACCACAATCTACTTTTATGCACTCTCTATTAAATGCCGTTTCAAAAGACCTTTCGAAGGATGGACTGACTAAATTGTATATCTTGTCTTGGGTTCTGTTTACGAATAGTCAGCGCTACACCGTCAAAATAGTTTGGAATCGGCATAAAACAAATCAAGCAATAATTTTAGACACAATTTTCTCAATCTCAATACCAGATGAGTTGGCCTAATGTTACAGCATTATTTATGGCCGCGTTTTGTAATATGAAACGTTCCTAAACGCTTAAAACGTTTATGACAAGGCGAATTCACAACAGATGGCCTCGAGAGATCAGGTGACTGAATTCGCTCGAATTTTGGCTGCCAAAATTTTTTAAATTATTTTGTTTGTTTACAAAAGAAAAAGAAAAAATTATTCATTCAAAAAGATTTTTTATTTTAAATAACGTTTCATATAAAAAAAACTTCTTACATTGAGCTCTATGTATGTACATATTTTATAAATTATTTATTTGCTGTTGCGTATCAATGACAGCCAACTATAGAGCTGGGGCTGTACTACAAACCAGCGTGCCACCAACTGAAACTCGAAAGCTAACTAATACCTTGAGAGATTATTAGCAGTTGTACGGCATGTATCAATTGCACTTGTTAGGACCAGCTGTCATGGAAGTAGTGCTGGTGATATACATATGTAACTCTGGCGGCAAGTTATGAACTGGTGCGATTTACAGATGTGCCATGAACAAAATTTCCCGTAGTATTTCTACCAGTAACCGTAGCCACAGTGCCAGTACTTGTAACCGAAGCTGGTGTATTACGAATGGGTGTCACTAAACTTTGACTTGTAGACACAAAGCACTACTCTATGCTGAAGGAACGCCTACAGCAACACCAACACCCACCCATCATTTGTGTGGCCATAACATTAGCATGGGGTAAATAAGTGGCTAGCTTTGCTGCATTAGTAATGGCAATCGAAGTATTTGAAACATATATGGCTAGAATTGTAGGAGCTGCAACTGCTGCTTCTACCACCTGTGTGTCCATCAAACTGAAGTGATTTATTGGGAACACATTTCGCACTATTTGTGCCTTTGCAGATACGGTTCGTGATGTCGCATCCAAAATACTTTCTGTCCAGTTCTCCTTAATAATTTTCAAAAATTCCCAAGGCATACATACATATATATTTTGATTTTTTATTTATTTTTTCATTTATTTTTTTATTTTCACAAAATTTATCAACCGTTTTTTGGCACATCTGTTCTAATTTTCAACGCGAATTCGCATTGGTTTATGACAAATATCAAAAAAAATTTAATTAAATTTTAGTTTTTTTACTTACAAATTTGAAACGTTTATGAACGTTCAATTTTACAAAATGAGGAGGCCATGAAATACAAAATTGTAAATTTAATTAACGTTTCATTATCAAGGCAAATTCATAACAGGTGAACTTGATAGCGCAGCTGATGTTTTTTTAGTTTTATTCAAGCCGAACTATAGTTGGATGTCAAAATTTATTTATTTCTTTTTTTTACATTAAAGTTGAAAATTTTTATAATTAAGACAAATTAATTGTGAAAACAAAGAAAAATTAAACGAATATTTTAATAAAAATATAAAAAAAGAGTGTTAATAAAAATAATTTCCGATTCAGCACCCACAGCACAGGCCATCAAAGCACTAAAATTTTTTTCCTCAATGGAATTTTAATGTGTACTTACATCCGTGGAAATTGGATGGGTGATGAGTCAATCACTGATTGATTACAACGACGTTGAACGACATTACGGATGGCAGGAGCCAATAATTGATCAGCGGATCTTCAAAACATTTCCAAACAACAACAAAATAATGTTTGTTAAATATTTCAAAGGATTTAAAAAACAAACCTTAAAAAACAAAAATTTTTTAAAAAATAATAATAATTTTCAATAATTTATTTTTTCGCCTCAGTCAAATATTTTTGACAATGTACTTTGATTTTCAATGACACGCACATGTTAAACGTCTATAGTAAATATCATTGTCTGGGGTATTATAATTCACTAGTACTGCTGACTGTGTCAATAGTAAGTCAGTAAAGTTTCACTATTGACATTTCCTGCAGGGAAATTTTAAAAGCATGAGTGTATTAGTAAAAATGTGTGAGTGTATTGAAACTTGAGCGGCAAAACTTGATCGTGTAACCCCTAAGTAATCTATCGTGAAAGAGCCTTCTGGGAATCCCAAGAAGACCGTTTTTGATCGTCGACGAGCGCATTTATTAATCGTAGTAGATTTCTTGCACGGGAAAAACTGTTACACGAACTGATTCTTCTGTGAGATTCTTCCATAACACTGCGAAAGACGGAATCGTTTGAGATTTGTGTAGTTAAACAAAGTGTAACATTACTGTTTTCGTACTCTTCAAATAATCATTAGAAGAGTTTTTTACGATTTGCATATTAAACATTCCAAGATTAAAAGACGAGCGTGACAGAAAATGTGCAAAAAATTAATAATCAAGAAAAACAGTAGATCTTTTTGTTATTGTTACTCGTCAGACTATCATCACAAGATTCTTTTAGGAGTCGTATATTAAACACAATCGTCTAAAAAACATCCTATGCTAAGCTGGGAATTGACATGTATGAACACTAAATTTAATTGCTCAACCAAAAATAAATTGTCTCAATTAAGAATGGATATCGGAACATAGTATTAATAAATTTTCTTAATTTTTGTATTTTTAATGTAACAGAATTTATTTATATAGTTGGATATTCCCGCAATTTAATTAGTATCCATGATTATTGGTGTGACTAACAATCGGAAATAATAATAATTGTCATCGTCTTAAGCTTCTTTGAATACAAATACATATTAAAAAATTATTTAAAAAATAGTTTAAAAAAATTTTAATCCTGAACGTCACATTTGGGATTAGAGCTGTTCAAATAAATACGTACAATCATTTAAACTTTTAAATTTGTTGTAAGAATAATTTGAAAATGCCGCCTTTTCACGCGTTATTCTGTTTATTTTTTGTCTAATTTTTTTATGTGTAATTAATTTTAATCATTTTGAAACCATCTTTAATGCGTCTGCCATTGCTGCTGCTGCTGCAACTGCTGGGTAGTGGGGGTAATAATTTTAATTAACTCTTTATATTTTTAATGGAATCATATTTTGTTTAGCCTCAATTTGTAATAAGGTCGTTATCATTTGATATTAACGTGCCAACAACTTCATTAGGATAATTAATTTTTTTTTTGTATAAATATTCTCTCTTCGTTTTCTCAATCTCGTTTCATCTGCACATTGAAGCGAATCACATCTATCGCGAATGCATCCAGGGTTGTAGTAAGGAAAAGGGAGTCAATCAATCATGTTAAATTGAATTTGTTTAAGGAATGATATTTTATTTCTTTACTTGATTATCGCATTAATGCACACATAAAGTATAGATTTCTCTATAGTAAACTTTTTTTAAAAATATAAATATCATTTGTAAGAGCGTTAACTCCAATTCGCGGTCGTTATTCTCGCCGTAGTAGACAAGCAATAACAAATTTAGTGCAAAAATTTGAGTCTACATATTCATTGTGTGGTAGAAGTGACGAAAGTATCGCTTCCGTTCAGCCGTCCGTAGCAAATGATCCATATCAGTCGATTCCACGGCGTTCTTAAGATCTGGGCATCGCCAAGACCACTTTATGGCGTAAAGATCTAGGTTTACACCCATACAAGATGAAGTTGACTCAAGAAATGAAGCCGATGGACCATTTGACGAGATGTGCGTTCTCCGATTGGGCTCTGGAGATGATGCGCCAAGATGATGAATTTCATCGCAAAATCATCTTCAGTGACGAAGCTCATTTTTGGCTCAATGGTTTCGTCAATAAGCAAAATATGCGTTATTGGTCTGGTGAAAATCCACATGTGGTTCATGAATCATGACTTCATCCACAAAAAATAACTGTTTATTTCGGTTTGCATGCCAGCGGCGTCATTGGGCCATATTTTTTCGTCGACAATAACGATCGTCACGTTACTGTAAATGGCGATCGTTATCCCGCTATGATTACCGATTATATTTGAAGAGTAAGTTTGGTGAGCGTATCATCTCAAGAAATGGACCAGTCAATTGACCACCTCTTTCGTGCGACTTAACGCCTCTAGACTTTTTTCTTTGGGCCTGCGTCAAATCATTGGTCTATTTCAACAAGCCGGCGACTCAGAACCAATGTTGAACCCGAAATAACGGCTGTTACGGCCGAAATGTGTGACCGAATCACTAACTAATCTAATCTAACGAATCGACCGCTGCCGACGTGGCCGCTGTGGCCATATGAACGAGGTCGAGTTCCGTTCATAAGAGTTTTGATTGTATTTCAAGTCGATCATAAAGTTTTGGAAATATCTCAAATGGTTTGCATTTTATTCTAAAAAAATTGTCAAACCCTTATTGGAAAACCCGATACTTATATTTATTGAATAGCGAAATAAAGTTTCATTCAGTTTCTACAATAGCTGGGAGGGAAAATTTTGTTAGCTGTATAAACTTTTTTAAGAAATAAAATATATAATGCAGACAAGGTGGTCCAAATTTAAGTATCTTTTTAAAAATTACATAAAATTAAAATAAAACTAAATATCTTTTAGTATATTTTATTATAGGTTTATGAGAAATAACGAATATTTCCATTATTAATAGAACACGATTTAGCAGTAGCTTATCCTTTCAGTTTAATTTCGCAAGACTTTATGGATGGTGTCAGGTTCTTTCTCCCAAATGACTTGGACAACATTAGCTTTAAGGGTGTAGATAGTTTCTGGATTATTCGCACAGTATCGGTCTTCAACGGCACCTGACAAGGAAAAAAGATTATTCAAATTCATGTCTTCCATTTCAGACGATAAAAAGTCCATCATCCTGGATCTGTAGCGCTCGCCATTGACTGTAATAGCATTTCCAGTCACTTATCATAAAGTTGTTCAAGCGTAAAGCGACTCAATTTTGTCCCCGGACTTATAATACTGACTGATAGTCAATATTTTGGACAGAAATAATCCGTTAGTGTCAAAAAAATTTAAGTTTTTGCCAATAACTTATGAATGGTAACTGGAGTGTATTCATTTAACGCCCGTAGGTTGTGCAGCATGCCATAAACTTTTCGAACGACAACGTTTATATGGTTAGACCAATATACCTTTTTACAAAAATCACCTTTTTGAAAAAAGTACATTTAAATTTTAAAATGCACAACATGAGCGCAGTGTAACCAAAGTACCTTTTGGAAAAGTAACTTTCCGAAAATTCACCTTTTTTAGCATAATACCTTTTAAGAAGCTAAAATATTAATAAGTACATTTTAAAGAAGTACATTTAAAAGATGTTCTTTCAAAAAAATTAGATTTAACAGCAGTATCCTTGAAAAATTTTGTTTTGACAAATACCTTTTAGAAAAAGTACATTGAAAAAAATTAATAATAATTGTGAAATTTTCAATATCTTACTAAGAGAACTTTAAAAGGATTATAGCTACGAGTACATAGCTGTATCTCTTTCACTCCTTCCTTTTGTTTCCTCTACTCACAGCCCTGAATTTATTGCTCTATAATGAAATTTTTGTGTTCTGATGGAGAACTGAAACCATAAAAAATTATGCTTTAATATTTTACCACTTTTACCACCTAAAAGTAGGCTATAGAAAGGCTTTTAATAAAAATAATTACATTACCAACAACACAATCGAAATTCCATTAAAAGCAATGCAAAATGTAGAATAAAATAAAAACAAAATTATTAAAATAAAGCGAAAATCTTGTTGATTAATAACCATCATAACTAACGTCACTTGGTTAGACATCAATATTTTCTTTTCTTTCTCTTGAAATTTTTTTTTCATGGATATTGTTTTAACTCGCAAATGAAATGATGAAACTAAATTTATGTAGAAGTAGAATATAATGCAACACAATTCATACCAAAAAACCAAACAAACGAATCAGGAAGGGAAGAACCAACCAACGAACGAACGAACACCCAGCCAGTAAACAAACAAGCAAACAAACAGCATTCTCTATCCTCCAGCCTTAAAATATGCTTTACATAAATTCACTTACACAAACATGCAGTTGTTTTACTTTTTCAAAAAACAAAACAAAACAAAAAAAAATGGAAGAAAAAAGAGATAATGAATTGAAAAAAAGTAATTAAAAAATATATGTTTGTGTATGCAATGAAGATATATACATACGTTTTAATGCTGCAAGTGGGTGTGTGTTTCTGTGTGTGTTTTTTAGAATTATAACAATATAATGAAAAATACATTACACCCAAGTTGCAACTACAACAATAGCAGCAGCAAGCAGCATTAGCAAAAACAAAAAAAAAGAAGAAAAAAGAAAAACAAGACAACAAATTATAATGTTTATCATTCTGTCATCAACATCATCATAGTTGTCAACATAATGCTTATGACAAGAATTTTTGCTGCTGCTGTTGTTGTTGAGATGACTGTGATATGATACGGAAGGTAGTGAGTAGTGCATGACGTTAATGCTGCGAGTGTAGCTTGCTGTGCTGTCGTTGTCGTTGTTGTTGCTATTGTTGCTTTTTAATGCATGTAAATAATTTATGCTGTGTGCACATGTGCATGTGTTTGTGTTCGAGTACAATAACAATAATGACAGCAACAACAACACCAACAACAACAACATCAAGTAATGAAAATTAAAATACATTTGCACACATAAACAAAACAAAACCTGCAAATGTATAAAAACAACAGCAATTATTTATTTGTACACTTGTTGTATGACAACTTGCTGCAGAGCGCTAATTCCAACACCCGCTTATAAGTATGTGTATACATATGCACGTGGAATTGTACATCCATAGTATGGGTTTGTGTGCGTATTTGTGTGCATTTATGCATGTTCTTTATGATACTCGTATGTCCTTATTTTAATTTTTCTCTCCTGGAGCTAATACGGATTTTTTTTGTCGCGTGATGACTTGCTGCACTGCAATGAAGCGAAATGTGCATGAATAATATTGCTGAAGGATAATTAAGATAACTTTGATTTAAATGAAATTTCGCTGTAGGCTTTAAATTTGTGGGGTTAAAAAGTTTAAGGACCCTAAATGAACAAAGTAAGCCAAATGTGTAAGTATGTGTATCACTTTCCTAGAGGATGCTAACGATTGTTTAACAAAGTGCAATTGTAATTCTGTAATGTTTTTCTTTCTTTCATTTGTGCATCTTAAGGATAAAAAGTCGCCAATGGAAATTGCTATTGAAATCAAAATATGAAATCTTAAGATAGAAAGACGAAGATAAAAACGTAAAATGTGTGATTAAGAAACTGCATAAATTTGCTACTCTCAATGAAAATATAATTCAAGCGCTCGCCTTATTTGCAAACTTTATTTAACTAATGATGGTGGTCTAACCAATGACTTTTCATATAAATGTCACTGGTTAAACCGTCATCATTAGTTAACTAAAGACGCTTAATATCGCCCTTAAGTATATACATACAGTAGCGAGCAAAAGTGATCAAATGCTTTGAAGTTTAATTAAAAAGTCCTTGCAGAAATTTAAATAAGCAACCAAATAAAACAAAACTTTAGACATTTTTTCTTTGTAAGTTCTTTGAAATAAACGGTGAACAACAAGTATCAAATACAACTATTGGAATGAAAGAGAGGCAACAATATAAAATAATCCGTATTTGCTCAGTTGTGCACTAATAGTTTTTAATATTTCGTCCACAGTCCTTTGTTTCTTACGACCCTTTTAATGCGTTTGGCCACATATTTTATATAAATGTGCGAGAAATATTGTTCCATTCGTGTTGAATCCGTTGTCATTGTTCTTCCACGCTCCCCGGCGCCCTATAATATTTTCGCAACCGATTTTTACAATTGCCCACAAATTCTCAATTGGATTGAGGTTCTCTAAAAATTTTCTTCTGGGTAAGCACTCATGTCTACGAATTCTGGCAAACTGGGCTGTAAAATATTTAAATAGTCCTCTTTTTATACCCTTCACCAAATTCAAATCCTGAACTACAATATGCTACTTTTTTTAAAGAAGTTTTGATACATTTTAGTTATTTTTATTACTTTTACTTTTTATTTGAAAAACTTTGTTCTTTTTTTAAAGAATTTTTGACCTTCAGTATGAAGGTGATATTGGAACATTTTAATCATTAGACACATTTGGCGATTATTTTAATCAATTTTGGGAGAATTTCTTCATTATTAAATCTTTTCTTACGTTTCAAATCATTTCTTTGTTTAGTCGAAGAGCACTGGCTTTTTGATAAAGACGTTGAAACACTTCTTTGATGTGTGAAAACTGATTTAAGTGCTAATAAAGGGATGTTCATATTTTTATAATGCACTCTAGGCAAGAAAGGGTTAAATTTTTTTTTACGAAATTCATAATTTATGGCTGACTTCTAAACGCAGTTTGCACATCAACACTAGAATGCCTTGCAAACTAATGCTTCCAGAGTTGCTTTGCATGCTGTGTTTATGAAATCAGTTTATACTATGGAATAGAGCTGAGAACCAATCATGCATGATCGTGATTAATTTTTTGTTTCCAAAACGTGAGCGTGCGTCCGTGATGGTGAGTGAAGGTTTTTGCTTTAATGTAATTTTTTTCATTTAAATTCTTATTTTTTTCGTATTTCGTGAGCGTGGATTTTCGTGATTGTGACTTCTTTCGTCACTCCATACTATGGTAAAGGGTATATAAGATTTGGCACAGCCGAATATGTCACTCTTACTTGTTTCACTATGCCGCTAATTTTTACAAGTGGGTCCGTTTGCGAAAGTTATGCATCCCTGCATCATCAAATGACCTCCTCCATGTTTAACAGTTGGCTTCACGTGATGCAATTGGATACTTTTTGCAGGTCAGCGCCAGCAATACCTTATTACGTCCGACTGAAAACGATTAAATTTTACCTCGTCCTTGATATTTTTAGCCGACGAAGCAGATTTTTTCTTTTTGGTTGCTGCTTTATAGCAGATTCTGTGAAATACTCTGCGAGCGGTTCACTCAACGACGTTCTTCTGTTGCTTGTTTAGTTGGCCAAGACCTGTTTTTTTCATCTTTATATAAAGTGGGTCTTAAAAACTCACATAACACAAAATTTGAAATAATTTTGTTACTAAAAAAATGTTTTACAATGACTTAAAATATAGAGTCGTCTAATAACATTTAACTGCCTGTTTTTAGAAAATGAAAACAAAATTGTCAGTGAGAGTTGATATTGAAAAAAACAATAAAACACGAACATTTTTGTTGTTGATTTCAGTATAAATTCTCACTCACAATTTTGTTTTCATTTTTCGAAAACAGGCAGTAATTCTAATAAGTAGGGTACGCCATTAATAATGGAAAACAATAAATTGCCCCCACGTTAACGTTTCCAGGACCGTATACTTTGCATGAAAATTTTCATCACCAATTCACGAAGTCTAACTTTGAGGTCTTGAATCGAAGTTTAAAGGTGTTAAATCACACGATATCGGTGGCCAATTATGATCGCCTCTTCAAGAGTCAGACACTTTTCACGCAAAAGAGCGATGTTATCGTTACTTGTGTGGGCCATAGCGCCGTCTTATTGAATATAAACGTTGTCCACATCAAGTCTTATGAAAAATACTGTGTAATGTCGTTTTTGGAACACCTAATTCCGAAAAGATCGACGAGAAATGAGCAAACCTGGAGTTTCGTCAATACTATGGACTACAACAGCAATATTCTTAGTTGTTTTCTGAGCGACGTGCACGAGTTCGGTGCTTCATATCACTAACTGTCTCAACAGCTCAAGTTTTTTCCCCAGTTTCACAATTGCTGGTCGAGAAGGTGCTTCACCGCGACTCAAAAATGCTTTTGCTTTGCGAACTGTGACCGCGAAATATTAAAAATATTTGTAGTTAATTTTAATAATTTAATTTTTATTAATGGCGTAGTTTTTAATTGTCATTTGTCAAGTGGTTACAGGTTGAGTCATGATAACTGTTAAAATGGCGGGCTATTGAAAATAAAAAGTCTTATTGGAACAACCTGCCGAAAAATATAATTTTTATCGAAAGATATTAAAAAATTTAAATTCGTTATAAATAAAGTTCGTTATAAAACTATCGATATTATCGGTAGTATCGAATTCTTAGAAGAATTCTAATTTTAAGTACGCAAACATCGGGTAATATAATATATCAAAGGGTCTGTCGACTACTTCTTACTGACTTCGCGTTTAGTTAATTAAAATTACATTCTTTCGATAGCATTGCTTTCAGGGAAAAAACATCGATAACTCATTAAAAATAAAAAGATCGATACTATCGCTGATACCGATATATCGGCCAGCCAGAGGATTCGACGATATATAGGTATCGGTACCAGATGCATCCTTACTATGAACAAATATTCATTAATCTATATCCTTTCAATTAAACTTTATATTAATTCTTTTATTTTTATTTGCTTTTTTCCAGATGTGCTCGCTGCATAATCGTATGTTTTCAATATGAAGTTAAATCACGACTCGCGAGTGCTCAATGAAAATTTCCATAAAATTAAAATCGCGAGTGCTACCAGTTAAAATAAAATCCAACGATTGGTTGTGTTTGCTATGATAAAAAAATATATATTTTAATTATGATGTTCTAATAGTGTTTGCCTTTTATGTAAATTTTTTTTATTCCAAAAGTAAGACTTCCTCACTTTCTGTGGTAGTCAGTCTTTAAGTGTGATGCCTGTAAAGTTTTTTTTTCAATATTTTGTCTAAATTTAAATAAAAAAAGTTAATAGTTCAGAAAATTTCCAATTTGTAAATTCTGTGCCGCGTTTAAAATATTTATTTTGCATCGTGCATAATGGAATTTGAGAATATCAAACAACAAGGTAAGTTTTTCTTTATGAAGTTATTTTTTTTTTAATTTTGTAAAATTAGTTTAAGAATATATGTATGTAGAATAAACAAATTACATACCAGGATGGGCTCCATAAAAATGACTTCAAACAAAAAATCAAAAATATTCTTTAAAATGTTTGTTTTAAACAACAACATGCATTTCGGGGACATTTATAAGTTTATTAGTTTGGCGGAGATTTTTCCTACATTTTGAGGTCATTCTTAATTTTTAATTTTATGAAAAAATGTCCCCAAACCGAAAAGTTAAGAGTGGCCTCAAAAAAAGAGAAAACTGATCAAAAATTAAAAAAATAAATCATAAAATCTGGGCGTTACTCTCTATTGCGATGCGAAAGGAATTTCAGTGGAACAATAGTTCGATTTTGTACTATTTTTCTTTCGCATTGTAATAGAGAGTAACTGCCCTGACCGCAAAACTAGAAAAGTTGTTCCAAAAATTTTGTTGTTGCCTTTAATGGAAACTTTTTTAGGTAATTTTTCTTTTTTTCAGTTTGGGGGCACTTTCATTGGGGCCTGTTTTTTTTCAAGCAGAAACCGTTATTTAGCGAAGCTGGTGGTCGGAATATTAACCGTAGGACGTATTGGAAATGCTGTTAAGGAGCAATCCCTATAACCGGTTGAACGTCATCTATTTATAAAATATTTATTAAACAAAGCCGTGGTTTCTCCTTTACGATATTTCGAATGCCGTCTCTTAGTAAATATTTTTTTGTGTAGCCAGTCTTGGGCCGGGCGCAATAATTTTTTCTTCTATCGTACTTCGAACACCGGCTTCGCTAAATAAAGATTTCGCTGCTTTGTCTCGCTTCACATTATGAAAGTTTTCTTTTTCAAATTTTCTCTAATTCTCTTTTAAACTTTCATTAATGTCCAGACATTGAAATTTTTTTGTAATGAAATACAAGATTTTTGCATGTTTACCTTCACATTATTATTTTTTTATAAAAATTTTTCCTGTCACCTTCATGAAGGAAAAAACAAAATCTAAAATAAAGCTACAGCCAACTTCAGGTCGACAGTTACGAATTTAGAAAGAGAATTTCAAAGGACATGATAGAGTGTAACCCTCCCTTATCTTCTCTCCACACTCACCAACAAACTAAGACTTTCTGAAAGAAAACTTTCATAGTGTAAACCAAGACTTATAGAAAAATGGCGTCCTAACTTTTCAATTGAAAACAGTAACAAAGTTTTTCGGGGTGATTGTTTAAGCTTTGTGGCTTTTTCATTTTGACTCAAAAAGACTGAATTTATTTGTATAAATTTTTTTCTGTAATTCTTTTCACAAAATTATTTTAATCGATAATCGCGATTAACCACAGATTTTTTTAATATAAATAATTAATTCCTGATGCAAACCATAACAATACTCTTATTTTCTTGCAGAACATTCTTCGTTGCCGCTAGAAAGGTAAGTGATGTTTTATGTTTTATTATTTGTTTTCATAACTACATAAGTAATTTCCCCACATAAAAAAATATCCTTGCTGTTTTTAATTTTCAATTCTTGCAACTACAAGAATAAACAAACACCCTCTTAAGTTTTATACAACTTGAATATATTTTACATTTTAATAACTTTTGCATTCCTCATCCTGTCGCCGTGAATAATAACAAAAATAATAAAAAAAAATCAACAAATCTTTTTATGTCCCATGTTGTAAATAAAAATATAGCAACAGCAGCAACAACAACAACAACTAGAAGAACAACAACAAATGCAACAGCAACTACAACAACAATAAGTACATATTATGATGATTTTGATTATGTTTATGAAATATGATTTCATTTCGCTAAGAAAAGACAAAACAACAATGCTGGCAGAAGAAGGAGAAGTAGAAGAGTAAGACCAAGAAAGGAACAGGAAGGAGCATGAGGAGCAATAGAGAACAATGAAATCAGGAAAAATCATTCAGTCGTTCATTGTTCAAAAGCATTGTCTTGAGTTGTTGGTAGTAGACATTTGTTGTTTTGTTTCTCTATGTGTGTATGTGTCTGTATGTTTGTACGTGTATGAGGTGTGGATATGCTGCATGTGTTTGTTGTTACAGTTGCCACGTTGCCAACAACATAATCAGAGTAACAAATGAGATTTCTGGTTGACAGTTTTTGTTTGTTAATATTTTCTTTTTTCCTTTCTATATATCACTATGCGAGTACACTATTTTGCTTGGTTGAATTAATAATGGATTTTCTGTTGTTATTGTTGTTGTTGTTGTTGCTGTCCTTTATTTAAATTTATAAACAGATTGTGCTCAACAAACACATTCTCACACACTTTTAGAAAAAAGAAATATGTTGTTTGTGTAAAATACACATCTCAATGTACAATAGAAAAATACTTGTTAAAACATTTATTCAAGTTCAAAGGTCCAAAACATCCTTTTTCCAAAAGTTAGCAAAAAAAATTGGTTCCGCAAAATTATAGATCTGATACTTTTTCCTCTAGGAATCATGAGTTCTGAGATATATTCGATGTACAAGATATGCTAAGCATCGTGGTGCATATGGCCTATTTCAAATTACTCAATTACTATTCAAATGTTTATTTACGCCCTACACAAGCTCATAAAGTTCTGGAGTTCCGGATCCTCCAGTTTTCCCAGACAGGCCAGTTAGCGTTGCAACCTTAAGTACTTGTTAATAAAACAGAAAAAGTTGGACTTATTTATACCATTTTTTGAAAAAATTGCACTTATACATACTACAATGTAAAAAAATTATATGTTTGGCTAATCAGGGTGTCCCAATCATCGGTGGTTGCGCATATCGAGCTCGCTTTGTATACATATTTTAAATATTATATACTTTTATGCTTGGAAGTTTTTATGTAAAAGTGATCTCAAGCTCATCAATTAATTAGACAATTATATAAATATGTATATCAAGAAAAGATCGATTTTTTTTATTAGTAATATAAAGCTAAGTTTAGACGATATGTTGAATCAGCATATGTATGCTAACACTCATATGCTTGAACATAATAACAAATGCTTCTATCAGCATATTCAATATGTTTGGCGTCTACATGATGATGTTGAAAGTAGCAAATTTTTTGACGTCAGCATATGTAAGCAAATGAAATGTCAACATAAGAGCTAGCATTCGATTTTGTGTTTATACGACATGTTGAATTTCATGTGGTGCTACATATGCTGAGTCGTATAAACATTTGTTTGTGAAATTAGTCAGTTTGACAACAATTTTTAATTATTATTCAACTTATGTACTACTTATACGTATGATTGTTGCAATAAAATTTATCAATATGTATAAATAAAAAATGAAAATAAACATAAATGATGGCGTCGGAGGAAATATCATCAGCTATTGCAAAACTTACCAATTACAAAATCGTGATAAATTAAGATATAAACACATTCACGACAGCAGGCTACATGGCTACAAATGTCGCTAGATTTTTAAAAATTTGCAACTTTTAGCAAAATTTCGCGTTTTTTGCAATGTGGGTTACTTTTTCTATTTTTTATTGTTTCATCGACTTTTAAACATTTTAATCTTCCCAATGATTGGAAGTTATTGCGGATTTTCGTCATTTTTGTAGTTATTTGCGAGCTTTTCACATTCCTTGGATTGTAGCTCGATTTTACGAAGGTTTTACGACTTCTTCTAAATTTTGCAACTTTTGGCAGAATTTCGCATTTTTTGCAATGTGGGTGACTTTTTCTATTTTTTATTGTTTCGTTCACCTTTTAATGATATTAAACATTTCAATTTTCCCAATGATTGGGCTTTGACATGAGACGCATATGCATACGAATTTGGCATATGCTGAAAAGCTTGCATACGCCTTTCAACATATAACATAATGGTCAGCATACGCAGGAAATTTGTTAAGCAATAATAATATGATGTTTACAAACATACGTTTGTTGGTATTGTTTACAAAGTGTTAGCGAATGCTGTTAAACATACGTATGCTGAATAAATTTTACGTTTATGCGATATGCAAGCACTTGTAACAAATTTTCAGCATAAATATGCTGATTCAACATATCGTCTAAGCTCAGCTTATTATTAATTCATATAACAGGTATCATAATTTGGTCATCGACAGTAGAAATATCACGAGAGTCCAATAATTTTATTAAACCATCGGTAATTGCGAAATCGTTGCAACATTTCTGTAACCTTTTTAAAGAGCATCGAATATACAATAAATAATTAAGCATTTTAATTCTAGTACTCTTTCAACCTCAGCGTTAGTGAAAGGTATTCATACGAGCAGATGACTAAATACAAGATTAACCAAATTAAGAGATGGATTTTCTTGCAACAGATTCTTAAATTGTCGCACCTCCACACAAAACTCAACTGCACACAGAAAAAAATCACTGTAAAATCAACTAAAACAATGTTGATTCAATTAGTATTGGTAACAATTTTGCTTCATAAGGATTTCATGTTAATTTAAAATGATATTAAGTTATCCTTTTCAAAACAACTAGAAATCATTTTGAATTGACATTGTACGCCAATTGAATCAAAGAGATAGAAACAATATTGATAAAATTTATAAAAACATGAATTTCATGTTGAATCAAAATAAATTTAATGTCGAATCAACTATTAAGCCATTTAGAATTAATGTTACAGCCATATTGAAATAACATAAAAATATGTTAAAATTACAGGAAATTCCATGTTAATTTAACATGGTTCTTATATTGAAATAACATTTACGCAATGTTGTTTAACAATGGGACAAGCAGTTAGTAAAAAGCTGTTAATTAATTTGTTTTATCTTTATTCATTTATAAACACATATATAAAGAAAATACATTTAGCTTTACAAATATTTGTTTCTTAGATATATTTTGGGATTATTAATTGGAAAAACATGTAAAGGTGGGCTTGGGAACCTTGTGTCGTATTTGGAACATCTGGAATGTTTACTATAATATTTCGTCACTAACAAGATTAATAATTTCTCCTCCGACTGCTAAATTTTTCACAAACTTTTTTAAATTCATATTATCATTGTTAGCTGCAGACATAATAAAGAATTTAATTCACTTAAAATTTATAACACTGCACTTCTGATACGTAGTAAAGCTGCAATAGATTGAAACTTGCTGTTTCTTTAATGCTGTAAAGTGGCGATACTTTTTGAATTTTTTTCTCTTTTATCATGAATTAATTTCTTTTCAATCTCTTTACATTGTTTCAACATGTTTCATGTTTTTTCCAACATTGATTTAACTTTTTTAGCATGTTGATTTAACATAAGCCAACGTTTGTTAATATTTAAAATTGACAGAAGTTTTTTCAAAGTATTCCAATGTCATTTTTAAAGTTTATGATAATGTTGATTTTACAATTATTAATCTTGTTTCAACTATATGCAATGTTAATTTTACATGAAAAACTGTAATTATTACTACAAAAACGGAATTTACAAAATTAGACGTTGATTGATGGTATTTTAACTCTGTAAAAGGTTAAATTTAAAATGTAAAATGTTATTTCAATTTGATTAATTTTAAATCAATATATTTTAATACTAAATTAACAATTTTAACCATTGATTTAACTTAAGCCTTTTCGAGGATAAAAAACCTACGAAACTAAAACGTAATTTCGAGGTTAAAGGACAAAAAAGGCAACATCAAGCCTCGAAAAGGCTACATTGGCATTACTGGTGATAAGGTCTTCAAAAACTCATAAAAATATGCGACAAATCCTACAAGTAACAATTTTATAGAACTTAGCACATACAACACCGATACAACAGTTAGCACACTTTTGTGCGTTCCTTTATTATTTATTGCATTTTAAAATAATCCTGCAACACTTTTACTCGCCAAGGCATAAAGTCAAATTTTATTATCCAAACATGACTTTATAATGTTTTATTTAAATAATATTTTCAGTTTAGATTGCGTACATGCTGCAACTTGTATTTTTGGCGAATTTTAGTTTAAAATTTTGGTTTGATTTTTGATTTGGTTTTGGTTTTTATATCAATTATCTTGATTGCATTTGCTTTGGCATCACACAGGCATGTTGCATTGAAATTGCAGCAATTCGTTTGTCAGCTCATCGCTTGGTTGGTTTGCTGCCAATAAGGATTTTTATTTTAATAAAATTTTTATATTGAATGAATTTGATTGTAGAGTTTTTCCGGATTTTTATTTTACATTTGCAAATACATACATACATACATACATACATTCATATGTATGCAGATGCATATTTATTCCTTTTAATCTGCTCGTTGAATTGTAAACAAGAACATTTTATTTGATTTGCTTAATATCAATTTATATAATTAAAATTAAAGGAAAAAAAATATCATTATATGATTATGCAAATCACATGTATAATAAAAACTTATCGGTTTTTTCTATTAATTATTTAAATTGATAGATCTATTTTCTGTTAATACAAAATAAATTCGTTTTGAAAGTTATTTCAGACTCAGACAATTTTTTCATATCGAAGGGTTGTTTGTTTGATTGAAAGATGTTGCAGTAAAGGAATATACAAAAGCATTTAATTACTCTGTGTTACAGTTTTATAAATATTTTTTTTCTATATATCTTAAAAAAACTATTTAATTCTTAGTAGCCAAATTATAGAATCAAGCTTAAAAACCAAAAGGACGACGTTTGATTTTAATAAAACAATAGCAGTGTACTAAAAATGTAATGCGGTAGTGAAGTTAAGGCCTCCTGTAATCGATAAAAAATAAAACAGGTGATTAGATTAGGGTGTCTTTGTAAGAATGCACTTTTTCATTTTAAATTAAAAATACATATTTAATGAAATATTTGTGATTTTTTGATTGGATTGTAAAGAAGACATGTTCCCATTAAATATGGAATAAAATATCCGTCCAATGGCCTCCACGGCTCTGATGGCAAACCATTCATTACTCTTTCCATGACCTTTTCAGATTATAGTAGTTCAGTATATAGTAGTTCCAAGCTTAACGAACATTACATTTAAAGAATAGGCTATTTTTTCTATATAAACTTGGCATTCAATTTACCTAACAAATAAATTATTTTGTGCTCACATATTTGTAAAAAAAACATAAAAGATTGTTAGCGCAAAATAAAAATTACTGATGATCAAGAGTCCTTCCAAATATAGATGGGATCAGCGTTTCCAATTCAGCGCGTTTCGTGCTAGATTTAGCTCGTTTTAACTCCGTTGAATTGGCGCTTTTTTAGTAGTTACTAAATTCAAATGAATCCTATTGCAATTGGAAGTATTACATACAATCGGTTTTGTGGCCAGAAGATGGGCCAGACGGTGTAAATTAAAATATTTTCTTTTATTATTTTTATAATATGAAAATGTTCCTTATTGATGCTTTTAATTAATGAGAATATTAATCCCCTTATTTATAATACTTACCAAAAGTGTATAATAGGTTTATGAAACAATTTTTGTATGTAAAACTGTTTCATAAACCTTTAATAAAGATTTGATAATTTATAATGAACAAGGCCCTAAAAGTTTAATATTAAATAAAACAAGACTGAGCTATTGATTTAATCTTTGTAACTTTACCACGTATAATTTCATGTGATGCTTAAACCATTACATTTTTTTATTGATATACCAAAAGAATATTTTAAGTTTTGCTGTCGTTTTAAGCTCCCTACTCGTATATATTGTTAATAGTTGTAAGTATCTATTTTTTGTACCTGAATGAATTCAAAAACAAATATGTACTATAGATAGTTATTATTTTGTTTCAATAAATACTGGATTTTTTTCTAATAAATGCATCGACTTTCATTAAAATTTAACTTAACGCGTTTGGGAATAGCGCGTTTTAGTTATGAATATCTGTTAACGCCATGATTTAGCGCGTTCTAAGAAGGTGTATGGCGGGTTTTGGTTATAAAAAGTTGACAACGCTAGATGGGATTGTGGTTGACTTTTCTCTCATGCTCACGATAAGAAAAATTTTACTCATGCACCACCTTATATTTTTGGCTTATGTTCGTGCACGCTAACGTGAACGGAAAGATAGTAAGTCACAATCATGAAAACTGACGATCATGACATACTTACGCTAAAAAAAACTATTAAATTGTTAAAAAAAACATGAAAAATATATTGGAAAAATTATAATAAGGAAAAAAAGGAAACACTAAGCAATCAGACAAAAAATCTACTTGCCCTTTCGAACCACAAATGCATCGATGATTGTTCGGGTGGGTTTCGATCTCAATATTTTCGCTTCTATTTGTCCAATGTCAAATAGACCCGCATGCATCGATTCCGCTGATTGTTCATAATGTTTGTTTCTCGCATTGTTCCGCTGTTCATTTTAATTTTACTTGAATTTTTTGCGAAATTCTCGCGTCACATTTCTGTTTTGTCAAAATGAGCCGCAGAAGTATGTTGTGTTTTCCATTACAAAAGTTCTAATTGTCGACAAATAGTGAAGTGGGCATATTTAAATAAAAAAATATATAAATTTTAATTTTTTAAGCCAATTGAAGTCATTTGATGCAATAAAAAAACGTTTTGGCTGAAAATGTTACCGAGATGCATCAATTGTGCGTGTCCTGAAAATTCTTGAAGGATATGAAAATGTTGAAACATAAACATTGATTATATACGATATAGGGACCCTATATACCAACAATTATGAAAAAATTCCCAGTAGTTTAGCGTTAGTTCACGAGATTGAAACAAAAAATTGATCACGATCATGCGCGATAAGAAAATATTTAGAAACGAAATAGAAGGCCAACAAAGTATTCCCAATTTTCCAAAATGAAGAATATCCGGGCTGTAGTTTCAAAACTAGTGCAATTTTTAATCCTGCAACTAAAACAATTTTACAGTGCAAGACAATAAATTCATAATGAATGATATGAAGAAAATTTATCTGGAAGTTGCACATGATTGATGAGATTAATAAAAGTTTTAGAATACCGACTTTCTAAAGGAGCTGAAACAATTTCCGTGCATTTTATTAGAAGTGAAATGTGTTGAGGGAAAAACAAGTTGTTGTAAAAAATAATTTACCAAAGATGGCATTTTCTATGCAGACGAAACCGGTATTTCTAAGGAGATGTTGTATTCCTAATAGAACGATGATGTATGTATCAGTGTTGAAAAATACAGTACTTTAGTACTTTTTTCAGTACTTTTTCATTTCGAAAATACCTAGGTACCCTACATTTTCAGTACTTTTTCATTACTACTTATTTTACATTTTGCGCCTTTCAATTCTTAATACGATGATGACAATACTTTTAACGTAATGCTAAAAAAAATGTGTGATGTGATCATTTCGATAACAGACTTTGATAATCACAGTATAATACCATTACTGTTAACGTTATTTCCTAACGAAGAAAAAAACTATGGCGCATATTCAGAAATCACCACTAAGTGTTAACTTTTTTAAGTGCCTACTTAAGTTATTCACAGTTGGTTACTTTCAGCACGAAAAGTTTGCGCTTAGTTATGGGTATAGCTGCAACTAAATGATAACTAACGAATACATTTAAACAGCTGGTTGATTTCTATTGCGTACAAAAAACAACATCCG
This sequence comes from Gymnocheta viridis, assembly GCA_956483585.1. Lineage (NCBI taxonomy): Eukaryota > Metazoa > Arthropoda > Insecta > Diptera > Tachinidae > Gymnocheta > Gymnocheta viridis. Next base: position 2,641,383 of record OY101441.1, on the reverse strand, counting down.
TACAAAAAAAATATACTAGAGATGTGTTTTTGGTCAACAAAGTTCTATTGAATAAATTTACTTTTACAGTCCCATATTTTGATTGATTTATATACAAACTACGAACAAAAAATTACATTTTTTTATGATTTTTATGAATGTTTTAAAGAAAAAAAATGCTTCATAAGCTTTTTAATTAATTACAGTAAGTATCGTTCAAAATATTATCGACATTTTGTTATCTCTACATGCCAATAAGCAGGGTTGCATGTATTACATCAGCTAAAAGCAGTTGCTGCACTAGTTATGATTTATGATTTGTGAATAAGATCTCCAACTATCTGTGAACTATTTTTCAGTTTCTGTTTTACTAGTTTCGACTTTAGTTATGATTTCTGAATATGCACCTATGAAAATATTAATTCCCAATACCGTTCTCTAGCGGATCTTCCAGAATTAAAACACTTTAAAACAGAAAATGTTAAAAAAATTTTGGAAAAATGTTGCCAAAACTAAGAACGAAATGAATGAACTAATGTTTCCTGATATTTAACGTATTGCTTTTGGAGTATTATCAATACCCCATTCGTCAGCAGCAGTTGAATGCATATTTTCAACACAAAATGCTTTAAAGAGCAAAAGAGAAAGAAATCGCTTACATGTAGAAACTGTTTCAAGTTTGATCAAAGCTATAGATATATTAAAATCAAATGACAGTTGCTGTTTTAATTATAATATTTATAATGATCTCATAAAGTAAATTTGCTTTATCTTAAAATAAAACTAATTGAAAGCTGTATTTTTAAATATAAATACTTTAAAACTTAAGTAAGAACTGAATTAAATTTTTAGTTTTTTCTAACTTGTTATTTATAAAAGTATAAACAATGGCATAAACTATATTGTTTATTTAAATGTACACATATTTGCCTTTATTATACCTATAAATATTGTAATTATTTGACATAATTAATTTTTATAAAAAAAAATATTTTTTTACATAAGTACCATTTAATGCAAAAAAGTGCTCTTTCAGTTATAGTTCAGTACCATTTCAAAATTTTAATTTTGCCACACTGGTATGTAAAATGTATATTTTCCAGTGTGCCCATTTTAGCACTTTCGGTGCTAGATTTGCACTTGTTTTGTTGATTTAGCAGCAAAATTTTCTATTTAGCACTTAGCACTTTTTAGCACTTTCCAATTGTTCATTTTTTCATTAAATACCTTTCAACACTTTAAAAGAAAAACATCTAAGAAGCTTACAAGTCTGTTAAAATTCCGACATTATTTGATAAAAAATTTAAGATTTGGATATTTATTTTTATTTTACTAATTCATCCTTCATTTTAGCCGTTTAGATCTAAACTTGGATCCTTTTGACATTATATATATGTATGTACACATGTGCACAGGATCGCAAATTTATCCATAATTTTATATAAAAAAGTTACAATGTTATCTAAATGACTTATTTTATACTGATGTAAAAGAACATAGAAGTACACTTGCATTGCCATATTTTCAGAAATTTGGATGACTTCCCTCTAATGTCAACCACGTGTAAAATTCATCAGTGTTTCAGTAAATTTTTCACTACTTCGGTTTCATTATTTGTAGTGAAAAAGTAATGATTGGTAGCACCTGAAAATGAATGCTTTTTGTTTGTGTAAAGTTTACTACAATTGTCAAAACTTACTATATATGCAATTTTTTGTAGAGTACAAGGCCAAACAATTGATTTTCAACCTCTTTTTTGATAATTCTAAATAAAAAAGTTGTAAATTCAAATCCTACTGCGCCTACCTAGAATAAATTTGCCTAAGTACATTATATACGCGTATGTATGTGATATTAAATTTGAAGACTGAATTATTATTTTTGTTGCGTTTTTAAAACATTTTATGTTTAAAAAATAATTTATTATTTTAAGAAATTTTGTTTTATTCAATGGAAATAAATATTTGTAAGGCAACATAAGCATAAATGATAAAACTATGAACTCTCAAAAAAAATATTTGCTTAAAATTAAGACATTTAAATTTTAGCACTATGTTTTAGCACTTAAAATTTCTTTTAGCACTTTTTAGCACTATTTTGGAGCCAATTTAGCTCCAAAATTTTTTTGGATCTGGTCACACTGATATTTTCATTCCGAAGGAACAGGCAACAAATCAATTTTTTGGCTTTTTCGAGAGAACAAAAAGACACTTTTAGCTACGTACAGCATATAACGAACTTTTCTGTTTAATGAACAAGTCTGGCATCTAAGAGGTTTATTAAATCGGAAACCTATTCTACTTCATTTTTTTAATCTTCTTTCCAATAACATACACATACTTAGATGTACATATTTATAGCTGATTAGGCTAAAAACTTTGTTATCTTTTGCTAACGATTTTTACAAAATTTGTTGAACTAATTTCATAAAAAAAAGAAACACAACAATTCAACAGAACAAAACAAGACCAAGTAATTGATTGAATAAATTATATACCAGAGTTTTTGCAAAAAAAAAAATTAAAATAAAAAAATGCAAGCATTTGAACACACATGTGGTAGATTTTGCAAACACACATTAAAACAAATGTAAATTTGTAAATCTATTTCCTAGATACATACATCCATACACATGCACTTACACTGTGTGTGTCCTTTTAACGAGCACACACACACATAGTATATTAGGACGTATTACATGTGTGTTGTAGGAGTGGTAGTATTTAACAACATTTGATTAAAACTCAAAAGAACAATGAACTTAACTGCAGAGAGTAAAAGGCAAAATTTATTTGTAAATAAAATAACAAACTTTTATTTGTTTATTATTTTATATACGAGTATGTATGCATTTATATATATATATATTTTTTGCATTTACAAAAAGTAGTTGTTGTATTTGTTGTTCATGCATAGATTACGATTTAATTAAAAAAATCGAATAAAATGTAAAAAATCATCAATACGAAATTCAAAAGAAAATCTTCAAAAAAAATCGCAAAATTAAACGAAATCACCAAAGCGCCCTCTATATTTAATCACTGATTAAACAACAAAAATAACAACGAAACTTTACAATGGGAAGTATAAATATACCAACACTGTGTCACAAGAGTTTGTAAGTTCAATGATGAAATTACAAAAAATAATAAAGAATAACTAATTAGTGTGATAATTTTTTAGATATTTTGTAACTTGTAAAGAACTGAATAAGTTGCACTTTTCGTATTCTAATTCGCTAAATAATACGGTTAAATAGTTGATATTTCTAGTCACAAGTATCCACCTTCAAAAGTGGTAAAATCGAACAAAGAACGTTGATGAGATGGTGTAGCGACCTCGAAATCAGTACTGATCCGTTCTGCTAGTCTGATGAATAAATTGTTTCAAATAAAAAAAGTACGATCTTAATAAAATAATGAATTTATCCAAAAAATAATTTCTTAAATTAAGTAGAAACGGGTAAACTCAGATTTGAACTCAAGCCAAAAATTTTCATTTCAATATATACTCGTACCTTAAACAGTTCAAAAATTACGTATAAATATTAAAAATTAAAAATTTTAAATTAAAAAGCACAACTACATTTTATTAATTAAGATTTTAATACACTAATAAGGCACACTGTACAACAAACATGTGTGTTTTAGTTTTTCAAAAAGCATAAGAACTTCAGACTTTTTAAAGAATGAGATTGCAATTTTTCGTTTTTATTTTGAACAAAAAAACACAAGTTAAAAACCTTTTGTTTTTAATTTACTGCCTACCCGAGGATGTCATTTTAATTTATAAAAAATTTTCCCCTGTAAATTATTGGGTGAAAGAGGGTTTGCAAGCATGGAAAATTAATTTTAATCCTTTTAATTTTTAAGGCTGTGGCAGTCCTATAGATTAGAAAATGGTTCTAGATTTAGTTTGTTTTGAACAGATGAAATGAAATTGTTCTTTCTCTGTAGTAATTGTCCAACTCTGCGTTTTAAGAGACTTCATTGACATTTTTTATGTATTGAATTTTTGTGAAGCAATATTTTTTGATTACTTGAACGTACTTTTGCCTGATAAAAGATTCGCACTGTCAATCTCAGATACTCTCCCTCCATTTAATGATCCTCGACACCGAGGAGGAGTACTTGAAGTATACACTGACTGATACAAATCAGGTTTAGGGGTGGGAGGAAGCATTTGCATTAGTCAATTTCAACAGAGGATGCGTTTTAAACTATTAGATCATTGTAGTATAACTCAAGCCGAACGGGTTTTTACATAGATGTGTACAATCTTAATTTTATTTAAATCGTTTGGGTATCTTAGGAGCTATAAGCATTTCAAGTTGCTACTGATACAAGCACACTTATTATTAAATTTGTTTACAAAGTATGTACTCGTATGTATAGAAGAAAGGATCTGTTTTATTTCTTTGCAAAAGCTAATTGGACAAACACACATGCACACTTTGTTTATTTTTCCAAGTTGAAGCTGATACATGCATATGCAATAAGTGTGCATGTGTTAGTAGAATTTTAAACGCTTATAGCTCCCAAAATACCTAACCGATTTAAATAAAATTAAGATTGTTCACATCTATGTAAAAAAACTAAAACCATATAAATCTCTTCCAAATCGGTTCAGTACTACGAGCGTAAGATCTGCATATATAAAAAACTATATAAATTATATAGATTTGTAACAATGATGAAACAGAACACGACTGTAACGTAATTTTTCATGCAAGTTGACATTTATAAGACGTCTAGTGTGTCTTTAAAACAGAATTTATTTCATTGTGAAAAACCTTCATTTTCAGACTCGCACTCCATAAACAACCCAGCAGGGAAAAACTATCAATAAGAAAAAGGATGTCTTAGGATAATAATATATTATTTTTATGTGTCCAGGGAACGAATTTTATAACTCATTATTCATTCAAAATGTGTAGACGACATTAAGTCCCGGTCCATACCTGCAATTTTTGTTGCAACAATTCTTAAATATGTGGGAGAGTGTTGAAATAGAAATATATACATTTTGTTTTCCTCTCTCGCTCTTTCTCACTAAAAAATAAAAAGTAGCTGCAAAAAAAAATTGCAATCTGGACCGGGACTAAGTCTCCCGTATAAATAACATAGTTTTGTTTTTAAAAAATTCAAAACAAGACATTCATTCAGTGTCATGTGAAATTAAATTGTCGATTCCAAAGGAATGAGTTATTATTTCTATCAAAATAACATATTATATATTTAGCTATTTATATATGGAATAAAATCCAAGTTTCCCTGCTGAGGAAATATCACAGTTTCATAAAATTAAATTATTTTTTAAACTAAAACTTATAATTTGAGTAGCGAAAAATAAAAATAAAAAGCAATAATTCAGTAAAATTAACGAGATATTTTTCTTTACTGTCCTCGTTTTTATTATGGGCCTGGTTTCTCTCAGAGTGATTTTCAGTTCTAGTAGAATTCTGTTTTAACATCAAGGCGCGAGTAGAACTTTTAACGTTTCAAAAATTTTTAATAACAAAAACTCACTTCAGAATCAATTTAACAAATTAATTCTTTTAAGGTCTGTTGCCAAATCAAATATTTTGGCACCACCTGTTTGTTTTACATTTCTTTTTGTTTTATTTAAAGCATTTATTTTTTGTTAGCGACTTTTGATAAAGTACACATACGGGAACAATGGATCAAACTTTTTATTTATGTATATAAAAAAAAACACACACACAAAAAATCAAATTTCAATTGATTTAACATGCATGTCTGGTATTGTTCTGCTTTCGTTTATCAGTTTCCTCAGGGGCAGACCCAAAAGCCACCCCTTCTCTCAATCATCTTTTTAATTTATTTAAAATTTTACGTTTTTTAATTAATAAATAAGACCTTGTTGTTTGTGTGTGTGTGAGCTTTTTTTCTTATTTTATTGTAAAAGCTGAGACCCATGTGTTTTGTACAAATGAGTGATTGTCATGGTCAGGGTTTTTAAATAGAATTGTTTATAATTGCTTAGAACTGCGCTAATGTTTGTTGCTATTAAGTTGTTTTTTTTTTGTATAATTACAAGCGCTTTTTCCCAAATAGAGTGTTATTTTATCGTTGTGACTGGCTAAACAAACACTAGTTTTATTCATTTAATATATATACGAGGGCGGATCAACAAATCCGTGACCGTTTGAATGAAACACATTTTTTTTGCAAAACAAAAATTTATTTTTCAACATAATCTCCTTTTAATTCATTATTCTTATTCCAACGTTTCTCCAGTTTTTGTATGCCTTCCAAAAAAAATAGGATTTTTCGAAGTCCTTAAAATAGGCATTTGTTTGGTCAATAATTTATATGTTGGAGCTAAATCTCTTTCCACCAAACCATTTCTTTAGATTTGGAAATAGGAATTAGTCACTAGGGGCGGATGAGGTACCAATTCGTAGCCCAATTCATAGAGTTTTGCCATTGAGACTGCACAAGTGTGCATTCGTGCATATTGATGAAAAATAAATTTTTTCTTGACCATATGGGGTCGTTTTCTTTTTAAATCCTTATTAAATCGGTCTAACAAGTTCGCATAATATTCGCCGTTTATTGTTTTCTCCTTTTGAAGGTAATCGATGTGCATTATCCCGCGTGCATCTCAAAAAACTGTTGTCATTACCTTATTGGCGAATAAACTTACCTTGGCCTTCTTTGGAGCACGTTCACCCGGAGAAACCCTGCTTGGTCTTCGGAAAAAAAAATTATAAAAAAGAAATGGTTAAACTCGGATTTGAACTTGAGCCAAGCTATTCGTTTCAATATATAAGTTCGACTAATTACTTACAAACATTAATTATTTATAAATTTTATTAAAAAAAAAATAACGGGTGTTCTCTTTTAAGACCGATTATTTTAAATGTGTCCTGGTTTGTCACATTTCGTTTCTTATGTCAAATCAACATTAGTTGATTAACGCTTGTTCTAAGTTATATTGAAAGCCGAGAAACCGCTCAATTATGCATCAAATTTTTGATTAAGGGACCATGTCACATGCACCTTTCCCGCATTTAGAGCGATAATCATCTATTACATCCAGAAATACTTAACGCTGGTCTAATAAACTGTGCATAGACATGATTAAAAAATTTGTCGTACCTCAATTGAAAATCACAATTGAGAACTTTTTCCCCGAAATACATTCAGATTCACTGCGAACCGTGTGGATCTACAGTCTTATGACATGCACTCTTCAACCGTGTCTTATTATTTCAATTTCAAAGTTCCCCGCCTCTAAAAAGCACTCCATAGTAGATCCGCTCTATTAATGTGTTTACCCTTTCAGCAAATCTGTTTAATTCTTTGCTGTATTGTTCACAACTCACCCAAATGTGAAATGATTATTTTACTTTTTTTCCTTCTTTTTTTTCTTCTTTTATTCTTGCTGAAATAATAATAATAAAAATAAAATATAAAAAAGACAGAAATGTAATCAACATGTGTGAATATTGTTAGTTACATGCATTAATTTTAATATTTCTGATTATTTTTATTAAGATTGTTATAACTGTGAGTGGAAGGAGAGCCTTTTCTACTCCATTGTGTCAAACTCAGCATCAGCACATGAACATCAGCCGCAATTTGAAAATAGTCGATGCAGTCGCACTCTATCAACCGTGTTATAGATCCAGTAGAGCAGTTCAGGGATGGTTTGTTTAATTTTCTTATTGTGATTATAAATTAATATTTCCATACATGCATTCCGGCAATGCGGGAGTATGCGTGAATTAATCGTACATGTGATGATGAACGTTTATGTGTTCGTATGCATGAATGCGATTATTTTTTTTTATTCTCATCTCATTTCAATTCATTCCATTCATTTATTTTTCATTATTCTTTTATTTTTATACAATATCATTGGATAACAATGGTTGGTTGGACTTCGTTGGTTCATTGGATTTAAGTTTGAATGTTTTATTTATCTAAGATTTTTTTACGGTATTTTTTATTAATTTTTTTTGTTGCAATAATAATAAACCTTTTTCGAAAGTATACTTTTGCCTGAAATAATTGTTAGATATTTTAATTATTTTTATTTTTTAGAATTTTGTTAATCTATTTCCATGTGCTGTTAAAGAGAACACAATGCAAAAAGAGCATTAATTAATAAATGGTTAGTTTTATTTCAATAGTTTTTATAATATAAATTTTTTATTATTAAAAAAAAACACACACATATTTTCGGCAAGTTTTCTAATTAAAATGCTAATATGTTCTTTGATCAATATTATCAAAGTATTATTAACAATGTCTCTTTTACTTGGTATTCAATTAGACATTTAGTTTTCTATGTTTAATTTGGTTTACAAAGCTTAGAAAAATTAAAAAGAAAACTTTTGCAGTAGTTCATCCTTGTTGCTTTCAGTTCTATTTGTCACTTCTAGGAAGCGAAATGAATGACTCAAGTAATTCTTAATTTTTTTAGCATCTGCAAATTTATTCAGCCTGTTTAAAGAATTCGTTATGGAATTGGATTGGAATCGAAGTTCCAATATAAATTTAATTATGAATGGGCTCATGCAAATGTAAGGATATTAATTTGGAGTTTTTTATGGGAAATTGTATACATGAAGAAAATTCTATTTCCAGCATTTGCTGGTTCGGGAGGGAAATATCTCAGCTGTCAAAAACACAGAATATTATTATGGATTTTTTCAATTAAATGCTCGTTCAGTATTTTTTATTAAAACAACGTTGATTTGAATTAAAACTAATCCATAGTCACACTTTTAATTGGAAACTAGTTAAGAAGCTATTTGAATTGAGTTATCAACTTATAATACACTTTTTCTATTCATATTTGTTTTCTTAACAGTTGTTAAATATTTCGAAAAAGTTTTAAGCGGGGGAGACACGATCAAGCATGTTCATTAATGTTTTTCGTTTCATTCAAGTATTCATTGTATTTATGCAATCTAATTCGCATTAATTTTGGAAAGCTTTGTTTTCAATTCAATTCAAATTTGAATTACATTTTTCTAAAATATCGTTCAATACATCTTCTAGATCTGGCAAAAGCATCAGTCAAATAAGTAGATGCAACAAATAAATATTTAATCATAAAAATTAAAATGAAAGCCTAATCAATATACATATCGTCATCTTAAATGCAAACGGACGTAACTACACTTTTATTTCTTTTAAAGGAGAAGTTAAAAACGTTATAAAGTATATAATATAGTAAAGTATTCTCTTCAATTCTTTTAATTTTTTTAAATATATAGACTAATTTGTTTTTGAAGAAGACACATCAACAATTTTTTTACAAAAGTGTATGTTACACCTTTTTGCATTAAAAAATTAATGCACTTGTATTTACTACCGTTTAAATTTATTTAATAAAAGGATCGTTTTGATCGAGAACATGTAGTTTGAGAACAGAAACCATAATCAATCAAAAACTCTATTTCGAATATCTGTGTAGTTACGTCCGTTTGCATTTAAGGTGACAATACATATGTGTGTATGTACATATGTATGTATGATGCCAAGTGGTGGCACATCCGAAGATATTACTTCCCGCGTAAACAAGGAATAAGGCAAAGGAACTTTCTCCCATCTCCAACAAATTTGGGTTTCTAACTGTTTATCTGTCAAACCCAAAATTAGAATATACAATTTAAATATAAAGTCGATTCGTCTATATGGGTGCCAATCTTGGGCGTTAACATCATCCTTAATTAGAAAACTACAAACCTTTACGAACCGATGTCTACGGAAAATTTTGAAAATTTGGTGGCCTCAAACATTCTCCAACCAACAAGTACTTGCGGCAACAGAAATTCCAATCGAACTTGAAATTAAGAGAAGAAAATGGCGATGGATAGGCCATACCCTCAAAAAAACTCGTAGAGGAAACTTGCCGTGTAGCATTGTGGTGGAACCTGTAAGGATCCACAAACCAAGGTCGACCGAGAACATCATGGTGACGCAAAGCCAATGCTGAACTAAATCAGACGAATAAATCTTGGAATGAATTGAAAAAACTATCCAAAAATAGTATTAACTACAGATCTTTCGTTATGACCCTACGCTCCACCCGGAGTTAAAAGAGATATACTTATATATTCAAGTATATATGTATGTGTATGAACGTAAATAAAATGTATTGAACATTTTTGATAGATTATTCAGATAATTTAAAAAAATCTTTATTTGACTTTTCAAATGTATTTTAACTGAGTTTTTGTTTGATTCCAATATTTGTTTGTTTCATTTGTTACAAATATTTCATTTAATTTTAAATTGAATCTTCAAAAATATTTCAATGTTTATTTGAATCTTCAAAAATATTTCAATTATTATATTCTAATTGAATCTATATTATTAATAGGCAAACGCGTCTTTTAGATGCCTTGTACGCCCGTAATACTAAACTGATTTTCGAAATATTTATTTATATGTTTTTAAACGGGTTTTTACATAGATGTGTACAATCTTAATTTTATTTAAATCGGTTCGATATTTAGGGAGCTATAAGCGTTTAAAGTTGCTACTAACACATGCACACTTATTGCAAATGCATGTATCAGCTTCAAGTTGTAAAATAAACAAAGTGTGCATGTGTGTTTGTCCAGTTTGCATTTGCATTAAAATGATGCCGAGTTGTAAGTTGTTTATTTATAATGTTTTTTGTTTTTGCATATTATCATCGAATGTATTTATGTAAATGTTTAATATTAATTTCTAGAATGCAGTCGATTGAGTCGATCGCTGTATACAATAATCTTTATAAATATTTCAATTAATTTTTTGCTTAATATCCAACTCATTCTATTAACTTATAATACTTATATTTTTCTGGTGTTGACTTGATGTGACGTCGAAAAATAGTTACAGACTGAAAGAGAATAAATTTTTAATTGAAAAACCCACAACTTTTTCTATTAAAGCTGTTGAGCTAGTAATACTTTGTAATTGATTGTAATCTATTATTTTTAATTACTACACAGTGCAACAAGAAAAACCAGCTTCAACAATTCCAATGGGAAATGAAAGTAGACCAACCATTAAGTAAATAAAACTGCTAAAGGGTTTTGAAAAGTTAGCTCAAATTTTTTTTTAAATTTTCACTCATAGTGCAAAAAATGGTCAAAAACGGCCCAACGTCAAGAGGTCATAAAAATTAAATTCCAGCTAACTTTTCAAAACCGTTTGGCAGTTTTGTTAATTTAATTGTGAACTTTCATTTCACATTGGAGTTGTAGAGGCTGGCGGCGATGACCCAAAATTTGTTGCACAGTATTGTTTTTACTTTTTTCTGCGAGAGCATAAATTGAATTCCAGTTCATGGCTCGTAAATTGCGTTTCCGAACGGAAATTTTCCACATCTTTTGAAGCACAAACAGTCGGTTTTATAGTAAAACTGCTGCAAAACTAATCCTTATTAATTTCTATACTAAAATATCTTCATCTGTTGCCGTAGAGGAAGTTATAATAATATTAATTGATTACAAAATAGTCTCATAATTAAACAATGTTATTTCAAATAAACACAAAATAAGAAAAAAATTTTGTTTAATCACTTATTTGGCAGGGATTTTCAATTGTGGTCTGGCCAGACAACGAGGTCCACTGAGTGATGAAAAGGTTATAGAACTTCGTAGGTTTAATCAACATTAATCGTTCAAAAAATGCTGAAGAAGTGTATAGCGGGTACTGGAAATTAATTCCATCTCTGATACGAAATCTACTTTAGCGAGAGCCCAAAAGTATGCTCCCTCATCTGGTAGATGGGGTAGCGAATTTGAGCGATGACCATGTGATGAAGGTTCAAATTTAAATTTAAAATTAGGTGTATTTCAGGATAAAATACTTACAAATTGAAGGTTAAATTTAAAAATTTAAATAATTCCTAAAAATAAACATTTTTACAAGGAAAAAAGGATATTTAATACATGGCATCCACATTAATTCTATCAACATCCATTTTTTTTAAAGATATGTTTTGAGGTATACATATACATTTGATTCCAATGGTCGGATCCAAATCCATGGAATATACATATTTTTTAGCTGAAGTACACTCAAAAAAAATATCCATCCATCCGTACTTAAATCAATCCTAAGCGGTGTTGAAAGTACGGTAATCCCAGATATACTTAAATCAAGTACAGAAAAATTGATTTAAGTATGGACCCAAGTAAGTTCTCAATTTAATTTAAGAATTTTTTGATTGATTCAAGATTTTTCACGTGATTAAATAGTTTTGCAATCATTTTAAGAAAATCAAGGATTAGTTATCTAAAGTAATCCCATTTTCGACTTACTTAAAGTACATTTTGTTATTATTTGTAGTAAAAATGTACTCAAAGTAAGTAGGAAATTCTTGAATTTAGTACGGCGTTTCTGTGTAGCAATTCAATTGATTTTCTATTTGAATGGACTTCTGTAACATGTCTGAATATGCCATTTGAGTTTCAAATGTTTAGCAATTTAAAGATATTTTTGACACATTTTCTAATGGCTGACAAAACTCCCAAAAATGCATAAATCACTCTTTTATGGTTATTAATTTGGACTTTAAATGTTAATCGTCACCCAAATTCTTATCTACTCGTAAGTTCATGTAAATATGTGTTTATGCGTGAGCTAGCGGAAAATAACTCCATTTGATTGAAATTGTTAACAGAAGTTTTAGTTGTCTTGTATTTTGCATACAAATTCTGTATTTCTTGCGAGTTCCAATTTCTCTATTACTTATCAATATTCCCTTATGTTGTTGCTGTTGCTTTGTTCTAATTTGAATTAATTTATGCTTTTTTGTATTTTCTAAGTTTTTTTTTAAATTTCGTTCAAGTCTTGTGGTTTGCTTCAGTTTTTTTTACTTTGTAAATTTCTTTTATACATTTACATGTAAAATACTGAGAGTGCACTGTGCTGCAAACCCAGCAAACACAAAGTAAAATTTTTAAACGATTATCGTAGAGCTGTGCCAAATCGTTCGTGTCACTGATCGCTCATTTTCGTTCAAATAGCTAAAATTAACCCATTTGTTCAATTGTTCACTTTGAACGACACACAGAGGAGTAGTGCTGGCAAAGTATTGAGTAGTGGGTACCGAGTATCGGGTAATTCCTGTTTCTTTGGTTACTCAAAAGTAGTTACTCGATACTTTCAGAGTTGTATTTTTCAGCAAGTTGAGTGGCTAAAATAGTGGACATATTTATAAATTTATAAAAAGACAACTAGGTGTAAGATTCTTTAATCAAATCAAAAATAAATAATTTTTTTTAGAACAATTAAACTATTTCTTAAGTTGTTGTTAACGTTAAATTAAAAGTTAGCTTTACATTTATTTTTTATTTAATAATAGAAGACATACAAAACAAATAATAGTTGAAGATCTATTTTTAATTTTTGAAGAAACTACTTCAATTTGCAGATAAAAACTATGCGTTACAAATTCAAAAAATCCGTTAAAAGTATCGAGCAGTGTTGAGTACCCAAATGAAAAGTATTGAATATTATTGAGTAATGAAAAGTAGTAGAATTTTCCAGCACTACAGAGGAATATTAGAGTAAAAAAGATGGCCAAAAAGGCAACAATGAATTTAAAGAAATCTTAAAAACTAAGTACGCCGCTCGCTACACAACAACATTTTACAACATATTGTAAATTTTCAAGACTTTATGTTTATATTTGTAGCTCTGAGACACTGCTAAAGTCAGGAAAGTGAAGAAAATTACATGCGTTTTTAATGTTTTTTTTCGGTTTTAGGATGTTTATATGATATTTTTCTTGTGGCTAAATGAATAAAGGTATTACATTGATTTTTTTCTTCACTGATAGATTTGATCAAAAGCTATTTTTGATATTTAGAAAGATATTATCTTGAATATTAATGTTGAAACAATTCGTTTACAAATTAAAAAAAATCATTTGTACAAATTCTATTTTTTTTGCTCATCAGCCACTTTTTCAAAAACTTTTTTCACGTCATAATCTTTTGTGTCTTTTGAATTATTGATTTTAAATGTTATTCACATCAATTTTAATACTAATAAATATAAATTTGTAAAATGCTTTATTATCCGTAACAGCTTATAAGGAAATGTCCCCCACATATATTTACATACCTAACTAAAGTAATTCTCAAAAGCATTAATCACAAAAATTAGATTAAAAAAATAAACATCAGCATATAAAAAATACATGGGTCACCCAGGTACCAGACTACTCACTAGTTTCAAAAACAACACGAACGAACACATAAAAATTCTGCCAATCGATTTTTTATATCAAATCACCACTGACTAAAACTATAAAAAAAACTCAATATTTTAATTCGAAAAACGCGTTTAATAATTTTGGCCAGGTTTTCGTTCAAATTACATTTTTTTAAAGAATTCATTATTTTTTCAAGATTATCGGTTGTAAATTTTGAAATAGTGTAAATAGATTATAGAATTTATTTAAAGAATTGTATTTACTAATTACAAAATTTAATATTTAAATTCATTTTAGAAACAATTTCTTGTTCTTTGGACTATAATAAAGCACTTTTTATGTGTTGATGCTCAAAAGAAATGTATATTTGCGCAAACTTTTCAACCGGTTTTAAGGCGTTTTTCTGTATTACGGCTGTCAGTTTTTTTAATTTTTCGAATGCCGATTAGTGCGGCTTTTTTCTCAATAAAAATAACAGTAGCTCGAGTATTTTCGGAGGCCAAATTGTCGCATACATGATCGAATGTCCTTTCGTATCGAATACAAGTAGCTAAAACTATATCTGTCCGGATTATGGAGGTTGTACTGTATATAATATCGAACTTAAAAAACAAGTATAAAATAATTCTCAATATAAATAAATGAGTTTATCTGCAAAGCTTTTTGATTAGAAAGTAACCCGATTGTTTGCTGGGAATGCTTTATCTGTAAAGTGGGAATGTATGTTGGTGGAATGTATTGAATGTAGCTGTGGTGGAGTACAAAGTGCCCGTATGTAATGATGAACATGCTCAAGAGAAATTTGAAAACAAAATTACAGTGTCTCGCACAAGTTTATGAATGCCACGAAAAAAATTCAGGTTTCGATATCGATGGAAATTTTCGTTAAACTGCAGCCGGCCTTTATCGACAGCAGTAATTGTCTTTAGTATTTGCAGGTTCATTTACTTAAAATTCTTAAGAATACGAAACAATTGTTAATAGAACGTATTTATTAACTTTAAAATTTTGCAAGGAGAGAACGTCAAAAGAGATCATAAAATTGAGATACAAAAAATTCTTGCAAATTTGTAATAGTAAAATTTTTAATTTTAAGAATTTTTCAAACGGCTGTTTTTTGTTTGTATTACAAATCAAGTTTTCTAAAACTTTCTAAAATATTTTGCGAAACTTAAGAAATCTTAAGTAAATGTAAATTTTCTAAAAGATAAAATATATTTATATGATAGAAAAATAATTTTGGTTTAACTCAGAACCAACAGCACCAAAATAAGATGTCTAAAGCAATTGAATTAAGAATTTAGTACATCAGGGTCAGAAGATGTTGCATCAACTAATGTATTTCCTATGTAAAACTATAAATTTTCACAGATCAGTTTATAGTTTTAGTATTGTATTTAATAAATGTGTTCGAGTACCCAAAAGTTTTTAAAAATTTTTTACTGAACTTTACAGCATTTTACTAAATTGCGTTCGTGTACCGAAAATACAGTAAATGAGAACACAAATTGAGAGCATAAAGTAACAGAGATAATATTCCAAAGGAACAAGGGAAAATTTTAACATCAATTAATTTCAACTTACACGGCAAAACAGAAGCAACGTTGTTTTTCGGGAGCCAATTCATGTCCAATTCTTTCTGACTAAAAATGTTACGAACTTTAGCCAAAATAATAATCACTTTGGATTAAAAACTACTAATAAATTGTTGTTTTGTATTTGGTGTTCATAATCTGATGAAAACTGGGCGCCTGGGCTGATTCCCGCAACAGAACAATTGGAAAATATTTTTTTTGTTTGTGGACTGTGCAGAACTTCATTGTGTCCTACAAGTTGAAACAAAATATTCTTTCATCACTACATTAATATTGTGGAAGTGTTTCAAGTGAAACACATTTTTTTAAACACATGTTTATGTGTGCTCTTGCAGGGCTCTATTATGTACACATATTGTATCGCCTTCTAATATTTGCGATATTATTATACAATATCAAAAATTGCACAACCATGCTGCAAGTGTATGGGGCCGCCTAACAATATTGGTTTGGTATCTTTTTAACTCACTCAATTTCACTTTTTAAGTAAGAGAATGTTTTTGTTTGTTTTTTCTCCACGAAGCCTACGAATCACTGCCAATTCGATGATTTTTTCGACTTCGCTCTCTGATGACATTTGCAAAGAATAATTTTATGCCCAACAAATAAGATTTATTATGGAGCCAACGAATTCTTAAAAGGAAATAAAATGGTGCTTCTTAAATTACTCTCAGTATCCAACCAAATAGCACTCACTGTTGCAATTGCAAACAGTTGCAAACAAAAACGCACCAAACATTGAATATCGCTAATATTTGTTGTATGTTTTGCCCAACACTGTACAGCATGTGTTGTGCTGTTTTATGCATTTGCTAAGTTTTTGTTTTGATTTATATTATTTTTAATGTTTTTATTTTTATTATTATTTTTTATTTAACATTTACTTTACCCAGTCAGTCAGCCAGCCCATCCAGCCAGTCAGCTATCTGAAGCTAAACCAACAAGCTAGGCTCAAAATTTATTTAGTTGGTTTTTAAATTCAACAACAGTACGGTTTTTGTAGCGATCGGAATTGCAACAAAAAAAAGGAGACCAAAAATAAAATAAAAATGTATTATAAATTATAAAAAAGTAAAATTTCAATACAAAAAAAAAAACAAAAAAAAAATAAATAAATGCAAAAACTGAAAATTTAGAAAAATAATTTTGGTTTAACTCAGAACCAACAGCACCAAAATAAGATGTCTAAAGCAATTGAATTAAGAATTTAGTACATCAGGGTCAGAAGATGTTGCATCAACTAATGTATTTCCTATGTAAAACTATAAATTTTCACAGATCAGTTTATAGTTTTAGTATTGTATTTAATAAATGTGTTCGAGTACCCAAAAGTTTTTAAAAATTTTTTACTGAACTTTACAGCATTTTACTAAATTGCGTTCGTGTACCGAAAATACAGTAAATGAGAACACAAATTGAGAGCATAAAGTAACAGAGATAATATTCCAAAGGAACAAGGGAAAATTTTAACATCAATTAATTTCAACTTACACGGCAAAACAGAAGCAACGTTGTTTTTCGGGAGCCAATTCATGTCCAATTCTTTCTGACTAAAAATGTTACGAACTTTAGCCAAAATAATAATCACTTTGGATTAAAAACTACTAATAAATTGTTGTTTTGTATTTGGTGTTCATAATCTGATGAAAACTGGGCGCCTGGGCTGATTCCCGCAACAGAACAATTGGAAAATATTTTTTTTGTTTGTGGACTGTGCAGAACTTCATTGTGTCCTACAAGTTGAAACAAAATATTCTTTCATCACTACATTAATATTGTGGAAGTGTTTCAAGTGAAACACATTTTTTTAAACACATGTTTATGTGTGCTCTTGCAGGGCTCTATTATGTACACATATTGTATCGCCTTCTAATATTTGCGATATTATTATACAATATCAAAAATTGCACAACCATGCTGCAAGTGTATGGGGCCGCCTAACAATATTGGTTTGGTATCTTTTTAACTCACTCAATTTCACTTTTTAAGTAAGAGAATGTTTTTGTTTGTTTTTTCTCCACGAAGCCTACGAATCACTGCCAATTCGATGATTTTTTCGACTTCGCTCTCTGATGACATTTGCAAAGAATAATTTTATGCCCAACAAATAAGATTTATTATGGAGCCAACGAATTCTTAAAAGGAAATAAAATGGTGCTTCTTAAATTACTCTCAGTATCCAACCAAATAGCACTCACTGTTGCAATTGCAAACAGTTGCAAACAAAAACGCACCAAACATTGAATATCGCTAATATTTGTTGTATGTTTTGCCCAACACTGTACAGCATGTGTTGTGCTGTTTTATGCATTTGCTAAGTTTTTGTTTTGATTTATATTATTTTTAATGTTTTTATTTTTATTATTATTTTTTATTTAACATTTACTTTACCCAGTCAGTCAGCCAGCCCATCCAGCCAGTCAGCTATCTGAAGCTAAACCAACAAGCTAGGCTCAAAATTTATTTAGTTGGTTTTTAAATTCAACAACAGTACGGTTTTTGTAGCGATCGGAATTGCAACAAAAAAAAGGAGACCAAAAATAAAATAAAAATGTATTATAAATTATAAAAAAGTAAAATTTCAATACAAAAAAAAAAACAAAAAAAAAATAAATAAATGCAAAAACTGAAAATTTTGTAAACCAGTTTATTAAAATCGAAACTTAAAAAAAATCTTTTACAAATTGCAAAGTGTTCAATATGTAGAAGCAAACAGTTTCAAATAGTTAAATATTAATTTTCCATTAAAGTTACACACAAAGTGATATATTTGGCTTTATTCAACAATTAATTGCTTTTTTTTAATTAAAAAATCTCTGGCTGGTTGGATTTTTTTCTTAATTGTGCTCGTATCTTTTGAAATCACAAACTATTTTTAATTTGTTTAATACTCGTAAATCCAATAAAAACAGCCACAATTTCAAATCAAAATTATTGTGCTTATGAAGCGTTTAATCTGCTTTAATGTTCGTGTATTTATCACTTCAATGCACTGATAATGATTTTCTATAATTAGCGTAACAATGGCAAAATATAAACGACAGAAGATTTGAATAAACAAAAAATAATAATATGAATAAGATTCTGTATTGTACAACCTCTGATTTAAAAATAAATCAAAATTATGAATACGATCTGCTATCGTGTGTTATGGAAACAAACGAATAGTACTGATAATTTTATTCATTTGCTTTTAGGTTGATAACTTGAAATTCTTTCCTTAATCGTAATTTAATATGTGTATCTCTTTCCCTCGGAGACTGGAAAGGTTGGTTCGTATTTGGAAAGTGCAAGGATCTGTTGATATGAGTAACTCCTATCTTCCAGGAAAGTGGGAGGAAGACAGAGAGAGAGAGAGAGCTTTTCTTCATATTGATGTAAGCTCAATTCATGAAGTCTTTATTAGAACTTTAGCTTGCCCTTGATGGCTTGTAGGCAATTTTATTGGCATCGGGAACCCCCCGTAGGCTAGTGGATCGGGTACGCAGGTTCGATTCCTGCCTCTACCCTGAGTGTTTCTGCAGGCAAGCCAAAAAGAGGCTTCGCAGTTTGTGTTTGTTAAAAAAATACAAAAATAAAATACATGAGTAGATCAGTATCAGCCCAATTATGAACAGAAATTCCTCATGAAATTTTTCTCTCTTTCCTTTCTCCTATTATGAATAAAAATTCCCTCATTTTACTTATTAGTTCGTTTTTATCAACAGTGAAATAGGAAGAAAAAAAATAAATAAAAAACTAAAAAGTAGTTATTCTAAATATATTTAAGTTTGGGTTTTTCCTAAAAAAATCCCTCACAGAACAGAAGGGAGTTTCAATTAATTCGCGAAAGTTTTTTTTCTCGAGAAAAGACTTTCCTCATGAAACAAATTCCTTGCGAATATTTATAATTGGTCTGAATATGTTCGTTTCTGTATGTCAAAGATATTCCAGCGTTTCACGTGTAAAAAGCGGGTTGTCGCAGCGTTTGCGAGTATCGGAAACAAGCCAACACATTTCATAGGAGCACATTGCATTGTAATAACGATAAAACAGAGCAATCAATCTCGCATGGCGCCGATGCTCAATAGGATTTGATACATACACACCTTATTGTCGCCAATTAACTACTTCGCTCTTCATACTTTTGGTGGAGTGGAGTTAGAAAGAGGTGATCGTGCACGGCGAATAATTTAGCATACCGGCCATCTGTATTTCTATGTCTCGAATGGCGAATCCAAGATGAAAGCGAGCGAGATGTCAAAGTTAGATATGGTCTTAAACCACTGCTACATTTACAATATATTTTGTGATATTTGGATCGCGATCCATTTTCTGGATTTCAAAATATTAAATAATACATCAGTGCATGCTAGACGTTCAATAACTATCGTGATACTGGAACGCGGTCAATATATATTGAACGCGTATCAGTGCCCTATTACTTGCCAGGTTTGGACTTCTGTGTAGCAATTCGTGTGATCTCTTTTGGAATTCAACCTACACGCAGTTAAATACAAGATCACTTCATTGCACATGTACTTATTTATTTACAATGCATGATTGCCATGGAATTTAAAAGCAATAGAAGGTAAATGAAACTTGGATGAGGAAGATGGGATGAGGAGGGCACGAGGAGGCAGATGAGTTAGTAAAACGGTGGTTCAATTACCGCATAACAGCGTGATAGACACTTCAATTCCAATTCGTAATATTAAGAGAGATACAGACTCTACTATACAAAGGAAATTTTTGGCAGTTTGGGGAAACACCGAAGCGTACAAGTTATTCAAGTTATGTGGAGATCCTATGATCCAAAGTCAACTAAACTTCTACTATCGCTAGAAAGAAAAGACTATAGGCTTCTGCTAAGTTTTATACCGGGTCACTGTTGGACAGCAGTATACGCCAAAACAGTGGGGCAACTGAATAGTGAAAACTGTAGATTCTGTGGGGTACCAGGGGAAAATGAAACGGTGCAACGCATACTCTGCTGCTGTCCGGCACTCATACACTCCAGAGCGAACTGTCTGCGAGATCATTACTACAAAGATCTTGGGGAAATCTCTAACTAACTTGTTAATTTACGGGTTATCGTACATCGTGGTAACATTAAGGACCAACACGGCGATATCTTTATGATCGGCCATTTTAACCTAACTTAACCTAATGAGGAAGACAACTTAACTTGCATTGCTGCACCAATTGATGATAATTGCAGACGCTATGTGAAAGTATCCATGTGCTTATCTGGCACTTACACAGCAGTATTCCCACAACCAACATGGTTTTGAATATCATAGAATGAAATTGGAATCAATGTGCTAACGGCGACCGGACTTTTGCTGCATGATACCTCCATTGGATAAATTGTGCATAGAAGCTCGCATCGCGCCACAGCACGCAAATGAGGAGCAACGTTAGTAAGAAGGACTGATGGATACGTATCTATTCCAGAGTAATTGTTATACATTCTCTCTCTCTCTCCGGTTCGTGTAAACCCATCATTTCGAACCATTTTCAATCGTAGTTTCATTTTCGTTGGCAGCACTTTACGGCCCAATCAATTACTCGTACAGTGAAATCTTTGACAGCAATTTGCAACAACATTTATTAAATATTCTAACAAAAAAAATCCAATCGTAGCTTTTCCCATAAAGTTTCAAACTAGTTGTTTGAAAAGTTCAAAGTTTGCAATAAAATAAATTCAGTAGAATACAATTAATGCAGAAATTAGAAAACTATTAAATTTGTGTTTGAAAAGTGTGTTGTATTTGTATTTTTAATTTACAAACGAAAATATCTGAAGATTGATCTATAGGGGCGGGCTTCCAACAGGGCGGGTGGGTGCTAAAATATAATAAAACTAGTTGCGTGTGAGATAATAACTTTTTCTTCTTTATTTCAATGAGAGAACTAATTTGCATAGATGTCCAAAACTTCAGTTCACAAAGATTTATATCCTACAGATATTTTGAACAATGTTGGGCACAAGTCATAGCAAAAGCTTCAACGTAAATTAAGCGAGCTTGAAGTATTATTTGATTCTAATAGAGCGGACCTACGGAGATCAATTGAGAGATCACTGCATGCAAATAAAAAATAAATTTTAACGAAAAAAAATTACTGTAACTTGCCTTTGATGCTCTCCTTCTTGTCTGAAATTTAAGAAAACATGAGAATCAACAAAACAGCCATGAACTGTAAAAATCAATACGTCTCTGACGGCAAATCCTATGAAATATCTTTAAACCTCTTGAACTTTGACTTTGACAGAAAAATAAAATATTTATAAATTTATTTCGTTAAAATTAATTGATTATTCTGTGCAGAGTACATAAGAAAGTTTTAAAAGCTCTAAAAATAAAAATAAATCTTGTAGAGACAAAACAAGAAAACTACATAATTGGATGATATTTAAACTATTAATTGATTATAAAAAAAGTAACAAAATGAACTTAAAGAGTTTAATACCTTTATTTACACACATTTTATTAATATCTGCTGCAAAAGCCAAGGAAATGGACGAAAGGTTTGTGTTGTTTTAATAACGTGAGATTGACAATTGAATTTATTTTAGGCAAGTTAACAACTCAATTAAAATTTAATAAATAAAAGATTAAAAATTAATAATTTATGCAGAGCACAGATCATTGTGTTCGATTAAATCATTCATCATGTTTCAGATACATGTTTTAAAAACTTCTCTTGTAAACAAAAGTTAGGGAAACACTTTTTATGGATTGGTTCCGTAGACAAAGTGTAAAAGCAGAAGCATATTATTTTCGCTTCTATGTCGCGAACACAGGTTTCTATCTCTTGAATCGTATAAGTAGACACCTGAAATTTTCACCATGTATTTGTTAATATGGCCGCTTTAAGTGCAAATACTAAAAATTACAAGATAAGTTATTTTTGATAAATACATATTTAATTTAATATGTTATTAGTTACCGACTATCGGCAGTCAATAGGGCGTACTTGGGGCAAAAGAAAATGTTTTTATTTCAGCTGATGTCGAAGACATGCAAACTTAACATATACAAAACTATTATCAGACCTACCGCCACATATGAATGTGACACGTGATCCCTGACGGCAAATGAACAACAGCGTCAAAGAATCTTTGAGCGTAAAATTCTCCGAGGGTATGTGCGAGATGGCGCATATGTTTAAAGAAGTAAAGGCTGATCGTCTTTGCTGGTCAGGTCATGTTACGCGCAAAAGTTGTTGTCAAACTGTGACATCTGAAACACTAGACGATTTAAGGATAAGGGATATTCTGGGAACAGAATGCTGTATCGATCTAGTTAAACTTCACCCCGAAATGGAACGCTATATGATGATGTTGATAATTAGTTGCCTATTAAATAGGTCTGAAAATACTCCACCTAGCGGGCAGTAGTAACAACTTAAACAGGAAACGCTATTATCGACATATATGTATATCTAAATAGGCAAAGGTAAAACAGATCAGAAAGTTTTTTCTAAGTGATTTGCTTCATTATTTTTATTTATGACTGTTGAATAGCTTAAGTGCAAGAGAATCTCCTTACCGAAACAAGTGCGGAGTCCCACATGCGCAACTGCGACTCGAATTTGACTGATTATTTTATTTTTCAACACCAGCAGCATTGCGGTAAAATACAAGTCTTATAAAGGCCTCATTAGTTTTTACCTTTCGCTGCCGTTCTGTGCCGTCCTTTTCTGTTGAAAATATTTCTTAATTACTTGTTCTGTGTGTGAACTTTCGAATGTGGACGATATAATTATAGGATTGAATTTAGTAAAGGTTTGCAAAATGTTTTTTACTTGACAATAATATATAAATCTTTAATGATTTGAATAAAACAAAATTTGCAATATTTCATTCCACAAAAAACTAAAACATACAAACTCTTGGCTGTCACTTAATGTTGTATTTTGTTTTCTACAGAATAGTCCGCAACAGAACAGAACGGAAAAGTAACAAAAAACCACACATACAGTTTTTCAATTGAACTGAAACAAAACAGCTGATTCGTAACAGAACAGAACGTACCAGTCGTAAAGCAGCTCTGGGCGAGTAAACAACACGAGGCGTTGGCAATTATTTTTTAAGTGCAACCACTGTTAGTTTATTGGTCTTCGAGAAAAACGAACTAGATGGATTTTGAAAAATCTTATTTTCGAAAATAATCAAAATTTATTGTGCCGAATTGGTTCATATTCACACGAAATTGTAGTAAACTGTTCAGAATGCTGCGGACTTCATTTCGATCGGAGTTATGAGATACTTACATACACACTCACATACAGACATATTCCATACAGATATCATCACATAATAATATCCAGAGCATAGCTTTCTAGTACCTCGATCGAGATCTGATGAAAATTCGATTTGAAACCATTAACGTTAATTTTTTGATGGCCGGAAGTTCAAAATCGACAGGCTATAGTTATCCCAAGTGTATGTAAAGTTCTAAAACTTTTTATCTAAAAAGCGCCGAACTGAAAGTAGATTGTCTAGAAAATGTTTAAGAAAAGCACCCTGTTTTCTTTTAATGATTTCAAGTTTTTCAATTTGATACTTGAACTCGACAAACAATAAACTCAGTGTCTCTTTCTGTATTCAAATCGTCTTTGTGATTTCAATATAATTATTCAAAAGATTTTAATGCATTTAAAATTACTAGAGTTTGCCCACCAGTTTAAACTTATACCTAATTTAGTTGCATTCATTTAAAGATAAAAAGCTACTAAATTACTCATTCCCTTCCCCATGGAAAAAACAATAAGCGACATTAAATTGCATTCAAACATGCACATTTATAAACACTCTCAGTGCTTTGCTTATGTTTTTACTTGAACCAATACTGACATAACTGAATGCGTGTACGTGTGTATTTTTAGCATTTGTAGTGGTGTCAACTTTAGGAGCCTTTTCTTCCTTAAATAGTGAGCCAATTTAAATAATGTATAGTCGGGTCACTAAAGCTTAACAATTTTTACCACTTGGTAAAAGAATGAAGAAAATCGATTGGCAAACAAAAGAGAAAAAGGGATCTAAAAATTTGTCTTTACCTATTTATATATAGATTAACAATAACTGGTAAATTCAATTGGTTTTCGTCACAAAACTTCGCTTCGATCTTTCTCAAACTATAATATTTACACAATTCATTGTTTACAGTCCACTGTGGATTTGCACCACATCCGATCTGTGCCTACTCGACACGGCACCCAACATTGGCGATGAAAAACGCTTTGAAAGCCAACATGACTGTCGCTTGTCGTGTGGTAAGTACGGTCCCATCTGGCCAATGCCAACTGGTGAGTGTAGTCTCTCCAAGAGTCGAGTACATTTCGATCCATGGAAGGTGCGTTTTAATGTAGTGGCTCCCACTCCTGCCACTACACAGTTTATACGCGAAACTAATCGTATATTTTTAAGTAATATAATCAAGGAATGTGTACGCAATTGTACACTAGACAATAGTAAGGAGATACTGGTGAAAGCCACAGTTAACACATCGAATTTGTCCCTGGATTGGATAACAGATGAATCATATGTTTTGTTGATTAGAACAACAGGTAGAATATTAACAACAAAAGGCACTAGAAAATGGTTTAAATAAATTTGTTCTTCAAGGTACTGCGACTTTTGTGGACATCAAAGCTCCCACCGTTTATGGTGCACGTCATGCATTTGAGACTTTGAGCAATTTGATTACTGGCTGCATAACGTAAGAGAGCTGGCTGGGGTTTTCTTCATTTGTCAAATTTGTTGTTTATAGATTTTAATTTTTTTCAATTTATTTCTTTAGCAACGGTTTGCTTATGGTGGATGCTGCACGTATTTTCGATCGTCCTTTGTATCCTCATCGCGGTGTTTTAATGGATACGGCTCGTAATTTTATGCCATTGCGACAAATTCGTAATACTTTGGATGCGATGGCAGCCTCCAAGTTAAATGTGTTTCATTGGCATGTGGTGGATACACATAGTTTTCCTTTGGAGATAACTAGAGTACCGGAAATGCAACGGTAAGAGAAAGTGAGAGATAGTGAAAGTTACCGCGTGTAGAGGTGGTGTTGTGGCGTGTAAAAAAGAGCTCAATTGTAAACTAAAGATAGAGATTGAATACTAAAACGAAAATCAATTATCAAAGGCAAACAGGCAATGAAAATACACTTTGCAGCTGCCCGAATCGAAGGTTCGGTTTATCCAGAAGATGAGAAAAAGTAATGATTCTGTTATTCTTTATCATTAAATTCGATTAAATAGTTTATATTTCCAAAATCTGAACGACATGTAAAAATGTGTTGAAAAAAACTTACACACGAGAGTTGTGTTGCGGCCTCTGAAAACATCATACATATTTCTTTTTTTGGTGTTGTTAGAGTTAATTAGCTTTTCTTGAATACTTTTGATAATAAAAATTATTTGAATTAGAAATTTATACGGGTCAAGTAGTTTACATGAATTATGCGTGGTTACAGTGGTTAAGAAATGAGTCACTTTGACAGCGGTGACACAAAAAGAGTTTAACCAGGGGGCGAATCGCGGCATTCGATGTCGAATGAAATTTTCATACAAATTAAAAAAAATTGTGTATGGGATTTCGTTCGATATCGAATGCCGTAATTCGCCCCCAGCTTTAAATAATGAATTTTACAAGTCTGAGCCTGGATCTCAAAAGATTACACCTTTGCTTTTTTAGATTAGGCTCAAATTTCCACCACATAAGCTAAACTTACGGGCTTTAACCGAAATCCCAAATTGGTTTTTCATTGCCCTCCAAATGTTAATACGTACAAAAATACTGATTCCATTTCTGATTCGTGAAGTTTGTAAAATATAGAAAATATTAAAAAGAAACAGGAACACTTTGAATGTCTTTTGCAAAATAATATTATTTTCGGAATTTGAATTTGTTGAACTTTCCTTAAGGTAACTCGCAAATTTTCTAAATTTTCGTCAATATTTATATTCTCTCCCTTATCGGGAATAAAAGTTCACGTGAAATGTGGACCTGCTCTCTTTTCCTAAAAGCCATTATCAATTTTGTATTGTTGTTGTGTTTGTGCATTATTTTGCTAATTTTTTCGTAATTTTTTTTCACGGGAATTATTTTACGTGAACAAAATCTTCACCTTTTATTCACTATAATGACATTTTCTTTTCTAAAAAAGTGTAATATTTTTTGCCCTTTTCAATGAAAATTTTCAAATAAAATTATTTTTTTGAAATATAGTCCGGCCAAATTAGACAAAAAAAAGTAGGGGTGAGGTTACATTAATTCACACTTGGCGGAAAATTTGTAGGATTGTTCAAAACACTATTAGAAATGAAATGCGAAAAGTCGTCATTGATCCGACACCTGTAAAAAAAATTATTCGGGGTCAAAGATCACAAAACGGGGTTTTCGCGATTTTCAGCAAAATGGTAAGTTTTATCATAAAATTAGCCCACACAAAAATTGTAGATCAGATAATTATCTATTACAAATGTCTATCGTTAAAAATGTCTATTTGCGACACTCCACATGTATGGTCACGGATTTATTCATTTTAAGATATGCTGAAAATTCATCAGCTCTTTCAGTTCTGACATAGATTAATGTCTTCATACCACGTTCAACAGTAACAATTTCACCTTCAGTTAAAAGCTTAGCACAAATAAAACAATATTCTGACATTTTATATAATAAAATTACGTGCAAAATACTCGAAATAAAAAGAACAACTGCGGTTAGCTTGTCTTCCTTCTACCTCCAACTTTTTGAATTGTTAACGGTGGCTCCTAGGAAAAAAATGTTTAGACATTTTTTATAGATATGATTTACGTACATTTTTGTCTGGGCTTTTATGATAAAATTTACCGTTTTGCTGAAAATCGCGGAAACCCCGTTTTCGTGACCTTTGACCCCGAATAACTTTTTTCCAGATGCCCGACCAATAAGGACTATTCACATTTCATTTGTAAGTGTTTTGAACAATCCCACCAATTTTCAGCCAACTGTGAATTTTTGTAACCTCACCCCTATTTTTTTGTCTAATATGACTGGACTAATAGTGAGTATATTAGAAATTATTGTAGCATCACTTAAGAGGCAAAATTTTCAATAAATAGCAATTTATCTGATAAAAAGTAAAAAAAATTTTATATTTTTTAGAAAAGAAAACAGCATAAGTTTTGGAAAATTTAAAATTTTTTTTGTGAATTTAAAAAAATATTGATTAATTGAATCCGGCATTTAGGTTTTTTTCGATATACTATATTTTTCGGGTATTTAGTGAATTTTCTGAAGCTTTTGGAGAATTT
This sequence comes from Gymnocheta viridis, assembly GCA_956483585.1. Taxonomy (NCBI): domain Eukaryota; kingdom Metazoa; phylum Arthropoda; class Insecta; order Diptera; family Tachinidae; genus Gymnocheta; species Gymnocheta viridis. Next base: position 2,613,322 of record OY101441.1, on the reverse strand, counting down.
TATATTTTCAAATTGAAAGTCAATAAAAAAACCGGATTTTAGTATGTTAATTTAAATTATTTTTATTATGAGAGAAATAGAGAAAGCTATTTAGTTATAACAGCAGTAAAGCAGAGCATGAGAGCATGCTGTTTTCGAAGGTCGCAATAACATCTAGTCGGCGTTACTTTGTGTAAATTTTTTATTAACGAATTCTCGTCTTTTTGTGAAATTTTTTTTTGTAAAATTGAACTTTTTGGATAAGTTTTTATGAACACAACCACATCATGTATTATAACTGCCATATATTTATCTGGAATCATCGGATAATTGATTTCAATCATTACAAGGGCAGACAGAGCGACCTTCATCGTTAAAACGATTGTTCAGGGTGGTCACGGCATCCCATTTAGTCGGAAGTGGATTTGAAAAGACGACAAAAAAATAATTTTGTGTAATGAATTTCAATGTTATCGGATTTATGATCAATCTAGATTAACTATCTGTTTTGAACATTTTAGCGATGGCATTCAAATTCATCACATAAAAATATAAAAATTCCGACTAAATTAGAATCTGTAACAAGCCTGATTATTTGTTTCTTCCGTTTAAGGAATTTTTAGAAACTTGTTTTCAGTTTAATCGAAATTTAGATTTTTTATATACAGGTAGACCTTACTTAGCACGTGCTTTCTTGAACACGGCCTCGTTATAACACGGTCCGTCCGGTCCATATTTTTGACACGTTCTTCATTAACACGAAAAAACCTCGATTTTACACGAATTCTATAAACAGTTTTTCATTCATGTAAGTACTTTTTTAGCTCTGACCCATCTTTTGAATGGCGAACAACGTTTACAAGAGAGCTTGAAAACTTTATTTTACCATACAAAGAACTTTTCACAAATCTTTCAAACGACCAAACAAACTTGCAGATATTTTTTAGAAAAAAAAAAACAATGTGTACTCGTAGTACAAAGAATAAATTTTATGATTAAAATTGTGTATGGTTTTATGAAAGGCGAATTCATACAGGTGAACTTGATAGCGCAGCTGATAATATTTTTTTTTCAGTTTTATCCAAGGCGAATTAAGGTTGGATGTCAAAATTTATTTATTTCTTTTGTTTACATTCATTATTAAATTAAATTTATGCATCATCATACACAATTTAAAATTTCATTTTATTCATATAATACGCGTAAAAACAAATTTCCTTTTTAATGAATCTTCCATTTACTTTCCATTCTGCAAATACGGATCAATATCATTTGCTTGCCTGGACCGCCAGCTTTATAAATATAACCATTCGCTTTATCTATGTGATTTTCGGGAATCCAATGTTTAAAAAGATACTAAGAAATAATCCTCAACCAGCGAACAAATGGTATCATTTAGTTTTTTTATATTTTCCAAAGCTTCCAATAAATATTTCAAGTTCGAAACATCGCTATAAAAATCGCTATTAAAGTATAATTTTTCTTCATGTTTCTTTAGCAAATCAGGCTTAGACAAAAAATTAACATGAGGTCAAAAACCAATGCGTAGCATCATATTGGAAGCCAACAACAAAGTAGCAACAAATTTTGCGGGTTCACTGTAATAATGAGAGTCGATAAGATTAATTGTCACCAAATGGTAACCTAGTTTTTCAAATTTTTCAAATATTTTCGACATAGAAACATGATGTGTCTACAGTTCCACTTGTCCGTGGAAATAGAATAAAATGTAATTATATGTGTTAGAATGTTTGCGCACATGCGTCCACCTAAAAAAAAAGTTATTTGAACGGATTTAAAATAAAACAACCTTCAACAAACAAAACTTTTAGAAATAATAATAATTTTCAAGGCAAATTCATAACAGGTAGACTCGCCTCAATTCGCTTTGAAAAATACCTGCTTTCTTTGTCAAAATCAATTGCAAAGCAAACGTCAAACGCTATTATATATTAAATATAAACAAATTTTGACAAAGATAACTGATCAAAATGTAAGGAGAAGCAAGGAGCAAAAAATAATCAGCTGAAAAAATAATCAAGACCACTTGTTATGAGTTCGCCTTGAATAATTTTTAATATTTTATTTTTTCGCCTCAGTCAAATGTTTTTGACAATGTACTATGATTTTACAAAAACGAAATGCTTGTGGTTTTTCTAGTGTTGTATTTGTTGTAGTATTAAGTTCACCTGTATGAATTCGCCTTCGTTTTATGTAAAATCGAATTAAATATGAAATTTATGGTTGAAAATAGTTTTTTTTTTGAAAATCTTGGAACGTACCCCTTCATTGTGCACCGGTTTATTGTATCGCTTAATAGGGATTTGATTAACACCGCGTTAAACGAAGTCTACCTGTATAGTACATATGGAGAAAAATCCTATTATACATAAATGATGTCTATAGAAAAACGAGAAATTAAATAACAATAAACATGAATCGAAAAAGCATGATCGAAATTTAGAATATTTTCGAATTATGCAAGAATCTAAAATTCAAGCTTAAATTTCTTTTTACTTGTAACTAAACAAGTACATTTAAAATATGACCATCAAAAACCCCTAATCGGTAAAAAATTCTGAAGCGATAGTTTAGCAAAAATAAAATAATACTGTCTCAGAGGCAGCAAAATGTTAAATGAAATATTTTGTAAACTTTTTACAGTTTCGGAGCTTATTCACAAACAAATATATATTCTCGTACTGATACCGTGAATATGATTAAATATGCCCGCTTAAGAGGCATCCGAGTGCTTATCGAAATCGATGGTCCTTCGCATGCCGGTAACGGCTGGCAATGGGGTCCCATGGCCGGTATGGGAAATATGGCTGTATGTGTCAATCAAAAGCCTTGGCGATCATTTTGCGTACAACCGCCATGTGGTCAACTTAATCCCTTGAATGATAATATGTACTCGGTAATGAAGGAAATCTATGAGGACATTGCAGAAGTGGGTGCGCCTGAAGAGACCATACATATGGGTGGCGATGAAGTGCACATAGACTGCTGGAACAGCACCGAAGAGATAACTAAGAAAATGCGTGAGACCGGATTTGATTTGTCGCTGCCAAGTTTCTATAAATTGTGGTCAGTTTTCCATGAGAAAAACTTGGAGTCGTGGGATGAGGTAAACCATAGACAATATCCCAATCTAAAGGAACCCAAGTCCACCATAGTTTGGTCTAGTCACTTAACGGATCCCCAGTATATTGAAAACTATTTGCCCAAGGAACGTTTCATCATACAAACTTGGGTGGGCTCGTCAGATCCCTTGAACGACCAGCTATTAAGTAAAGGTTACCGCATAATAGTCTCTACTAAGGATGCCTGGTATTTGGATCATGGTTTCTGGGGCAGAACACAGTATTATAATTGGGCCAAGGTGTATAATAATAAAATTGAAAATAATCCCAAAATATTAGGTGGAGAAGTTTGCATGTGGAGTGAATATGTTGATCACAATTCTGTGGGTGAGTGAAACGTTCGGAGGTGATGTGAATTTATGTGTAATTTGTTTAAACAATTGCTTATATGTTTTGTAGAGTCTCGTGTTTGGCCTAGAGCTGGAGCAGCGGCGGAACGCTTATGGTCCAATCCAAAAGGGAGCTCCCTCCTGGCTCAGTATCGCTTCTATCGCTACAGAGATCGTTTGATTGCTCGTGGTATACGACCCGATGCTGTTGCGCCAAAGTGGTGCATTTTAAACGAAGGACAATGTTTTTAAACAGATTAACATACCTATACACACATACGTACATACATACATACATACAAACAAAAAATGTGAAATAAACGGTGCCTTTTTGAAATACGTACATTCCGCTCATTCAATATCGCAAAAGTTAAGAGTGCAGAATTATTCTTCGTGTGTAAAAAAGTCATATACATATGTACATACATATATTGGTTCTTTTTATTCCTTTACGCATGTGTCCATTAAAATAGGTACCCCGATGTACTATATACATAACTGTTAGAATTTCTGTTTTTTTCTTCTAAAAATGAAAAAATATTTTATTAAATTTACATGGCTTTGTCCAATGGTGTTTTATTTCATCATAATATAGAGTCCAGAACTGACATAACATCTGTTATTTTTCCATCAAAGAACGTCAAACTCAATCGCAGAGAGAATTATCTTACGTATAGACTTTAATTTATGTTATTGCAGTGTTATAATAATATTACTAGTCGACTCAATCGGCCGCATTCTATAAATAAATATTAAAAATTTGCATAAATACATACGAAAACGAAAAACATTCTAAATAAGCAACTTAAAACTGATTACTTAGCGCTCCTTTATTACAAAGTACATAAAGAAAAAGCTCTGTCTCATTTCAATACAGCAAAATTGGACGTTGCATGATGCATTAGTAGCAACTTTAAATGCTTATAACTCCCGAAATACTGAACCGATTTAAGTCAAATTAAGATTGTGCACATCTATATAAAAAAAAACTTTAACAACATTTAAACCTTTTCAAAACCGTTTTAGTATTACGGGAGCAAAAGAGATCTATAAAAAAAACTTATTTGCTGTTAATTATTAGGTGAGAGCGTTGTTATAATAAATTTTATCACAACAATCTTGATGTGAAATGTTCAAAATCTTACATGTACATCAAAATATATAGCTATGTTTACATAAATAACTAAAAATTATTGTTTTATATAAAATGTATGGGTTTTTTATTTGTGTAAAGAATTTTTTAATTTTTTAAAATACATTATTAAAAAAAATTGTCTAATTTTGGAGATATGTTACATATTTACTCAATGAGTTATTGGACAAAATTAAATATTATAACAAAATTAAAAATACGTTTTCCTCTTGTATGACTCGAAAATAAATTTTGACAATTTGGTTTTGCCATTCTGCCGAGTTTCTCTCTCATATTATGTCAGAGTTAATGATGAAACAGAACTGGAGCTGAACGATATTTTCCATACAGTTTGACATAAAATTTTACCAGAGGATGCGGTTGTGAAATATAATCTTTGTTCATTTCCACAACGTTCTTATGCTCTCAATTTTAGACACTCATTCTCTCAACAATGGTGCCGTGTTTTCATGAAATGTCTTACATGTTTCATACGAAAAATGCAAACAATAATAAGAGAGTATTTGAAGTTGCTGCCGTCGATTTTATTATGGGTCATTAGCGATTGTTCCCGAAGTTGCAGACTTTGTTCTGTTTCATCATTTAATTGCAGTTGTGGAGGCTATGCAAGATATATACAGCCCTATTATGAATAAAAATTCCCTGAGAAAAGGGAGAAATCTCCCGGGGAAATTTTTATTCATAATTTGGCTGATAGTTTAATATTAGCGTTCAAAGAAAAATTCTTTAAAAATATGGAAATTTTTGTGGCCATTAAAAAAGGATTTCTTTCTTTTCTTTATACATAATTTCACATCTTCCTAAAGTTAAGGTCGAACTGAACATTTTTATGTTTGTTATCAACATCAATTATAGATGGGTCCGCTGTTCAGAGGTTTCGGCTAAAGAATGAATCCCACATATTTATAGCAGATTCGATTGCCCTTAAGCCGCGAAACACAATAGAAAGACGTGATGCGATGAAAAAACAAGTCCAATTGCGCATGGCTGCATAGCAATGCTGGCGAAACGAGATCCTTTTAAGTCATCTAGGCCGATTGCAACTGACATAAATAACAATCTTTAGGGACGTATAGCTCGAGCGGTTTCATTAATAATAAAAAGTGAATTTATAGAAGAGGAAAGATTTAGAAAATCGCCTTAAGACAAGGGGGCCCAGAGGGAACTAGCAAATGGCATAATATACTCTGGAGCGATGATACTAAAGTTTTTTGTTAATCATGTTAGAATAACAATGGGCCAAAAATTAAACCTACGCTATACTAAAAAATAAACCAAGCAATAAATATATTGATTTTTGCAGTACAAAAAGTTTATCACTTAAGAAATATTCAATGAAAATTTGGTTCTAATTATTTTACAACAAAATGTTTTGACATTATGAAAAGTTTTTATTTTGCCTTTCATCTTTAAAAAAAAATAAATAATAATAAACAAAATCTGTTAAATTTTTACTATTTTTTTGTGTTATATTTTGTATTATAAAGGTGGTACCTATTTTAATGGCCACATGTGTATATATTTACTTTTTTTATTGTGTGTGTGTGTGTGTAAATTAAAAACTTTAAGCTCGCTTTCTGAAGCGTGTTTCTTTTAGATTTAACTACGTTGCAATAAAGGAGCGATATATTATATTTATGTGTTTACTGAATATTATAAAGAAATAAGGGATATGTGTACATATATTTATTACTTTATTGCTACGTTAGAATTTAAATTAGTTTTTACTTAATATAGCCCTGGTCAATGGCATGTTTGAATACTTCCGCAAGACGTTGCCTTTTAGCAGGCTGCTCGAATGGTTTGATATTCCACACATCGGTTAATACTGAATTTTCGGTGATTTCATCCAAATCGGGCACTTCATCATCTTCAAGAAGAGACATAGGCAACGATTCAATACCCATACCACAACCAAATCTACCAAATTTTTTAAATTCATCAAGTAAATCTTGCCAAGACATAACTTTCTCAGCATCCGCTCCCAAATCGTTGATGATGTCGGTCGCACTCTCATGATAGGCTTTCAACAAAGAATCGTAATGTTTCTCCCTTAGCGTTTGGCTTGTACAAGAATAGATAAAGAATGACAGGTCCAAAACAACTGAAGCAACTCGAGCCAATTGGAAATCAATGATTGTAATGGCCTCCGCTTTACCTTCGGTATTGTAACGTGTTAGGAAATTGGGTGTCCAGCAGTCACCATGACCAAAAACAGACAATTTGGCTACACAAGTTTTGAAGAGAATATAAATGATATAAAATATGAAATAAATTTTAAGTGACAGTAAATATAAATATGTGCATACATCGTGTTGAAACCAAACTAATAAGATCATCGTATAAAGTTTCTTGTAGGAAATTACGAGCAACTGCTTCATATTCGCTGTTGGGAAATGTTTTTGATACAGCATCTTGGGCAACCGAGCTGGCCATCTTTAAAAAGCCCACATACCATTTACGATTCGATTCAGCATAATAAGTTTCCTTAAAAGAAAATTTGTTCATTGTTAATTTAAAATGTATAATATTTTCATCTCACTTCCAAACATTTGGCGGCTTTCTCAAATTCTTCGGGTTCTAAAGTTTGTAATGCCAAAGAAATACCATGAAATCTTCCCAAGGTACGAATTGTTAATAAACACTCATCCAAGGGTATATAGTCTTGACGATTAGGAGCTCCAAAACCCAAAAAGTTGACATCTTCTAAAGCAATAAAATCATTTTCACCATCACAATGAACAGCATAACAAATGGGATATTCATTAAATGGATTTTTAGGATTCCGTTTCTTTTGGAATGCTTCCCAAGCGGGAATAACTTTATTATAAAAATTAATTTCATTACGGAAAAAATCCGCAGAACGAAATAGCTTTCGTCGAGCCATGTTATCTGGCATGCCTTTGACAATCAAATTAACTTCTACATTTTCTCTGAAAACAAAAGAATTTTGAAATAAAATTCATGATGTTTGATTTACTTTTAAGGATGCCATTCACAAATCATTTAAAGCAATTTTTCGCTAAAAATCATTTTACAATTACTGAAATGATTGGCCGATTTTCAACATTAAGTGAAACTTATGAAATATGTACATACAATTATGTAATTAAAAATATATTATGGTCGTTCCACACATGTAGAAAGATACCCAAATTTTAAATAGCCGTTCTTCGAAGTTAGAGCTTAAGCCAATAACCAACCAATTTGCAGACTTAGTTTCGCTTTTTCCCTTGATCCTTTGGAATATTGTCTCATAGTCTTTCTGACTAAAAAATGTAAAGCACTTTAATCATAATAATAATCACTTTGGGTTTAAAAACCACTAACAAACAATTTAGTTCGAAAAATAATAACATTATAATAGAGGTTGGTTTTTTTTTTGTTCCAAAAACAAACAAAAAACAATTGTTTTTGAGATTACGGTTTTATTTTTTATAGCTAAACATATTTACAATTAAATAAATTGAAAGTTTTAAGTTAAGTTAAAACACACATGTTAATCAATTAAACTCTACAAATTGCTAAATTTGCGTGGAACATAAAAAATAAAGAAATATGTATGTATGTATATGGTCTATCGGGATTTTTCCGTTTTTGAAAATCTATTCTGTTTTCTAACTATTATTTATTTTATTAAATTAGACAAAACTAAAAGAAATATTTAAGTTCTCTGAAAAAAACATACACACACCGCAGCTGAATATACAAATATTCAACATCCCACCACCTCTAAGACCATTAAATAATTTGTGAACTTACCCAGTTTTTTCCTCGATGCCATAAACACATAAGCGAAATACTTTACTCAAGTACGAATCACCTTTTTTGAAACCTTTACCAAATTTATACGATGTATACTTGGTACCACCAGCTTTTCTGATGATATCCTGACAAGTAGTTTCCGTGAATTTCTTTGAAATGTCAGCCAAACTCATTATGATCTTCAACTAAAATAATCAAAGCGAACTATTAAGCATTATAACTCCTATTACCAGCAAAATAAAAAGTATATCGTCAACTGACATGCAAAACAACGCAACTAAAAAAAGTGCTTTTTTAAATTAATATTTTGCTTTGTCCTTTAAATTAAAAAATATGTACTGACGTTATTTTTCACATCACCTAACGATATACAAACACATGTATATATATATATATATATATGTATGTATTTTAATATGTACTAAAATTTAATTATTAGCTATCTTAATAAATTATAAGTGTTTTGTACATCTACGCAATAGTTTTCAATGGTTCTGTTTGCGTAAGAACTATGAACACTTGCAATTAAAAAACACTTGAAACTGTCATTAAGCAGCGTCATTGAATATTATCACTTAATTTCACTGTGTTTTTTCTGAGCGTGGAAAAGGATTTTTTTTAAATATAAATTGATATTGATTATTGAGGGGTAATAGCTAATTCAGATCATCGGACAACTTTTCCGCTTTTTTATTTTTGTCATATTTTTTAAAGAAAATTTATCTTAAGAGATACCTAAATACATACATACATATTTCTTTTACAAATCATTAAGAATCTGTTAAAAATAATTAATTTGAAAGAGTTATCTATCTACCACAAACTAACAAAAAATTTCAAAAAACATGAACCACGACCAAATCTTTAAATATTTTTATATAGAGGCATAACTTGATAATATATAAGCCGTATGAATCAGCCATTTTAATCAAGTCAAAATAAAAACAAATTGAAGTTAAATTAATTAGCGAACTTGAAGTCGAAAAATCACATATCCCTAGTAATATATTAACATTCAAATGTCCGAAGATTAAACGATTACACTGTAAGTTATTGCTAATGCAAAAGGCCAAATAAATAAAACTCATGACAATTTTGTCATTATTAAAATATATCAAATAAATTAAAATAAATAAATTACATGAATTAACTGACTTCTCCTCCGACTTACTTTTCTGTTAAAACTTTGTAAGAAAACTATCTCTGGCCAATGAAAATGCAAGCTTTTTCCACATCAACTTTTTGCAAATTAATCTGCCGGTTCTTAATACACACAGTTGTAAAAGATTTTTATTTACTTCTATGGCAGTAAACATGCTATTGTGAATGCTAAAGGTTAGCCCAGGGCAAACTTTAGCTTTAAACTCAATCAAAAACATGGAATTGAAAATTCCTCCATATGAAACGATCGGAGAGCGATGTTGTTTTGAAAATGTATTTTGAAAATTCACTGAATAAAGTAAAACTTAACTGCAGTAAATCACAAAAAACTTCAGTTTAGCATCACGTATTAATAAGGAAACGAAAAGTCTATCGTATTCTTTAAGAGTTTTTTTTTCGTATTCTTTAATCTGGTTAATTTTACTATGAAAGACATGTGGCTTGCTTTCTACCTGTTCGTCCTTACATTTTTAGTAAGAGGAAAACAGTACAAACAACTTATTGTGCTTTAAAGCCTGTCAAATTTATGTGCGCAGTACTGTGATTAACCTATGATTACAAATGCATCTGTAGGCTTGGAAAGTTCAAGGAAGTTGCATTTTGCTTTTTCAATTAAAACGAGAATTTGTGTTTGCTTTTTAAAAGCGCAACAAATTTTCGGAAAGTGTTTGAGTATGAAATTTGAAAAAGTGTCCGCAAATCCATATATTTTTGTGCGCTTTGGGCTTAAAATTAGTAAGAGTTCAAGTATAAGCAAAACATGAATCTTTTCGAATTTGAAGTGAAATGTGTGCGGGGTAATATTCATCTCACGGTTATTGTGAATTATTGATACCAAAATCTGTATCTATGTGTGAAATGTTGTTCACAGCTGACTGCTATTGTTTACATTGAAAATCACAATTATTTGCAAAGCAACAAGTTTTTTGGACAAATTATATATTAAATATGAAATTAAGCGTACAAAAATATTTGTATTAGCACTGCAATTGATATGAATCGTTATAAAGTAAGTTCCTTAGTAGGAGAGGGTTCTTTTGGCTTAGTGTATAAAGCCATTCGAAAAGATGATGAGCAGACTGTGGCCATCAAAGTTATATCCAAAGTAAGTTAAATATTTTTACGCGAAAACCGTCATGGACATCTTTAAATGCATATGCTATATTTTGTTGTATGAAACAGAGAGGACGTTCAACACGTGAATTGAAAAATCTGCGACGAGAATGTGATATTCAGGCCCAGCTAAAGCATCCCAATGTCATTGAGATGTTGGAGTCATTTGAAACTAAAAATGAATTAGTTGTGGTTACAGAATTTGCCCTCATCGACTTACATCGTTATATGTCGCGTAGTGGGGCATTGCCTGAGGAAAAAGCTCAACGTTTAATATGTCATTTAGTGTCTGCCTTGTATTATTTGCACTCAAATCGCATTCTACATCGCGACTTGAAACCACAAAATGTTTTGCTCGATGAGGACTTGCATGCCAAATTGTGCGACTTTGGTTTGGCGAGAAATATGACCATGAGTACTCATGTATTGACTTCCATTAAGGGAACGCCCTTGTATATGGCTCCAGAGCTATTGGCAGAAAAACCTTATGACCATCTGGCCGATTTGTGGTCTTTGGGTTGTATTGCATATGAGACTATGGCGGGGCAGCCACCATTTTGTACTACATCCATTTTGCATTTGGTAAAGATTATCAAGCATGAAGAAGTGAAATGGCCAAGTTTTCTCAGCAGCGAATGTCGATCATTTTTGCAGGTAGTTATTAGAAACATATAAAATTTTAAATTGGTTAATGAAATACGTACATATTTATATGTTACTAAAAAGGGTCTGTTAGAAAAAGATCCTTCTTTGCGTACTAGCTGGGCTCAGATTTTATGTCACCCGTTTGTTGAAGGAAAATTATACATAAAAGCTGGCATTAAAGCCGAAAACTCACCTTTCATTAATCCACAAATTAGTAAAAACAAATCTAAGAATTCTAATGCGAAAGAAAAGTAAGTAAAAAAAACACTCCTTTAAAAGACGAGATTTTAATACAATAAAATATTTAAACAGTTTGGATATTAACAAAATAACAAAAAATCTACAAACAATTAATCTAAATGAAACACAGGACAATTTGATGTGTTCACGTGACAGTATTAATGCTATACCACCAAGTGATATAGAGCAATTAGAAACGGATGTAGAAGATAACATTAATCACATCTCGGTGCCATTTACCGAACAGTCTTATCGAAATGACAACGATAAAACCGCTACAAGAAGTAATACAAAACTGACAGATATTGTATCAGTGCCCCTGGTAAATTCTCAGACTTGTTTTGTAAGCGGTAATAACAATATGATTCTAAATCATTTGAATGATAATTTTGCTCTTAATGAAGCCACTAAAAGTGCAACAAGTGGCAATAACAAAAATAAACCTTCCACAACTAATGGTGCGGCTAAGAAATCGCGTAATAATGCTTTGGAAAAACGTAAACTCAATCAAAATCTCGATAACTTTTCTCTTCGCTTGGGTCATAATGTAGAAAATGACAACCAAATGAAATCCAGCGATAAAATAGCATTGTCGAAAAAAGAGCAGGGAAGTAATTCAAAAGATTCTAAAAACAATAACACCATGAAGACTTCCAATCAATCAGGAGATGAAAAGCAAAGCACTGAGTATGTTGTATTACTCTTATGTCGTTTATAAAATAAAAAATATTTTCCTAGAAACTCACCTCCTTGTCTGCTGCCTGGCTGGGATTCCTGCGATGAATCTCAAAGTCCTCCTATAGAAAATGATGAATGGTTGGCTTTTCTACATCGCTCTATGCAGGAAGTTTTTGATGGTGAACTTGAGTCTCTGAAACAACAAAATTTGGTACATTGCTTTCTTTATAGAAATTCTTATTTTGCATGATTATTTCTTTTTATTCGTTTTAAAAAATCAAAAGGTCAGTATTATAGTGGCTCCTTTACGAAACTCTAAAGCAATACCCAAAGTTATGGACAGTGTTGCTCAATTGTTGTCTTTGCCGTTTGTTTTAAACGAACCTTTAAACATTATAGAACTTATAAAAATGGTAAATAACAAAATATGTGTACAATTGTAGTGGCAGATAATTATTTTTATTAATTTCACTAAGGTCTATGTTGATGTTAAACTAGTGCCAAATTTAATGTATGCCTCCAAGCTGTTAATTTATCAACGTCCAGTTGATGATTCCAACGCCTCATTGCCGTTATCGGATAATCCCCAACGGAAAATACGTTTAGTTAGTGAACTAAACAATGAAGAAATCAAATGTATATCCCGACTTTATGAGCTAATTTGTCATTTGGTTCTAATTAAGCAACAATTCTTGACACAATTCTGTGATGCAGTCGCGATACTGGCAGCAGATGAATTGCTTATAAATTTTCTCAATCAGGACTTTACAAATGTATATGCTTTGCGCATAGCAAATTGTATATTGGCTTTGATGGGCTCTGTTTTAAGGGAGCTACCGGAAAATGCTGAGTTGGTGGAAAAAATCATATTTTCTTCCAAAGTTGACTTGTTAGCTTTGTTAAAGTTTCCCAATGATTTATTGAAATTGCGAATGTGCATGCTGATACGTTTGTTAGGCAGATTTAGCTTAAGAGCTTTACAAAACGTTTGGTCTTCCAATGTAAAACAAGCAATTGAAGATTTGGCTGAAGAAGAACACTTGGAAGTAAAAGAGGTACAGATTACAGATCAAAAAAATTAAATAAAATTTTATGTCAAATAAATTATGGCAATTTTTTTATTTTTAGGAAGCAGAAAATACTTTAAATGAACTCCGTCAATTTTCATTTTATTCTTAAATTGAATGATGGCATACAAATCTTATACTTATGTAATCTAAGACTTCAAACTAAGGCATTAATTTTTTTCTTTAACCTTTAAGTTTTATAAATTTACGTTTTTTACATTTATTATTTTTTTTTTAAATCTTAAGAGAAAATGTTTTCAAGACTTCCTTGGAAAAAGTCCATAATCTCATTTAAGGAATTTCCAAATGTATCGAAATTAAATATATTAAGACTATTACAATCTTCTTCATACATTTCATTCAATTTTTCGATATCTTTGTCCGATAAACCTTTTCTCTGACCAAAACTAGCATATGGATCCTGTAAGTAGAATGTAAACGAAAATGTTAAATTTTAATTTCCTTTCGGTTATTGTAATTTTTTATGCATACCAATGGTTCTATCGTGTTTTTGCCATTTTTAGAAAACGCCTTGGAACTATAATGCATAACACTTTGATAGTCATATTCCACACCAAAATTACTAACGTGAGTACGAGCATATTTGTTGAAATTGTGAGCATGTCCCGGTAATATATTTTCCCAATTGATTTTGACATATTCATCTCTTTCAGTTGCCGATTGCTGATGATAAAAGCCTAAAGCATGTAATAGTTCATGGACGATAACACCATGAGTTACACATTTTGGTGTATTCAAATTAAGTATCTGAAAAATAAACAAATATATAATTTTATATATTCTATCACTTTTTTTTAGCTGCATACTTGACCACCTTGTCTTCTGCCGACACTAGACCAGCAACCCGAATAGTTGCCTTTAAATATAATCCAATTTTTATCTCCTTTTTCGTACGGACGAAAACGTATGCAAGTTTTATCGTGATATTCCTTAAATGCTCTCAATATAGACATCATTTGCTTTTCATCTATAACAAAATAAAGTCTGCTATTAATATTTGTTATCAATAAAAAATGTGCTGCTTGTTGATTAGCATGTTATTATTCAAACGAACTTTCGGCTTCAAAATTCAGACTCATTCAGCTTCTAATATGAACTTACAACTATGTTTAAATTTAATACCAGTTATTTTTGCCTTGCGGCGCAAATCGAATTATAATTTCTTAAAAATTAAAAAAAATGCTACTTACTAAAATCTTTGCTATCAATGTAAAACGGCACCATGGCATCGGGCCAAGTGGCCTTTTCATTTAACAAACCATTACGCAAGTACTCGCGATGCAACATAATATCACCTTCAAACAAACCGCTGTGCTCCCATATATGATCTTCATGATTTTCATTCCAAAACTCAAATGCTGGACCTTTGGTAATGATTTTATAATTTTAAATTTCGTTGCGTAAAGCTACATATTTAATTATATTAATAGTTGCAACATACTGTTGTGTTTTCTTAACATTTGCATATTTGGTCCCCAACGTGGCTTAGGCGGTACTACGGGGTTCCAATTGTTTACAGCTTGAGCATAATTTACCACTATTGTAATAAAAACTACTGAATTTAAATAAAATTTTAATAGCATTTTTTAGCGCATTTAATTAGAGCGAGCAAAAAAGAAAAAAACAAATAAATTCACTTTCTGTGCGGGGGCTAAAAGCTTAAAGAAATGCTTTTTAGTGTATCATGGTACTTTTATAGTTTCAGTTTCTACCGCTCTAAAGCTAATTCGTTCGACACTCACACGCTTTTTGAATTTTTTAATAAGAAGTTTTAATTTTTTATTTGCTTTCGAATTGAAGAACACTTAATCGATCAACTGAACTGTTGTTCAAAGTTTTGGCCATTAAAAAACTTAAATGTGTGTGTAATTGAGCTTTTTATTTGCTGCTGTTTTTGTTGTTGTTGGTGCTGTTGTTGTCATAAGTTTGAGCTATAAACTGAATGTTTAAATAGTTCTTGTTGCCGTATTTTGAAATTTTCTATATTTGTTTTCTGATTTGGTTCGATGTCACTGCAGTCTTTTAGTAGTCCTGCCGTAATGCATTTACGAATAGAGGCAAATATTTTAAGCACAAATTAAACGTAAATATTTCATATTCTGTGATAATATCAATTCATTCATATTTTAAATGTATTCACTTAAGTATATGTAGGAATATAATGTATGTACGTACGAATTTATGTATAAATAACTATACATTAGAAAAACCCCCGCATCCTCTTCAGTAAGTGTAGGTCATTTAACATTCGATTAGGCGCAGGTTTTTTTTTCTTAAAGCTCTTTTCGATTTTACTAATTTAGGATACTGGGTTAGTATTATTCGGCACGATACCTGCATACAAATGACCTTAAATTTTTGTTTTTTTTTCGAAATCATATGTAAGTATGTATATTATTTTTGATTTTTATTACATTCTTTCATTGTCCGCCTTATTTATTATCATTGTATAATTAATCATAAATGCGAGGTATGGTCATGGTTAATTGACGTTACTCTCTTTCTGTCTCTTGCTTACGTTTCTCTTTTGTTTCTTTGAGAAACCATGACAGATTGAGTGGATAGTAAACATTTAAAGTGGTCACGGTTTTGTCCATTCCTAAGTTTCATAAATTCTTTTCACATAAGCATATTTGAGAGGGAAAAAATCTGATTTCATAAAATAAAATAAAACTTCACAAAAAGAAATCTCCAAAAATTATTGACGTCTTTAAAAAGCCGAAATGTCAACTAAAAATTTAAAAATCGACAAAAAACCCGTCTTAACTGAGGACGAAACAATTTTCTTCAGCGGGTTTTCGTGGCTTCAACCAGCATCCAAACAATCCATCCAAGAAGCTACCTGACCTCTCCAAGCCTTAGAAAGAGCGGATAACATAATAGCTAAAGTCAGGCAGCCGCCACCACTTGGGAAAAAGATAGGAATAAAAAATTAGCAAGACTCCCCGCCACTACACCGGATACACAGAGAGCATTGCATCTAGGCAACGATGAATGGCAGCCCCATTATCGTGGGACCTGCTACAGGTGTTGGCTCAGGTAGTAAGCACGTTGACTACAAACCGAAGGACCTGGGTTCAAACCCAGTGTCAGACAGAGTCATGATATAAAAACACCACGCATCTCTCTGATGTGCATTGGTGTGTCAGTTGTTGGCGGAAGGTTTCAGTGGCGAAGGCATGGTCACTGGTCACTGAACAGTACCAACTTCAGCTGATACTAATTCCAATGTAACATCAGAGCGCCCTCCTTCGTTGGTACTGAGTAGCACAATCAACGGCGAAGTAAAATAAAATTAATAAAAAGAAGTGGCTACTAAAAAAACTAAACACAGCTTCAAAACTCGTAATGTCCTCCTCGCCACCAGAGGCGCTGCAACACTGCTCTACGAATAAACGTGCAGAAAAAAAAAGCAGAGTTGTAAAGAACGAATGAAGCTTCACCTCCTTTCATATCTATCACTATCCCTTTCCACTAGTTCCAGCACAATGCATTGCATGTGTAGGGGTCATCATCCCCTGAGTGCTGGTCCAAGATAAAAAAAAAAAAAAAAAAAAAAAAAAAAAGGAGACAAATCATCTAGTTAGCTGGAACCAGAACCGATTAACGAAACTAATACAAGACAAAATAGCAATGAAGCCACAAAAACAACTACAACAAAATAAAACTCGTGTAAGATGGAGATGCTTTGGGGAAGCCATATGTTTCCAAGAGGGATAATGGAGAAAAATAAAATTCTGATATCGTATTTATCTAGTGTAAAAAATTCTTACAGATATCATGAGAGAAGGAGATTTATGACGACGATGCAGAAAATTAGCGTTAAGAACGAGTATTTTGGTGTAGATACATATCGCTCCTTTATTGCAACGTAGTCATATCTCAAAAAACGTAATTTTTGAGCTAATAATGCAGAAATATTCGTCGTATCGTTCTTCAGTTGGTGTAGAAAAAAATTTATACAAATATCTCATTGTCTCAAGTCTTCTGTTTTGACGAACAACATAAAAATGAAATAAGTTGCACGTACATAAAGTTAAAATATATATATAAATAAAATAAAATAAGTATAATTTTTGTAAAAAAGCAAAAGCTTTTCACCACGAATGATTATATAAAATTATTTAAAAATTCTAAGCTTTCATGCAAACATAGTGAAAATGTTTAATTGTGAGCCCAAATGAGAATACAATTATTTTCTAAAAACTTCTTTCACGTTTTTTTTTTGGTTTCTTAATTTTAAGACACATAAGCGGGCTATAAAAAAATTTGCTGGTTCTTATCATGTAACATGTATATTTTAATTGTGTATCATTGAATGATGATGGATGCTGTTTCTCTTCGTACAATTGTAATTATGTTCAAGCATTCTCGGTCATAATTTTTATGTTCACTGTTTGGAAATGTTCAAATTAAAGCAATTTTCTAACAGCGCTAATGATCACTTAAAATAAAAACAACTAAAAATTCAAAAAAAGAAATATTAAAGAAATGTAATAAATACGCGAAAAGAAAATCTCACGCACTTGAAAAAAAGAAAAATAACAAGAGTATCAAAGTATAATTAACAACTTTTTCCCAACAGAAAATCGTTGGCAAAGAACACATCCATCCACTCATGTACGCGCGCACGCAAAGCTAAACAAGCAAAAACAAACACTACACCACACTGACTGACTGACTGACTCACTTACTGTAATTCGTATAATCTGTTTTGTTTTGGTTTGTTTTGTTTTGCACTACACACATAAAGTAGAAGTGGCAGGCAGAAGAAGCAGCTACAAGAAAATTTTAGCAGCAACAAAAAAATAAAAAAAAATGTAAAGAAAAACCAGTTGAGTTAGTTTCCTTCCGGATTCAATTATTTTTCTTCTCGTTGCCATATTTATTCATGATCCCGTATTTGGCGCCGTCTTGCTTGTTTTTGTTGTTGCTGTTTGGAAAACCAAAATCATGATCATGACCAAAGGCAAAACAGAGAAAAAATACAACCAGACGCAGCATTCACATGAACAACACCAACAACAACAACAACCAACAACAACCATGAAGAAATCTATTGCAAGTCAGTGTGTCAGTAGTGTAATGTTCATTTTTATTATTAATGTTTTTATTTTTGTTGTTGATGTTGTTTATTTCACAACTTTACGAATCACTGCCATGTAAGTTTAGCCAACCGATATCATGAGTATCGTCATCATCATTTTACTTAAACCATATGGAATTTTGTAATGATCATTATAAGGGGCGCTTCATATCTACAAGAGAGTTTCAATATTTTTTTGATTTACTTTTGCAAACTTTATCAAAGTCTTAAGGTAGGATCACACGATTGCCGCACCAGATTTGCATTTGATGGGGGAAAAGCAGCACAATATTGTTTTCGATTGCCGTTGGGGACAATACATTGTGGAATCACACGATTGGCATACAAAATAGACCGATAATTGGTGCAATGCGGCAATTGTGTGATCCTGCCTTTAGAACTATAGTTTTTAATAAAATCTACAGAGAGCGAGACAAAAGAAAATCTCGATAAACATTACGGTGGGTCTGCTCCGTCAGATTACATGGTACAATATTGGATTGCTGAATTTAAATGCGGCCGAAAAAGCACTGCAACAATACCATCAATAGGAAGGCCAAAAGAGGTGGTTACTGAAGAAAATATCAAGAAAATCCACGATATCGTTACGAATGATCGCCGAGTCAAGTTTCGTGAGATTGTTGAAATGGTAAACATATCATATGAACGTGTGTTCAATATTTTGCATGAACATTTGCATATGAAAAAGCTATCGGCAGGATGGGTGCCGCGTTTGCTCAGTGTCGAACAAAAACGAGTTCGACAGACCACTTCACAGCGGTGTTTGGACATAATAAAGCAAAATCCTGTTGATTTTCGGCGTCGATTAATAACTGTTGATGAAACGTGGGTCCACCACTACACAGCTGAAACCAAAAATCAATCGAAACAATGGATGGAAGCTGGTGGAAGTGCTCCGAAGAAGGCGAATACAGTGAAATCGGCTGGCAAGTTTATGGCCACTGTATTTTGGGATGCACACGGAAAATTGCTCAAATGATATTTTAAATAAATAAATCAAATATAATAAACGATTCATGCATAGTTTTACTCAATAGTTTTGTGGGTTAAGGTGGCGCCTTAACGCATGTGCCTTGCATTATTTTATAATAGCATAAGGAGGCCGGAAAGAAAATCTAAAAACGTTACGAAATGAAAGAATTAAAATTTGTTCACTTTCTTTCTATGATTCCTGTGATAGACATCTTAAATTAAAGCTTAACATGCCATTTATCGAATAGAAAATAAAGCATAAAACTACTTAATCTATCAGATATTATAGACTTTTGACCGACCACCTCTTAAGACACATCTGTAACTTAATCTTAATAGCATTCGTAACTGGGACAGAAGAAACTTTCATGTCATGTCCTTTCATAAATTGCTGAACAAGCTTTTTATGATTATTATTTAAATCTGAATTAGGGAGCTTTTTCCAGATCTTATACGAACATATTGCAAGTAAATATGCACGTATTAAAGTGCCATTCGATGCGTATGAAATCCCCCACATTAAAAAGTTTAGCAAAGATGCAAGATATTTTCACAAACAACAACGCCGGTTGATGATGAAGAAGATGTTTGGGATGCTCAATATGATAGTTGTGGTTTGGTTGGTTTTCTTCCTTTTAAAGTTATTTTTAAAAGAAAATGGAAATATTTATATTCAGTCTACAAAACCATGTACAATTTGCTCACATACATACATGCAGACGCATGCACGTTGTTATCATGTGTCAGATTCGCAGCGGCTTAAATTGTATTTTTGTCATTTTATGCGTGTTTTTTTGTTGTACTTTTATACCAGAAATCGTTTGACATTTGTGTTTGGCTATTGCAGATCGCTGTGGCATTTTTCCTATGAAAACTAATCAATAATCAATTAAATTTAGTTTAATTGAGAGAAATTGGAGAAATGCGAATATGGTGCAATTTTACATGACGATTACAAAAGATCGTTTGTGGCAAACTAACAACTTGCTACTGACTGGCGGCTGTTCAGTTAGTCAGATGGTTCAATTGGCTGATCGAATGTTCGATTAAACGTTCGATCGATCTATCTATCTATCTTTCTATCGTTCAATAGTTAGATGGATGGATGAATGGATGGAGTGATGGCACTTGGGCGAAAGTGTTAATTGACATTTTTTGTTTTTATTATTTGGGAAAGTTTTTTTATTCCATTTTTATTCCACAATATCTTTTCCGAAAAACAGTAAAAAAATATCAACATCTTTGCAGTTGATACATGTTGAAACATACATACATAATTGAAATGTGACTTTTTTTCTATTAATTTTATGATTTTTCTGCTTTGTTGCTCATTTTTGTGTGTAAAATTATACCAAACATATTTTAAGTGAAAATATATATTTAAAAATGAAGAACTTGGAAAAAGTTGTGTAAAACGAAATCAAACGAAGGCAAAGAGGAAACTATACGCAGTGGATTCGCACTAACACGAAAACTTTCTTAGCAAAAAAAGAAAAATAAAACAAAAATAAACTACAAATAACGAAAGACTTAAGACACAAGTTGATTTCCATGTCTTTCACAGTTCAATCACTTGCACTCACTCACTCACTCACAGTTGATTATTGATTGATTTGAAATGAATTAATATCTGACTCAATTTTCCAAACTCTCGAAATTTCCAACTTTCATTTTAAAGATAGTACGAGTATGATGAAAATTTTTTTTCGACTTATACTTTGTTTGAAAAAATGAAATTATTTATTATAAAACAGTAAATTTGGAGTACTTCGTTAGACAGATCGAAATTTTCTTGAAAAAGAACGAGTTTCTCAAAGGATAAGAAGAACTTGATTTGCCTCAACATTATTAAGGATTCTCTGACGATTTATGTAAGTATGTATGTGCGTAAATATGTACATATACAACTTATGTCTGCATTAGGTACCACAAAAGATTATTTAACTGAATCAGCCCAGATTTCGATTTTCAATTTCAATTATTATTTAGTAAGAAACTTAAGGCCGAATTAGTTTCTACGTTCTGTTCTGCTACGAATCAGCTGTTTTGTTTCTGTTCAATTAAAAAACTATATGTGCGGTTTGTTGTTACTTTTTCGTTCTATTCTGTTGCGAACTATTCTGCAGAGTTAAGAGTGCATATGTATTATTATATTAAAGATTTAAAAAACTTTTGTTTGTTGAGGGTTTTTAGCTAGTCTATATACATGCATTTCATTGGTGCTAAAGCCAAATCATCAGTAGACCTTAAGCCTAATTTTTAAATGTTTCAAACCTCTTTACTTATACAAAAGCTTTTAAAAACTCAATGAGAGTTATACAAATTACAATAGTATAAGCATAGCAGGCTTTGAAACAAATTATTATATTCGATATGAATCTATTTTATTTTTTTAGCACCAATGAAATGCATGTATATAGACTAGCTAAAAACCCTCAACAAACAAAAGTTTTTTAAATCTGTGAAAAAAGATATCGAGGCAATCTCGATTAATATAAATTTAATAATTATTATATTAAAAATTTTAGTTTTTCGTGGTTTGAAATATTATAAATTTTGTGTTAAAAGACAGAAAATTTAATTTAATTAAAATTTTTAAGGATTTATAGTATACTATTTATGTCAAATAAAAAATATTTTACAAAAATTTACACATTTCATTTCTATACTTACATCGTCTACATCCGAAAGATCAGACAGACAATAAGTAATTAAGAAATATTTTCTACAGAAAAGAAAGGTACAGAAGTATAAACTTTATAATTAATGTGATAATTCAAGAATATGGCAACGGATTGGTACGAATATTTTGTATGGTTCCACCATCATTATCATCATCTATTTAACAAAATTCTGAAGAAATACATTTCATCCTGCGTCTTCACTTGTCATGGGTCCATTAGATTTTTATAAGAAAACATTTTCTAATGGCGTTCTAGTTATTCAACGCCCATTGGACAGAAACAGCGATTCGAGACATAAAAACAGAACTTAGTTTAAAAAATTCCACAACGAAGTTATAAATCTGTTCAAAACCACTTTAATACAAGAAGATCACTATAGAGAAGTTCGACTGTATATTCAACAAACAAAAAAAGTCCACCAAAAGTGCTGTACATATAGTTGTGCTGCATCATATAGTTTCACGAAAGAAATCGAAAAATCGCAAGGATCCAATCAACTCCGAAAAACCGAAAAATTTTCGTTATTCCATTTAATTTAACACATGTTAGAAAATGCATCGAAAGCTCTTTAAACTAATCGGAAAGCCAATATTTTACTTAAAAAATCGGTAACTCCGGTAAAGTTATTCCGAAAATTTAAAGAAAAATAATATTTAGCACATACTCCTACAAGTTTCCCAAATATACTGGGAACATTTAATATCAATAAAGAAGCCGAAAACTAGCAAAAACCTATAAAGTCTCTAAAGAACTATTGAGCCTGCAAAAAATTAAAGCTACTCCGAAAAAAATTGAAATCTTCGAAATTTAAAATTTTTCGAAAACGCACCAAAATACCTTAAATTCATCAGAATCTCATAATTTCGCTAAAGAAATCGAAAATTGCAATACACGTGGATACTCCGATAAAAATACCGAAAGTGCGATACATAAAATATTTTCGCAAATGCAGCGAAAATGATTTCCGAAACACATAGATTATCTAAGAAAATTAAACAATCACTAAATTCAAAGATACTCCGAATAAAACGAAGGCCTCATTTAAAAAATGTTTTTGGCAAGTCATTCGTCACTTTTGTTAAATGTCAAAAAACGTCTACACTCTGTTTTTCCCAGCAGAACGACGGCCATAGACAGATCTCATTTAAAGGTTTTTGTTTTTTTTATTTGCTCAACTTTTTTTAATTTCTTAAATTGTTCTTATATTTTCGAATGGTTTATGAATATATTGAATTTTTTTAAACTTCTTACTTGTAAATCAGTTTAATAAGACGAGTATTTTTATATAAAAATTTTGATGTCGACGATTTGTGAACAACTCGGGCTAAGCATTTTTCATATGTTACCTTCTTTGGGAAGGGGTTAGTGTAGACACTACAGATGGTGAAAGTGAGAAAGCTTAATTAATTCTTTTACAACTCTGCTATTGCGAGCGTTTTGTTAATTCTTTCATAGCAGTATTGCTGCGCTTTTAATGTCAAGTAGGCGCATTCATTGTTGTTCGCCGACGATTTCGCTAAAATACTGACGAAAGGGAGCCACTCACTAGTAACAATTGCTGCCGGTGCTGTTCAATGACCAGTGCTATGCGTTTGACACTTAAACAGTTCAACCACAAAAAAATACAATCGCACACTATTGCACATCTGAAAAATTCTAGATGTTATCACTTACCTGAAACTGGGTTCGAACCGACGTTCTCAGCTATCGGTGGCCTCGTAGACAATACGCTACCTCATATTCAGCCCACAGAATATTATTTTTTGTTTTATTTTAAAAATAATTTGCAACTTTTCTTCCTTCTCTTCGAAAAGGGTTTATTTAGTTAATAAAATCTTAGTGACGCATTCGCATGCCATTTCAAAACGATCGTATGTTTTTTGTCAATGAAAGGTATAAAATAAATAATTTACTTTTTTATCTTGATGACTTTTTTCTCAAAATATTATTTCGTCCAATTTAATTCTAACGTGATTTTGCTATGTCTTCCTTAACAGAAGAAGACAGACATTTGACAAAATAATGGTAACATAACACTTTTAACCGCAGACAAATATTTATTAAGTTTAACAATTTCCTCTATAACCCAAAAGATAAATGTATATGCCAATAATATTATACATTTTATTTATTTTCATTTAACTTTTGATTAAACATCATTTAAATTTGATTAAAAATTTGCACTAAAATAGTGATTACGGGCCTTCATAAAATATTTGTCTAGTCCGAACTAAGCTTAAGCTTGTTGCTAATTTGGCGTAAATTTTGATCTTATAGAGTGACGTTTTTTTAATTAATCTGCATCTAGTCCGCTACAACATCTGTAAAGTTACTGCAGTTAAACATATTTATTGTCTACTTAAGTGACAGTTTTTCGTTGCTTCTATCTTCTGTTAAATATAAACTACACTTAATTTTCCTTTTCAAACACCTTAAAATAATCGTGGAACAACAGATGCTTAATTTCACCATACAAATGATGTTGAAATATGGGTCAGAAGTAAAACTTTTATTTATTTATACATTAAAACTACTGCAGAAGAAAAGAATAACAAAATAAAAAAAATAAAAAATACAGATCGTTGTAACAAATGACAACATTTTACATTTATTCCTATAAATCAGCACAAAAATATGGGTAATCATAATTTATACAACAACAAATAATAATGGAAAAAAAGACTCTGCCACACATCAAAAACAACCACACAATTGATGCCATTAGAATCTAAAAAAAATAATAAGAAA
Source organism: Gymnocheta viridis (assembly GCA_956483585.1). NCBI lineage: Eukaryota > Metazoa > Arthropoda > Insecta > Diptera > Tachinidae > Gymnocheta > Gymnocheta viridis. The sequence goes on along the minus strand of OY101441.1, from coordinate 2,588,517 downwards.
AAAATAATAAAAAAATGATACGATATTAAGTAAAATAATTGCAAGGAGAAAGTCTCTACCACAAAATGTTGTACACATTTAGACCCAACAAACAAAAAGTCAAAGGCCTGAACTGTATGACGGCATTACGATTTCATTTAAATTTCCATTCCCAAAGCTTTTTTGAATCTAGACCTAAAGGGTTGGGCTAAAAATTTGAGTTTGAATTGATATCGCAAAAATAATTTTTAAATAAATACTTTTTTACAAATGCGAAAACGCAAATGAATTGTGTTTGATTTCAATTTAAGATTTTAAAATATTTTACATTATAAAACCTGTATTTATTATTTTTTCATCAATTAAATATTTTCAAAAAAATTGTTATACAACCACAAATCTTCTTCACCTTACGATTGCAATAAATCGTAGCTTTTTACAAAAAATGCAAACAGCGGTTATCTACACAGATTTTGGAAAAGCATTTGACAAAGTTAATCATATATGTACTTCTTATCAAGAAACTTCGAATAATGAGATTTACAGATCTAAGCATAAAATGGATATATTCGTATTTAACAAACAGATCACAGACAGTTCGTTTCAAAAACACATTTTCTAAAAGCATAGCCGTACCTTCAGGTGTACCCCAGGGTAGCCATTATTCTTACAGCAATAAATTTTCATCTATCCTGATGCATGCTGATTACGTAAAAGTTTTTCTAAGTTATAATAAATTTTTGGATCATAAACTGCTTCAAATGGACCTGGACTCACTTTATGAGTGGTGCAACGTAAACTTAATGGAGCTTAGTTTGAATAAATGTAAATTAATGCGATTTGTGAGATCTAAACAAATTACTGCAAACTATTTTCTTGGTGATCATCAATTGGATTTGGTTGACAGTTTTCTAGACTTAAGTACTTTACTAGACCCTAAGCTGAATTTTATCTCACATATAACATTTGCAGTAAACAATGCCAGGGGGATGCTGGACTATATCATACGTTGGGCAAAAGAATTTAATGACCCATACATTGGGAAAGCATTATACATGTCACTGGTACGTCCGATTCTAGATAATGAATCAATAATATGGGATCCTATTTATCAAATTCACTCTGATGCAATTGAATCGGTGCAAAAGCAATTCCTGTTATTTTGTCTTCGAGGATTACGTTTTAACTCAGTTAAATTGTCTTCTTACTCTGCACGACTTGCCCTTAAGCTGACTAATTTAAAAAGCCGTAGAAATGTGTTGAATGTATCTTTTGTCTTCAATATTATTAATGGTGATATCTGTTCTGGATTTTTGATCAATGAAATTTCGCTTAATGTTCCTCAATGTACATTCCGTAATTTCATTCCTCTATCAGTAAAAGTTTTTAGAGCTAATTATGCTGATGCCGATCCTCTTAGAAGAATGTGTAACACATTTAACCAGTTCTATAGATTTATAGACTTTTTATTAAATGTCGATGTAGTAAAAAATGCAATTATAAATTTTCTAAATTCATAACAAATTGTTGTATGATTTTCTGTAGCTGTCGCCGCATTTTTCTTCGTTACTCTTAGCTGTCTTCGGATTTTGCCTTTTTGCCGAACGTGAGATTGGTTGCCCACTGTCACTCGAGCAATTTTGCTTAAGTTTTGTCGCAGTGGCATTTTTTGTTATTGTTTTTTGGATATGTGCTGGCCATATTTGGGTGACAAGCATTCATTGATGTATATGTACATAGTTCATTTTGGTGGCCTGTTATTTGGTGTACCCACTGCAACAGCTTTAATGCACCTAGCTTGTGATTCCACCAGTGAAAATTAAACAAGCATCAATTGATTGGCCCATTACACCAAACACTTTACCCATGGGTTGTACAGCTGACAATATAAATAGCGTCTTGTATAAGCCACCACCCGTATCTCTAAGGCTCTTTTGGTTTTCTCTATTTTTTTAGTCCGTGACTTTAAATCTGCTCAGGTCTAGAGTAAGTTCGGATAATGCGGAACACCTAGTTTTTATTTAACAATAATGTTTTGAAGCTTAATTCGATTAGAGTTATACCAGCTGGTATTCTACTACAGATCTTAAGCTTACATTCAGGAAAGTGAAAGAGTCTTTAGAGCCCAAGTTTTAGAGATATTTGAGAGAAAGTGAAAAAACCTATGTCAGCCATTGAAAAAATTGGCGGGTAATATGACCGTAGCAAGTGATCTCCGTGTAGTTAAAAAAAATGTCCTAATTTTCTAAAATTAAACTGGACTTGCAATTAAGCTTAACTGATTAGAGTACTTCATAAGGATTTTCAGGCCAGGGAAATACTTGTTTTATCTAAACATATAGTTTTTTTCTTTTTTCTGTTTCTCATTTCCTTATTTGGCTTTTCTTTGGTATACCACATTAGCCGAACTCCAGTTAAATGGCAGACATTTTTCAGTGAACCCAAAAAAAGTCAATCACAAAACTATTAAATCTTTTTATGATTTATTACTATTATGAGATCTAGTATTCATCAAGCTTGATTTTATCAGCTTTTAGTTCCACACCACAATACCCGAACTTACTCTATAGATAAAAAGTTCAATAGGTTTCTTCTATAGCATACAAACAAACGTAATAACCTTTTTCATTTACAAATTTGGACAGCTTTTTCCAGCTAATTTTGAAAAGATCTTTATTTTCATTAAACTCAAAAATGTTGTTGCGAAAGCAAAACCACAAGTGACTGATTTTAACATTTCATTCTCAATGTTAACGACACATTCGCAGCACAGAAATCGGATTTTATATGAAAACTTTTACGTTTTCATTCGAGTTGTCTATCGAGTCACTGTTCGTATAGAAATAATGTAGAGAAATCGAAATTAATTTTCTTTCTCATAGAATGAGAATGAACGTGTTCTTTCTTAAATCAGAAATAGGCTATAAATAAATAAACAATAAAAATTGGAAGTTATAATAATGCAAAACTATTTATCGGGCAGACAAAATCCTACCTTTAAATAAAGGCAAGTTGTAATAATGGCAATAAGAGTTTTATAATTAAATTCTTTTGTTAGCGGAACTATGGTGCCTTATGGATCTGTATGGATGTGCTCTTAATGAAATTCAAAACAAAGTTAGGAAAAAGATCTATTATAATACCGAATGGAATATATTCAATAGATATGGATGAGTAACTTTTCACTCACGCTCATGCACGCTCACGTTGATGTACGTTCACGTGAGTGCAATACAGTTAATCAAAATTACGAAAACTCACACTCACGAAATTTTTAAGAAGCAAAAAATATTATTTAATTAAGAAAAGAATAAAAAATTAAATGACAAAAATTACAATGAAGAAAAAAAATCACGATAAAATCACGCTAAGAATCTACTCATGCGACTTCACTCTCGCTGCATTATTTCATAACCACTTTTATGCACGAGTGGTCGCGCTAATCATGTGAGCGGTGCCCATTTTTAATATGAATCTCTTAAGAACATTCGATGTTGGTGGCAAAAGATTTGTTCAAAGTTCCAAGCAATTGTTTCTGTTTTGATCCATTAACTTTATTTATTACCAATTTAATTTCCCTGGCAGGGTCAATATATGTCAAATCGATTCAAATCCGTTGTTTCATCCGTACAAAGCTGAACGAATCGGATTAATCCTTCACAGACGATAATAGTTTAATGGAAATTGAGCAGCGAAATTTAGTAAAAACATTTTGACTGAACGACGTTTTTGTCTTGTTCTGTTAGAATTACAAATTAATAAAATGAAATTAATTAATTTTTAACATTTGTGAAGCAATTTTATTGCAAATAACTCTCAACTTGAGTGTGTTTGCTGGGCTTATTCACAAAAACACATACAAACGCACTTGCATGCATTCATGCAGATAAAAACTCACCGACACATTTGCAGATTGTCTGCAACAACATTGTGGGATTTATTTAAAATTTAAGAAGAAACAAAAAAAAAACATGATTCTTAAGAATAGTTTCTACTTAATAGGAGCCACTTACAGCCAAGCAGTGTTATTCAAATGGTGGGGATTTGGGAAATCATACTCCCAAACAATGTTGCAAGGAATCTTGATTTGTTAAGTAGAGTGTTTTTCACTACTTATAGAAGACCAAGACAGAAATATCTGATATTTCTAAAAGGTAAATATGTGTTTGCAAGTGAATTAAATTCAAAACTAAATATTTTTTTAGAAATATATTTTTAAGCTATTGCATAGATTTTATCGCGGGCTTTGAACGCGGCGACCGAATCAAGAAATTCCGTAACGGAAAATCCTAACACCAAGTTTGTTTATTAAGTCTTTTGTTTTTTAAGTATTTGAATCGCCTAGCTTATGTTAACCCCTAAAGTATGCTATTGATTTCATTAACATACAGTATTGCCAGAACAGATTTTTACATGTAGGAAAACACAAAATGGCGTACTTACGAGCAATCGTGGTTGACATAAAACGATATACACAAACAAACAGACAATTCGTAGGTTTTTAAACGGTATTTTCCGGATATTTAGAGGATATCAAGTCTCAAACTTATGTTTCTTATTTCAGTTACCATAAACCTATAGTTTCAATGATAAAAATTCCTGAATAACCTAAATGTATTGTAAGATAATAAAAATATTTTAAACCATATTAACTTCTAATTTATTCAATAAAAGAAAAAAAATTGTTTTCTTATCGGTCAACACGCTCAAAGAGTGTAACTTGAATTAATATCAAAGAAAAAAAAAATACTGCATAATTAGAAAATAAATAAATAATTATAATTGCATAAGTTGATAAAAAAAATGTTATGCAATAGCTTTGCCGCGGCAGTCCCCGAGTGCCACACGTCTTTTTATTTCACCAGGCGGGTTACAATTTCTGAAAGCTTATCGCCTTTAGAAATTGTTAGAATGAATCAGTACTGTACAAGATATTGATTTATTTGCATTATTTTTGCGATTGGTCCCACTGTGCTTTGGTTGCGTCATTTGTAGTGTTATGTGTTTTGTTTTTGGTGGTAAATTGCATTGACCAAAAGTATAATGGGAATAAATTTTTTGTGTTAAAAAGAGTGTAGCAAAAAAAGTACCGGGATACACTCACAGCGTGCCTCGTGTGTACTCAGCTTTAATGTTAATTAAAATTAACAATATTATTGTCTTGGCCGAATTGGAATCTCGAAGAGCAGCAGCAATTGATAAAACAGTTTGTGTGCCACTGAATAAAAGTCATGAAATGCAAATAAACCCACATAAAAAGAATTGAACGAATGAATAAAAATTGCAATTTCAACGTCGTTTATATGTGTGTAAATGTTCATAAATAAATGAATGAATGATCGTTAAGCTAGACAGCAACAAAAGGAGTGGGGCTCAAGACTCTTAAATCACCCACTCTCTCTTACACTTTAACATTAGAACTCATGGCTGCATTAATACACTAAAACGAGTACAATAGAAAAGAAGAAAAATAAAAATAAAAAAGAACGAAATAAAAAATGCTGGAAAGGAAATTTAGTATTTTATTCAAATTAATGTAGGCCACGAAAATTTCAATTGCAATTGCAATTTTCTTACATTTTCCAGCTCAAAGGTCTTTAAGAAATACTTAACATCAACTAGAAAAGACATGCTAAACAGAGCAAACACGGTACAAAATAAGAATAAAAGAGACCTAAAACCGAAACTTGATAGTTGACTCGAATGCACTCGTATTGAAAATACTTTTTGGAAAGTCAATATGGAACAGGAAGTCAATAATATACTCCAACAACATTTTCTCAAAAAAAAAAAAAAAAATAATAATTTCTTAATACAAATAGGAGTTTTGCCATTATAGAGACAAAAAAAAAATGCTTAAAAAAAGCAACAGCAACAGCAGCAGCAGTAGAAGGAGAAGAAGAAGGCTCAAGAAAAAAAACCTCTTAACAGCAGAAAGAATTATGAATAGCAAATAGCAATTTTATTTCATTTTACTTAGTTTTTTTTCTTTTTCATTTACTAACGTTTTAATACAACTTTCTCGTTTAGGCAAAAGTAGAAAAAGAAAATATACATAAAGATTTTCACTTGAACTTTAAAGATGCAGTCAAAGCCAACAACACAGGCCTGTATATAGAAGAGTCTTAAAAAACACATCATCATACAGTTTTTTCAGTTTTTTTTCAGTTTTTTTTCAGTTTTTTTTTTGGTTTAGAAACTCTTAGAGTTTTCCTCAATTTTCAAGATCTTTATTTTTTTGTGTACAACATGTTGTAGTAAAGTTTGTTTTTTTTTTGTATATTTTTTTTCTAAAGGTAAAGTATGTCAAGCATTACGTTTAAGATCAAGTACATCAGAGATATAAAAACAAGCAAATGGCCATCAAACTCTACCAATAGCAAAAGAATAAAGAAAAAACCAAATAGCTACATTAAATAGCCTTAAAGTCATTGTGAAAAGAAAATCTCTTAATATTAAGGAAGCTAGAAACAACAACAACAACAACAGCAAAATATTAATAAAAAATAGTGAAACCCCCGAAGCTTTAAGAAGAAAAGACAAGAAAAAAATTTCAAGTTAGATTTTAGCAATTTATCGTTATCTACTTTATGACGATTATTAGTTTTGCACACTGGGCTGCGATTAAGATAATCAATTTTGTTTTATGTGTTTTTAAAATTCTGTTAACTTTGATTTGGTTTATCTTGCCAAAAGGTGATCTTGACAAAGATGCTTTGTACACTCCTCACCGCACAGAAATTCCTATAGCATTCATTTGTGATCCGATAATGTATTATTGATCCTTATAGATCGCGGATTCGTGTACCGCGAAATATCACATAAAAAAGTTCATCAAATTCAACTAAGAAAATTAGTTTCACTAAAAGCCGCAAATTAAGAAAATAATCGTGATTTTTCTAGCAAATAAAAATTTTAACAAAAAATCACAAACTAAAAAAACGAATTTCAATATAAACTAGAAATTTTACCCTAAACAAAAAATTAAACAACTAAATTTTAAAAACCTTTTAAATAAAAAAAAAAATAGTCAAAATTTATATGTTCAACACAAACATGGAAATTTGTTTAATTACATTAAATTTTATAAAAAATTCACAAAAATCTAATCTATCTATATTTTTAATAGGCAAATATGTTTTTTAGATGCCTTTTACGGCCGTAATACTGAACCGATTTTGGAAAGGTTTATATGTTTTAAACGGGTTCTTACATAGATGTGCATAATCTTAATTTTATTTAAATCGGTTCAATATTTAAGGAGCTATAAGCGTTTAAAGTTATTACTAACACATGCATACTTATTACACATGCATGTAGCAGCTTCAACCTGGAAAATAAACAAAGTGTGCATGTGTGTTTGTCCAATTTACTTTTGCATAGAAATCAGACCGAGTTTTAAGTTGTTTATTTAGAATATTTTTTGTGTTTATATTTTATCGTATGTATTTAAATGTTTAGCATTAATTTCTAGAATGCAGTCGATTGAGTCCATCGCTGGATACACTAGTATTAATTAAAAGAAAGACTTTTGAAAAAATTAATCAAATTCTCAATCTCAATCTAAATATCAAAATTTCACAAATAAAATTTAACATTCACAAAAATAAAATAAAATCATAAAATATTATGAAATTTGAATTTTGAAAAACTCTGAAAACTGAAATTTCACCAATAAAATTTCAAAACAAAAATTTCACAAAACAAATAAATGCCAATTTCCCTAAAGGCAAACATACCCGAAACTAAAGCAATGAGAGTGCTCTTCTAAATTCTCAATAAACGATCAAGAAATCAAGAGATATTCCGGGTTTTGAAAGCAAATGACAGTTTTGCTGTGCTAATAAAAGTCTGGAGATCAAGCATTTTTTCCAATCTACACTCTTATTCGGCGGTGGAACCATGTTTCTTATTCGGAACTTATTCGGCAACTGCAAACATTTTTCAGCAGATGAATGCGTAAAATTTTTGAAATATGGTGGCCTCTAACAGTGTCTAACGAAAGCTTACTAAATAAAAATTTACAAATTTCTATCGAAAATGAAATTACGAAACTTAAATACGGCTGGTTGGGGCTTTCGCTCAGAAAAGATGAAAGCGAAATTACACACTCTGCCTTGGAATGGAATCCTCAGGAACAGCGAGGCGTTGGAAGATCTAGAGCGACTTCGAGAAGTACCGTTGTCAGTGAGATCACAAAAAAACCTTTAACCAGCTTCGATAAATAGCAAGGAGTAGGACACATTGGAAGAACTTTGTAAATGAGATTTATTTGTGGTGTTTTCTTTGCTACACAAAAAATTTCATCTTTCTGAAAGGTGCATGTATAAAATATCTTGCAGATCTTGTAATAAAGTAATTTGTCATTTCACTAGAAAAAACCACAATTTATGAAAAAGTGCAACGCCCTGCTTTTAACAATTGACAGCTAAGTTTTTTCTATAAAATATAAGAAAGGAAAGGAGGATGAATCGAATAATTGACTGATTGTCATTTCTGCACATATAATGGATGCCGCAATATCCATATTAAAACTTTTTTGTTGAAAATGGCTTGAAATGATTAACAATAAACTATGTAAATGGGAAAATACAGCTGCCTGATTGACTGACGATTTATCGACCCAAAGTTTCAGCGATTTTTTAATATGAATTCTTTTTTTTTTAGAGTCATTTTATAACAACAAATTCAGTGAGATTCTATATTACTCACAATCTAGCATTAACAATGTGATGTTTTCTAATAATTGATCTGTAAAACAGAAGACAAATTAATTGTAAAAACGTAACTTTAACTGCCGAATTCAAAGTAGTTTTTACCCAACTTCGTTTGGTAACACTATCAACACTGTGGATCTACTATATGAGGCAAAAAGTGCGATGCCTTTCACCTTTAATGAGGGTGATTTTCTTTTAAATAAAACACTACCCTTCCACAGAGCAAAACATTTTTAAGAAACGAACACCAAATTACACTTTCTACATAGAAATCATGATCCAATAATACAGGTCTGTTTAATACTCCAGCTGATTCTTTGAAGCGTTGTGTTTTTTAATGGTCGACAATTGTTAAGCTGTCAAAAGTTTTGTGTTGAAATCAGTGATGGAAAATTACATTTTGTAAACAACAAACATTAAAGTCGCATCATACAATATTTTGTACAGCCGACGGTTGTATTTTCGCCGCCGTTGCTGTAATTTTCTTATTGTTAGCAGATTTTAGTCGCCGTCAACGATATTTGTGATTAGCGTTCTCAACGTATAAAATTTCAGTTCAGCTTGGAATTGTATATAATGACATTTCTAACGTAACGACGTAAGCTCTTTTGATAGTTTTCGACATGAGTAACAGACACACTTTTTTCTCACTTTTCGAGAATCGATGGAATATTTTGTTTCACATCTTTTCGACACGAGAAATTCTCGCCAAAGTTAGAGAACATGGGTATTATTAGATCATGAAGGAAATGTTAATTTTTTTCGAACATGTCATAATAATAAAAATTATATGCAAAAAAAATTTTTAAATTTCAACCATGATTTCATTGAAAAGTTTTTGTAAACTTAAATTAAACTTAAAATTAAAAAAACGTTATATTACAATTACATGTGATAATTCCCTAGAGGCCATGGACATTATGACACTTTTGAAAATGTCATCCGTCTTGGCGTATTTGTTTGCTTTAACAATCTATGGTGTACCATGGTGCTGCTGCTGCTGGTGCTGATTACGATCATGATAGTTGTGATCATTATAGTTGATGTCATTATAATAAATTGCTTTGGCTTTAGCACGAAATGTTCTCAAATGTTAAATTTTTATTGCCACAATTTTTCTTTTATTTTTCTAAACTTTTTTTCTTTATTGTCGTTATTATTGTTGCAGTATTTTAGAAAATTATATACAATTTGATTACTGACTAAACAAACTACTTTGGTTGTTCGGTAGGCTAGTAGGCAGGGAGCAAGCAGCAGGCAGCAGGCAGGCATGCTGCTGTATTTGACCGCAGTGAAAGTATTGTGTGAAAATATATATGTATGTATGTATGTATGAATGTATGCATATATGTATGTATAACTTTTTTCTTCAACAACTACATTCACATTTTTCTTTAATGGTTTAAAGGAAGAGTCATTGTACAGATTAAATGCTTGGAAAGAAAATTACTAAGAAGATGGAAATTTTCTTTTCCTCTGCTTTAGTTTTTTTTCTCGCATGTAGATGATGTGAATGTTTAATAAATTATATTTGAATATTTATGTTTCTTTGTATGTGCTAGTTTGTATGTATGTTTGGGAAGTGGTTAAAGATGACAATTTGAGTTGTTGTTTTATTTAGTTGGATTTCTGGTTTCTTTTTATTTTCTATTTTTTTTTTGTTGTAATTTGCATTTTCGCTTAGAAAAGAAAACGTAACTAATTATTAAATATATAATCTTGGTAACTTTCTCGAAAATCTTTAAAAACTGGGTAAAAGTTTCAACGGTTCTGATTACACTATTTGTTTAGACTCGAGAAACTGAAAGTGCGAATATTTGAAAGCAATTTTAGTTTGTATTTTTATGAGTTGTTGCGAAGTCTTACTGAAACATAACGTTTGTTCCTTAAGTCTTTAGATTTTATACCACCATCCCACTTTTCCACAATTTTTTTTAAATTGTATTAAAATAATTTATTTTTTATTTCGATAATTGCAACAAGTTTCTTAAAGTTTGCGGGGACAACATTATTAAAAGTTTCTTCTTCAAAGATTGGAGTTGTTGCTGTGAACTAATTAATTTATTACTTGACTTGTGTAAATTATTTGATAAAGTATTTCTGTAAGTATCATGATTGAATGATCGGAATACTCTGCCAATTAACAATCGAGAAAGTCAACTTAAATCTTTGCATTGCTCTTTAATTTGATGAATAATAAAACTGAATTCCCCACTCCCCAATTTGGCGATTGCAAATCATTACCTTTCAATAAAGAAAACCAAACAAATTTGCGCGTGTGACTAATTTCGGATTAATTAACATATTTCTTATAATCGAAAATAACTCTTTCCTTCAAACTTTGAAGAAATTTTTCTAGCTTCTTCTAAACAAATCTTAAACTGAAGTAATTTCGTAATTTATTTTTATCAAACTCAACTTGTATTTGTACTCTTGAGTTTTTACAAAAGCCAAGAAAAACTGAAGATAATGCTGCAAAGGAAAAATAAATAATTGAAAATATATAAATAAAAAAACAGTGATATTTAAAGCTCTAAGAAAGAAATTTAAGCTGTGGCAAACAACATACATAAGTTGTAATAGTTTCATAGTGACGGCGCGGTAGCAGCAGCCACATGAAAAAGTAACAGCAGCATAAGAGTAGAAGAAAAAGCAACAACGAAAATCTCACAAGCAAATCCATGCACTTTTCCTAAAAATCTAGGTCAACTTAATGAACAAACAAACTCCAACACAAATACATACATAAGTGTCTATGAAGTGTTTTGATTGTGCCGTTGCATTTGCCACACAAATATTTCACAAAAATTTAACAACGAGAGAAATGCTTAACACGATCAGATTGATCTTTGGTATGAATGCAATTAAATATTTAGGAATCGTCTTCAAAAATAATCATTATTTTCAGTAAATCGAGTGCTTTTTAATCGAAGGATTTGTGAAAAAAAATCAATGGACTTTTTATGCTGTAATGCTAAGGACACTAGACTAGGAGCGGTTCCAGCATAAAGATTTGGTAAGGAAATTCATTTGTTTTGGCAGCAAGAATATCCCTTTTTTCCACTCCCCTGAATATGTGCTTGATCAGTCTAGAGGACGCTGAGCCCCTGTTTTTGTAGACATTTCCAAAAAGGTTTCATAGTTTGTTTATGCGCAGAAACTTAAAAATTTACCAAAATATATTATACAGTAGAACACGAAAAAACTGCGGGCTTCTGACAATAAACACCAAAGCCCAAAACTTAGCTTATGTGGGTCATCCCATCTCTGACAAGAAGGTTTGACACTTGAGAATACTTCTGTTTGTATGATTTTTCCTGTTTGTATTAAGTGTTGGTCTTTTGGTGTGTTCTGACAAATGCAGCAAAATTTTATGACCAATATTTCTGTCCCCCTCCAATTTTGGAGTGTTTTTTCTCATATGTTGGAATAGAGACAAAAAATAACGTTATGTGGAGGACTTAGAGGGTTAATATGTTCCAAAAAAATATTTGCCGTAATATATTCTACAAAGTTGCTGAGCATATCCTACACTTCAGTAGTAAAGAACATATAATTTCATATACCGAAATGTTGCACAAACAGTCCAAAAGTGGTGGAAAACTTTAAACCCTTCCTAAAATAACATTCCGATATGATCTTTTAAAACGACAAGTAAATTTTTTTCTCTTCTCTGCCAGAAATGCATTGTCAGAACCCTGGATTTCAAGTCTGATTTTCAATTTCTTACTAGATTTGTTTGCTCGACAATAAAACCCAAATTTCTCAAATTTTCGTAGATAAATTATATGTCATTCGAAAGATCTCAGTTTCTTCTTTCCAAATCTAGTAAGAAATTGAAAATCAGATCATTAGCAACAAAATTACAGGCTTATAAGTGCGCAAAGGTACAAAAACCGGTTTTTAACCGTAAATCCGGATTTTGGAGGTGTCCGGCATATTTCACTATTGGAATATAGTTTTACTCGACAAGCCCTACAAGAAAAATAATATCCGGTCACAGGTTTTTTTCTTTGTCGCACTGTGTTATTCGAGTACTATTAAATTGCTTGCAGGTGATAAATTAAAAAAATCTTTTAACTAATATCACTAATATTTTAATTAAAATCTTATAATATTTTTTCTGTGTCATGAATTATAAAGCGGTGCCTTTCCCTTTTTCGATTCAGGTTATGTTTTTTTTCTTCAAGTTGTTGAATGAATGTAAGCATCTTTCATAGATCGGGATCGAGTCGAACATTTTTATTCTGTTAGATTAATGATATAAGAAGGACGTAATAATCTTGATCTGATATCGCAGCTTCCACTCGAATTTGTAAAATACAATATCTGAATTTTAAAATTTATAAAATTTCTCAAATTTAGTAAAGGGTCCGCCAGATAACTTTTTTTTTTGGAAAATGCTATAAAAAAACTACTGAATATTTTCTCAATTTTTTTTATTTGAAAATACAATCCTCCGGTTAATAATATAATTTAATTCAAATGGCTGCCTCGGCTGGCCATGCAGTAGCCTACACGATCGGCTGTATTTCACCAATGGCTTCACGAATATTGTCCTTTAAAGCGCCAATTGTCTCTGGCTTGTCGGCGTAATACTTATCTTTGACGGCACCCCACAAATAATAGTCCAACGGTGTGAAATCGCAGCTCCGAGGTGGCCAAACGACATCAGCTCATAATGCGATCTTCAAAAACAGGGCGCAAAACATCGAGTGTAGCTTCGGCTGTGTGGCACGTAGCGCCGTCCTATCCGCACCAAACAGTGACTCGTTTTGGGTGCGTCGGCTTTTCAATGTATGCGTGCGGGTTTTCTGTGCCCCAAAATGCGACAATTTTGCTTCTTTACATACCCGCCAAGATCAAAATGAGTTTCATCTGAAGAGATGATTTTTTTTTGGCAAAATCGTCATCTTCTGTAAGTCGATCGCAGGCCCTCTTAGCGAAGCGTTGTTTAAGCGTATACACAACCATATTCGTTCAGCGGAAGGATAAAACTAATTATCTGTCAAATCAGACATGAGCTAAGTGTTACCATTCATGAAATAAGCACTAGTTGAAAAAAAAACGTTAGATGGCGGATCCTTTATTAGCAACGCCATAGAAATAAGAAATGTTTGATTCATTTTGGTTCGATAGAATTTTTCATTTAACTTTTCACCTACATATATTTTCGGCTGCGGAATGCTAAACTTTCTTTTTTATTACAATTTTGTAGTTATCCATGTATTCTTTCTACTTATTACTTCTTGGTTTGAAAATAAAAATGAGAATGAAGTGTATAAAATTGTTTGTTTATATGGATGTGGGACTCCAAAATCATTCTACAAACGTTTTCGCTAAATTCAAGATATTAAATTTGTTAATTCAATGTTGTTGTTGAGCTTCAAACATATTTACATTTTTGCGAATTCAAGGAGATAATCAAACACATGATTTATGTATATAATTTGCTTTGCGGAAGTTTCAGTTAATTTTCCTCAGTTTCTATGCGTTTTTCCACACAACTCAGTTTGTTTGTATTTTACAATTATGTACATACATAGTTATTTTACGTACTACATGGGGAAAAAATAAAACACAAATGCCAACAAACTTCAGTATTTTTAATTTCATGTTTTTTTATTTGTTTTGAAAAAGTAGGTGAAGGTAAGCAATTGCCAACAGCAGCAGCAGCAGCAGCAGCAGCAGTAGCGGCAGAAGCAGCAGCTGAAATAGCAACTGCTGCAAGTAAACATAGCGAAAGCACAATTATGAAAAGATGGACGGACTGGAAATGGAGGAAGACAAAATGTAAATAAAAATTTAACTACTGGCACTGCTCCGGCTCTAAGATAGTTTCACTGCCACCGGCTGTGGAAGCAACAACAAACAATATTTTATACGAAAAAATAAAGGTCATTGAGCTTTTATGCAGCAATGTCAGAGAATGACAATGATGTGTGATATTTCATTCAATTCACTTGTATCTATTACATACCATCTTACTTATTTATGTACGCTTTTGTATGGCCTTTGAATGCTAAACTAAACCATAGTTAGCATCTATTCTAATATGACTAAAAAAAGTCACGTGCATACATACGTATTTATGTATATATGTATGTGTGTACTTAAATAAAATATAGTTTTAAATGTAGAAATGTTCGAATACATACATCATACATTGTGGTAGATACTCGTAAATATCTTTAAGGTTCACTGACATTTATAGATACATTTCTAAGTAGAGCAGACATAATAAAAATGTTAGCAACTGCACTGGCAGATTTGACAGCGGCAGCGTTGACAGCAGCAACAGTGGCTAATGGGCTTTTATTAAGTGGTTGGTTTTTGGCTTTTAAGCTGGCTGTAAAGTTTCTTCCATTGTATACATGTGTAAATACGAATGTACGTACGTATTTATTTGATTTGATAAAAAATCAAGTTGTATTCAAATTTCAAATTTGTGGTATCGAATCGAGTCTTATTCTTGTTGTAGGCATAAAAATCTTATTTCATTTGTCTTTATGCACATACAGTTTAATTTTTGTTTAGAAATTCCGTTTTACAGCGAGACATTGAAAGAAAGTCATTGTCAATGTTGAACGAAAGGTTTATATTATTGCTGCTGCTAATTCATGCTGTTGCTTCCATTGTGTTGGCAATTGTGTTGTTGCATGTAATCACCAGAGAAATTCTTATTTAAATTTTTCATATTGTTTTGAATGTTAATCATAAATTTCTTTTTGATTGAAAGGTTCATTGCTATTTTATGGAATAGTTTCATTAGTTTTAATAAAAAAAAAAAAAAAAAATAGAAAGTCTTATGTTAGTTTTTATAATATATGTGTATGTAGGTCTATTATGAAGATCGGCTTTACAGCCCAACTGATCGTGAATTATGTTTTCAAACTTTGTTCTATTATTTTTCGATTTGGATTTGTATTAAGCGTCATTTTTTGACATGGAAAAAAGTTACTTTGTTGCGGTGAATTCGCCTTGCATAAATTTGATTAATCGATGTTGATAGGAAGATACCGCTTAGAACAGTCTTGGCATGGTTGCCCCTGAAGTATATATATATGGCAATAAGTATGTTGCCAATAACACTGGGTATTCATTTAGCAAAATCCATTCCGGCAATTTCCAAAATTGAATGCGTTCATGAAAAT
Source organism: Gymnocheta viridis (assembly GCA_956483585.1). Taxonomy (NCBI): domain Eukaryota; kingdom Metazoa; phylum Arthropoda; class Insecta; order Diptera; family Tachinidae; genus Gymnocheta; species Gymnocheta viridis. The sequence continues at coordinate 2,572,667 of OY101441.1, read as the reverse complement.
TGTTAGGTGTGGACCGCCGCGATTGCCTTAAGTGACAATCTATTGCGCTATGATTGATTGCTCAAGTGATTGCTTGAGCAATTATTGCCTGTCAATCTGTAGTCATTCTTTCTCTTTTTTGTAGTCAGTGCATTTGCGAATTTGAATTTAGAGAACTAAAACCTGCATATTTATTTAAAAAAAAAACACCTAATGGAATGGAAAACCGAAGAAATATTTAAAATAATAAACTTTTTTCGACAATTCCCATCTTTATGTATATAAAATTATAGCATATTTATACAACCTCACTATGAAAATTTTGAATTTGTGACGAAGCAATTTTACGTGTTCTCCACTTAAAAGCAATCAGCAATCGAACTATCAAAACTCTGCTGACGATTTTGCTTGTTCTCATCAATGAAATTGCTACGTGAAGACCCAGTGTAAAGCAATAACGCCGGCAGAAAACGGGACAATATTTCTTATTGCTTTGCTAATCGTATTTATGTTAACACACAATTTACAAAATTTCAAACAGAAAGGTTCGATAATAAAGAAGAAGAAACTGAAAGACATTTTAAATTTTCATCTGGAAAACTTATCCTGAAATAAGAAATTTTGCATTTTTATGTATTTTGTAAAATACCATTTTAATATCTTTTAATAATTTATTAAATTTTTTTGCAAAAAATTTCTTCTTTTTGTTTTATGGCGCTTCTTTTTTTTCTTTCTTTTATTTGGAAATGTCAAACGGTTTATGACGTTTATGTTCGCAATAACTGTCAACGAAAAACTGTTGACAATTATTGCCGTAATTATTGACAAGTACGAAAAAGATGCGTCTTCACTGGACATAACATAAAACAATATATGTCAATAAATTTATTGCCAGTCAAGGCGGGGGGAAAGCCGCTCCTGTATAAATAAATAAAAGAAAATCAACAAGAATTTTTTGTAATATTTTTATAAATAAGCAAAGATATCAAGCTAAAAAATTTCATGTTAAATTATTTTGCAATTTTTTTTCAGAGTTTTTTTGCGACAACATTTTCCAAGTTATGTGGCTTACGCGATCCAAAAAGTCTATATTTGGTTCATTTTTTCTTTGTGTGGAAATTTTCAATGGTTTTTGCCTCCCAGGCATATATCCTAGATAAAAAGTTATTAAGACCTTTTGAGTTACCAGTACTTCAAGAAATAGAGAAACGAGTTCAAAAATTATTTTCGTTAAATTTTGTATTTGTTACAAAACCGCTTAATGCCATTTTTTTCAACCAAATAAATGAAAGATTTTTGTCGGGGAATTAAAAAAATTGGAACGCTTTTAGTAAGATTTCAAACGGTCATATTAAAGTTTGTGTATTCAAAGGAAATGGTGGGCCAAAGTCCTAAAAATATAGCACCAGTGTGTTTCAAAAACTTCGACCTGTAAAATATGTGGGTTCTCCTCATGGAGATCTTTACTTGCATGAATTTTTTCTTATAGCTTGGGAAACAATGGAAATAGTCCACCAGACCTAGTCCAATTCTTTGCTAATAGCTGAAGAAAAGCTGTTCTTTTTTACTGGATTAAACTTTCAGTAATCTGTAAAGTAAATTTGTGATAAAATCATAACTCAGCCAAAAGTTTTAGTTGTTGTGCAAAATCAAAAATAAAAATTAACTTTCGCCGTTTTTGGGAGAAAAAGTATATTTTTTTATATATTTTTCTGAGAGGGAGCTTCATAAAGAAAAGAAAAAAAATTATTTCAAAACTAGTGTTACCGCAGGAACAACAGTCTACCAATTATATCAATTTGTTAAGCAATTATCAATTTTAAGACATACTACTCGTATTTTGTGCAAATGCCAGGACGTAATAAAAAACTAGAAGCAATCTATTGGGGGCTTAATTTTCTGTGATATATTGGATAAAAAACTATTATATCTGTATGTTTGCTAAATTTAAGTCATCATCAGAAATGCATTTCAAAGCATTTTAATTCATTACATTTTTTTTCAAAGTTTACAAAACAAATGTATCGAAACAGATAACATCAAGGATGATTTACAAATCAAATTAACATTAGCAATAAAGCAAATGTGTGGAGAGATATAAACAGGAGAAGGATATTTGCTATGAAATCGGTAATTTCTAAAGATAAAAGGTTTTTGCAACTATCTGTGATAACGGTTTGTGTTGCCATTGAAGTCTTCCTAATTGCTTATATATTAAAATAAAATTATTTTTAAAGGGTCGTTTAAATTATATTTCAATACTTTTATAAGGGATTTCGAGTCGGCATATGTAGTTTCGTTCAAATACCTGAAACAGTGAATGACGGCATTTCACATCATGTCCTTCTATTTGCTAAATTTATCGACAACATATGACGGCTTGTTCACCAACGTGGAAAATATAAAATGGATGCTTCGTATTTAAAAAAAAATATTCCAATTTTTCGATCATTTTATTTATATTTTATTAAATAACTTCTTCAAGCTTGAGATCAGCAATATATGTAATTATAAATTACTTATTTTATTCAATATTTCGCTTTTTCAATGGAAACTTTCTTCAGAGATACATAAATAATAATAACAATTGTTGTTTTAACAAAAGAATAAAAAACTTTCCGTATTTTTTTAATTCTTTTGTTTTACTGAATGTATGTGGGAGATGTAAAACTGACATATCGTCGTCCGAAAATTATAAAAAAATTATTAGATGATCCGAATTTGCAATACTTTCGGAGCCGTGGTTCATACACGTCAAGTTTGACTCGCCAAGTATTGAGTTTTTTGGGGGAAGCGGTCTTATCTTTTTTTTTATTTTCTGATACATATATGTACGTGAAGATGTGAGGATGTGTAGACAAAGCTGCCATCTATCTGTTAGCAATTACTTTAAGACGTTTACTGAATCTTGAGGAAGTTGTAGGATCATTAATTGAACACATATATTTTATATAAAAAGCATCCTAACAAATTTATTTCCAATATTTCGTTACTCCTTTGTGCAGTTTCTTCTGGATAAAGCACCCCATACACTTTTCAATCCAATTGGCAACTGAGTCGGTTGTTGTCCAAATCAGGGCGTGTATGGATGGCTCTGTCAATTGATTAGTTGGGCAGTTGTCCAGTTGTTTGAAGGGAAATCAAAAGATTTTGATTTTTTCAAGTTGGTTGGTAAGTCTTTCAATTCGATTGTGCTGTGCTGTCAGCTGTCAAAATTTATGTTTTTAGTTTTCTTTGCAAAGAAAAATTTATATATTTCTTTAATATCATTGAATTTTAAATAAAAAATATATAAATTACATTGGTGGCAAACATGGAGGCTTCGAGAGAAATTTTCCAACTGCTCGAAGAAAATCCAGCACTTTTATTTTTTGCTTTTTTCAGCCATTGCAATAGACGTTTTTAATTTTTAAATTTGTAATTGTAAAAACCATATAAATTTGACAATTGAATGAAAATCTTTCAATTCAGTTTATGAAGTGTGTGATCAAGAATCAATTCAATTGAAAGACTAAATTTACAATTGAAACGTGTTTGGGCTGCTTAGCAAAAGAAAGTCGGTTATTAGTTATATGAAATATTAAACAAAATAATTGAAGATTATTTATTTTTCATTTTCGTTTTTTGTATAAAAATTTAAAATTGGTAATTTTTATAAAAACTTTAAAAATGAGGAATTGAGTTAATACTGAAAAAGTTAAAACATAATAAATATTGAATTATTCTATTCTACATTTACTCCATTAACCTTGGTTATTAAATGCTTATAATGCTGTGCTACATTATCAACAACGGCTCTAAAGTGAACTCTTCAATCTGATGGTATAACCATCCTCCAATTATATGTAAGAATTAATTTTAGAGCTGATTTTCAATAACTCAAAACTTTTCGAAATTGTTCGAAAAAAACCCCTCCTCTACTTTGATATGCACATTGTTTGCCAACTTAAAATCAAAATAAAAATTTTAAGCAATTTCTCTAAAAGAATTTCCTTTCTCAAAATAAAAGAAAATATAAGGAAAAACGAAAAGCCAAAAATTTAAAAACAACTGCGCCTGCACAAATACTCAAACTTGCAATATTTTCATACCTCTGGCAGAAGAGGAAAATACAAGAAAACTGCAAAACTAATAGAAAGGAATTTGTTTGATCAAAATAAATTAAGAACATAGAAACAGACAACAAACACATATTTACACATTTTGTTAGAAAAAAAAGAGAAAAACAAATTGAATAACAAACACAAAAATCCAATTCGTTGCTCGTTCAAAAATACTATTCATTCCAACTGATTTGATGATTTACTTTAGCCAAAACATCAACTTAATTTGTTGCCAATGACTTTTGTGGCTGCTTTTTCTATTTCCTTGCTCTTGTTTTTTATTTACTTCTCTTCCATTATACTCTGCCATCTACTACATCATTGACTTTAGGTCTGCGATCTTCTAAAGATCTGATGTTGAGGCTGCTCCTAATGCTTTTGACTTTAACATGCTGAGTTTAGCTTGTTAAACAAAAATGGTAACAAGCGTATAATGAATGTTGTACTCTTAGTTATTCATTCGTTCCATGCGATAGACGTGATGGCGAAATGTACAAAAATAAAAGAACATTTCAAATAACCAAACAAATCCAAAAAAAAGTAATCAATGAGACACCATACAATTTATGCAAACACTCTATATTGTGTATTCCGAATCTGACGCGATCAGAGCAATGAAGTTATGGTTTCCTTTTGCATCACAAATAAAAAAAATAAGAAAAAATATGGAGAACGGTTGGCCTAGTGGGACAATTTCATAAATTCTCTATCACTGGAACTTATGAGACCAACAAATAAAAAAGTGCTTCTTTTGTAACGATACCTCTCGAACCATTTAACCGCTTTAGATGAAATTTGCAGCACTCACAGTTTTTCAAGTCCAAAAAAATCTTAAAAATCGATTTGACAAGGTCTTTTATAATTATTAAAATTAGCCGTTTTTTCCGACATTTTTCGCCTTTAATTTAATGCCGAAGTGATTTTGAGCTCAAGAGCTGATTGGATTTTAAATTTGATAGTTTTAGATTTTTTTTCAATTTATTTGAAAATTTTTTTTTTTCGAAATTTGATTATCGAAAATTTTTCAAATCTACTCTACGAGATCTAAGTCAATTCTTAAGAATGCCGCAAAATTTGTCTACGCTGGGTGAAGAGACATCGAGGCTTACATAAATACATACACAAGCGCACATACACAAATACATACATTCATATGAACGTCATCGTAAAAATAGTCAAAATGGATTTCCATGGTCTTAAAACTTACAGACCTGATGAAAACTCGAAAATCAGTGACTTTTACTTTTTAACAGCGGCAAGTTGAAAAAAATGTTTAAAAAACTTTGCAGGGTGGTCCAAATACAAATATCTTTTTAACAACTAAATAAATTTAATTAAACTTAATGTGTCATTTGTTATATTTTGGCTTTAATAGAATCAACAAATATTCTCATTATTTATGGAACGCGTTTTCAATCAGATAACAGCCACGTCTGAGATCAGTAGCTTATCTTATAAGTCCGATTTCGCCATACTTTATTGACGGCTCGCCTTCTGGTTCTATCTCACGAATGGCACGGACGATATCAGCCTAAGTGTTCTTGGATTATTCGCACTGCATCGGTCTTTAACAGCAGTTCTACAAGAAAATGTCTGAAGGGGTCAAACCGCAGCTCCGAAGCGGACAATTGACATCAACAAGACGGCTAATAAGTACATCTAGTGTATCCAGCGATCGACTCAATTTTTTTAATTTTGCATTACAAATGCGATGAAGTAACGAAAATAAAGAAATAACATTAAAATAACAATTTCATTATATATATGGTGGTTTATTTTGGTGTCTATATATATATTAATTGCATAATTAGCTCAATATAAGGTTCAAAGGTTTTTTGATTACAGTCCGGCTTAGCGTTGAAACATAAATACTATCGGCACAGATTTATCATTTTATTGGAGTATTTTACTGTGCATTTTTATGTTGTGAATATTAAATCTATGGTACAGATTTTAAATTCAAAGTGGAAAATTCCTGCCAAGAAAAACTTTATTACAAATTCTGTGTTGTCCATACTTTTAAATATAAGCCAAACTAATTAATTTAAAAAACTTAAATAATTTCTTTTGCAGCATTTTTATTTCTTTTCAATTGTTTACATTAATCAGCTGTTCATTATCCAATTATTCATCAAGCCGTTTCTAAGACGTAACTATTGGGCTCAACAGTTGACAACAGTTTCACAACAGTTGAGCTCAACAACTACGTCTTATGAACGCGACTAATTGCTTGATATTTTTTCGCAATGTTCCACTTAGCAGCATTTCTATTTAAACACGTATTTCAGCGCAGTGATAAAATCATGCTGTTGTTTTAATGTTTTGTGTTGCTAACTCATCGTTATTCATAGTATATTTGATAGGATTTTAATCTCTGCCTTACAGTAGTGCTTTTTTTTGTGCTCCACTGTAAGTAGTTGTAGGAAAATATTGTATTCCTTTAGGAAATTTTAGCCATTTTGGTATACCAAAACTAGTACATAACGCTCCAAAATTTCAATTAGTTTTGTGTTGGGTACTTGTGTTTGGACCGAACTGTGCATTGTTTGAAGGGCAAAAACATAGAAAAATTATAAGAAAGTTCAGAATATTCCTAATTTTATGAAGTATTTTGAAGTGAATTTTGTGTTCCTTCATAGTTCTGATGAAGTTTAATTCGTGTTTTTAGGCGCATGCGGTTGCCGTTGTCGTTGCGTTTGTATGCAATTTCTGTTCTATTGCTGTGTGTCAATATTGTCTGTTTGTTTAATAAACTTTAACATTCAATTCAAATTTTAAGTGACTGTAGACGACTGCGTAGTATGAGTGCTTATGCACACATTTTTAAAAGTTGTCTTGTCTTATCGGAGAGAGAAATTGCAAAAATCTTTTTTTATTATTCTTAAACAAATCTATACGTGCTTATGCATGTTTGTATATACATACATACATAGTTATCTATAAACATATTAAGTTTGCTTACAAATCTTTTGATATATTGTCATTGCATCTATTTGATGGTTCTTTTTATTGCAAAATGATTTTTGAATTTTCGGTATTCACAGACTGAAATTTTTGTTTTAGTTTTTATGTTTCAGAATGGGCAGTTTGCTTAGTCGATTTTCAAATTCAGCTGAATGGTCTTTAAATTTTGTAGTGGCAGTAAAATAGCATTGTTTCAACAGTTAAGTGAAAACAGTAGTCAGGAGCGACAGAAACCGTTTTGGCACATCTTTGGCGGCATGTAGAAGGAGCACGCAGAGAAAAGCATGGTTGATGCAACCATAATCTATAAGCAACGTGCTCTGATTGATTTATTTGGCGGTGGTCTAATCGCAGTATGATAAAATTATGTGGTTAATATCAAATCATGTTATTGTCAAACCGATGCCGTTATATGAAACATGTTGTGGTTCAAGACAATAATAATATTTTGTCATGCGACAATAATATTATTATTAAGTATATCCATTACATGTTACCCATTATATGGCAATATAATAAAAAAATTAAATTATCGAGGAGCCAGCACACACTGGGTAACTTGAGCAACTTTTTAGGTCAAAAATAGCTATAGCCGAAATTCTGTACCGCAGGAGCCATGTTGACAAAATCTTCAATAAATAAAATTAATTTTTCAGTGCGCCTTATACCACCTTAACGATAAATTTTTACAAAAAGTTTGCTTAACGAAGTCACATCAGGGTTTGAAACATTATTTAAATTAATTTCACTAATAACAAAATTGTAAATAGCATCAGTTATTTTTTATTTTTATTCTTTTCACAAATCCAAACATTAAAAAGTTCACTATATTTCAACTATTATATATTATATATTATAATTATTATATATTATTCATAACATAAAAATGCACAGCAAAATACTCCAATAAAATGATAAACCTGTGCCGATATTATTTATATTTTAACGCTAAGCCGGCACCGTGTTCAAGAAATTTTTAAACCTTATATTGCACTAATTTGGTAATTAATATAAATAGACACCATAATAAACCACCGTATATTTAATGGAATTAGTATTTTAATTTTATTTCTTTATTTTCGTTACCTTATTGCATTTGTAATGCAAAATTAAATAAATTAATTTGCAGTCGCCACCTAACAAAATGGCGTTGCATTAGATTATAACTCTCTTCGATCAGCTGTGGAGGCTAAACACAACATGTTGACCAAATGTAGTGAAAAAAGTTTATGATGGAAAAAATGGCAGCAAATACTCAACTGTTTTGTGGAGCGGAACTACTCAACTCTGCGTTTCTAATACAAACACTCAACGGTTGCGCAACAGTTACGTCTTATGAACGCGACCATTATTAAAAACAATATTCTTTTTGGCAAAAATTTCGGGTAAAATTACCTACTGTGCAGCGTATCGAGCTTTTCAGTCTTGCAAAAAATCGATGATTGACTGGAGTTAAGCCCCGATATGGATATTACTTTTAATATTAGCCAAATGAGATTTACAGCGTGCATAACTAAGCAAAGGACATGACATCGATGTGGTTAGTGTGTGTTAATAAGTTTTAGTCATAATCGGATCAATAGCCAGCAACATTATTTTTGTGCATTATGACTGATAACTTTTGTGGTTTTAGCAAATGAATTAAATATCTAATTGGTTCTTTATTTATAAAAAAGGAATTCAATTCTTTATTCTTCAAAAGGCAAACAAAAAGAAAAAAAGTAAAAGATGCACATCTATCATTATAATGATGTTCGAATGTTAATAACTGGTATTAAATAATTGGTACGATTATTAGTTCGGTGTTACCATAACAATAAACGCTAAGTTATCATAATAACTTTTGTATTTAAATAGGAAAATGTAAACCAGAAAATGTTTATCACAGCTATATATAAGATACAATAGACTGTGCTTACCATAACCGTAATATTGTTGTAACAACCATGTCTAACCATATATTTTATCTGCGTGAGGGTTTTTCGGGAGTACTGAATGATTTATACATTCATCTACAGAGCAACAACAATAACGATAATAACAGCAATTGAATCTATAATGTTTCTATTAGATACACTTTCCCTTGCACAGTCGCTTTGTGCCCTCCAGTTCGCACTTTCCCAGGCCAATTAGACACTTAACTATTGAAAAGGTGTCACCACAAGCTATTGCAACTTTGCCTTGGCCACCAACTACTATCGATTTTCATATTCAATGCTTCCATACCTGGAGACATACAGACGATTACTTTTGCACTATGATGGGTTGGACTCATGGTCATACACTTTGAAAACTCTCATTGAGCACCTACATAATATGTCTTAATATTCACAAAGTGCTTTAACTTATCAATAATGAACTGATCTGAAAGCTATTGGTTATCTAAATGCAAGATTAATTGGATCTCGAAGGTTTTGATCTTTCAATTGCAGATACAGAAATAGACTTACGGCTCACAATCTTTCGTATTTTATTGGCAACTACTCTTAACGGAATATAAAATGGGAAGAGTACAATGTCAATAAATGTACCACTACGGGGTATTCAATAATACGTTTCCTTTTCAATAGCCCGTCATTTTCACAGTTGTTATGACTCAACTACGCCATTAATCAAAACGGAACGATATACGCTTCAACAACAGATTTTTAAAAAATTATTAAAATTTACTAAATTATTAAAGTCACAGTTCGCATAAATAAAGTATTTTTAGGTCATCGTGAAGCATATTCTCGGCCGGCTTTTGTTTAAATGGTAGACAAATTTTAGCTGCTGTGATAAGTAAAGTAAATGCAGAATCGAGTTCGTGCACGTCGCTTAAGTTTGAAGGAAAACCTAAGTTTGTCCATTTCTGGTCGACCTTTGGAATTGGACATTCCACAAGCGACATTGCACTGTATTTTGGATAAGAATTGATGTGGCCGACATTAATTTTGCACAAGACTATGCTACGTGCCACACAAATAACGATACTATCCCTCTGTTGCCTGAAAAGTTCCTCTGGATGCAAAATTTTATTGAAAATTAATTCTGCCGCTTTTCAACAGATAGATACTCTTCGTAGACAGATACTATACGCAGTTGGGATATAGTGAACTGATTCGTGCAAGGCCTGTGCAATTTATCCAAAAAGTTCACTTTAAGCAGAATAAAAAAAAAATATACTTCAAAAACTCATCACATCTTTGTAACGAGTTTTAGAAGCCTTTAAAAATGTTTAAACTTTTCTTCCAATTAAGTCACAAAATATTTGCAATACCGATATTTTTTTTTTGAATCTATTTTAATGCTTTTTGTTAAGAATGTGGGTCTGGAATGCATATCTGCTTTTATAAACTCGATTTCCATAAAACCCTTAAAGTATGCTCCTAATATTATGTACCGGTATTCGTTCAGATGTTCGAGTCCCTTCTCATTAAAACGATACAAGTCTGTGAATCTCTTAACTAAAATTTGAGCTCACCCAACTTCATTTACATTCAACAATTTGTTACTAAATGATCATTGCAATTGTTGTTCTGTTGTATTTGTACGTTGGTGTTTTTAGCTGCAATGTTTATTAAACATATATATACTTTTTTAGTTATTTTGTATTCTATAAATAATTGGTTGGCTTTCTTTAATATACAGAGATGGCAAAAGAAGTTAAAAGCTGAACTTTCGCCAATTTGTACACAATTTATACTCACAAACTTATAAAAAAACTTGATTTTATTTAAGGTACACTGAAAGAATTTTCGCAAGAAAGTTTTAGGTTGAGGACAAATGACTACGATATTAAAGTTAATTTGGCTGACTTACAGAAATACATTTTAAATTTCTACTTCAAGTTTATACACGATTTGTGTACGCATACGTACTTTTTTGGCATGTTAAACTTTTTGAAGAGTGTACACAACATATTTAAATTCTTTTTTTTTTTTAAGTATGACTATTAAGACGGTATTAAAAACTGTTTACGGATATTGAAATTTAATATTCCAAATGAACACTTTTAGGTCATTTAAATATTATATAAAAGAAAGTGCCACTAAATTCTGACATGCATAACAGGGTGGCGCTATGCCGTCTGGGGAAAAGTGTTAAGCAGATTTTTTGAGGCCCAAAAACTTAACCATTTCCTTGAGTAACAGAGTAAATGATGTGCTGAAGTGAAAAGCGCTTGCTAATGAGCTGCCTACCAAATAAGTCTCATTAATGAAGTTTTTAAGCTGTTAATGACAACAACAGCACCACATTTAGTCAACAAGTTAAAGCTGAGCTCCCTACACACTCTCATTTTATCACAAAAAACACCATTTGTATTAAAAAATTCTCATAAAATTATTATTTACAAGTTTTAAATTAAAACCCTAAAACAAATTGTGACTACTGTTGAAACCAAAAATTTGACAAAAGCTGTTGTTGAATTAATTTTATTAACACATCTATATCGACAAACTGACTCTTATAATAAAGTGAAATAAAATACACAAATAACAAAAAAAACAAACATTAAAAGCTCATAATGTTCATTAATATTATCAATGTTGTTACCATAAAAAAACTCTAGCATCATTTGCTGCACATTAGTAATATTAAATAGAAAAACTGAAACAAGACACAACTGGCCGGTCAACAAAACTCTACTATTCTCCTTATTCACTGTTTGTGTTTGTGCTGCACACAAACAATCTACTGAACGTGCATTAAATTCTGTTCAAGATCGTGTTAGTGTGAATGAAAACCATCATCGTCATGATCATCATCACCATCGTCAGCATTTCTTCTTGTTTTCCTCACCAAACCAACCACACATACATACATATGTACATAAATGAAGGCACAAATAAATGCATCCATCCATACTCACTCTCAAAAACTTACAAACCAAACTCTAATCGTCAACAATTACAAAGAGACATACACGTGCATTCATTTCCGATCAGCTGTCACCCCAGTGTTCCACTTTCATAATGAAAATATGGGTCAAATGGTTCGGGCATTGATTTGAAAAAGTTCAACGACCCGTGATCGCGTACAACGAAACAACAAAAAGAAAAGAAAAATAAAAATACTACTACGTTCACTATGAAACATTAACAGCGTAACGTTGACGACATTAACAGCAACAATAACAGCTCTCACAAACACAACAACATCAACAACAACAATAAAACGATCAAAAAGCCGGCTTTTTTATCCAAGTTTTACAGCTTGAAATTTACTTTTTATTCTGAGCTTAATTTCAGTTTGTTTGTAAACAGAGCAAATTTTTTTCCCAATAAATATAAATAGAGAGTGAGAGAATGAGTGAGATCGATATAAAATGAGTAAGAGAGTTTTGTTTTATTGATTTTTATTAACTCAAGTTTGAGGAAAAACTTTTGTCTCAACATGTTGCAGAGAGTTTAAGGTTGTGGTTGCAGTGCTGCTCATGCTGGTTCGATTATATAAAATTGAGTTTGTTATATTTCTTTCTTGACTTCGGGCAGTGTGCTGAAAGTTTAATATTTCAAATCTTGTATTTAATTTCATTTAGGCTGTCGTGGAAGCAAGTGGTACTGCGAGCTGATTTAAAATGCGAAACTTTTTTTTTTGTTACACACAAAACGTATTCTTAAGGGCTGGCACTCACGTAATTACAAACTCTTTTGTCATCTGTGCCATTTGAGCAGCGCCTTTAAGATATGATTGCGTTTCTTTTTAAATTAATAACAAAGATGCGATTTTGTAAAGTATGTAACTTTGAAGGATGCTCTGCTCCAAACAGCGAGTTTTTAGGGGATTTTTACCATTTAATAGGTGATGACAGAAAAATTTTTATATTTTGTGTGCATATTTTAATTTCCAAACTTGAGTTGCACTGATTAATCAGTTTTGCAGTAGATTGTGCACTCATTTGAGTAGATAATTTTATAGTATTTAGGAATTTCAATGAACCCTTAATATCGAAAGTTGTCTATAAAAAAGATCATATAAGATATCGTTTGAAAAAGGTTTTTATTTCTACATCGATTTTTAATTTTAAATGGTATTAAATAGTGGAAGTATTACGCATTTTTCGTGAATATATTATAAAAATTTTAATTTTATTTTATTCCGAATTAGTTATTCAACCTTCCCACGCCTGGTAGAAATTGGAAAAGCTCAAATTGTTTGACCAGGCCTACAAAGGGCCTCGAGTGTGTAAATTTTTTCTCACCTTGTAGTTTCGACATATCTAAACGGTTCCTGAAATATCTAAAAATGACCCAAAGTGTTTTTTCAAATGAAAAAATTTTTGTATTGCACCTACGAGTATGTTAATTTAACTCAACAAAAACTCTTCAGATTTTTCTACTAATAAAATTTTTGAAATATGTTGAAAATAATTAAGTTTTATTACAATGCAGTAAAAAATAGTTAAAAATTAAAATCCCAAAAACAAAGGCATAAAAATCGAGGGACGAATACAAAGACAAACGAACATTTACTGCTGGTTTTTATAAAATGAAAACAAAATTGTGAGTGAGAATTAACATTGAAAACAACAATAATATACGAAAATTTGTTTTTGTTTTCAATATAAATTCTCAATCACAATTATCTTTTCATTTTCTAAAAACAGGCATTTAATCCAATATAAAGTCCTTGCAATAAAATTGTTTTCCAAATTGCTTCTCGCATGACGGAGTGCTAAAGAAACAAATGTTAAAAATACAATCAAATAACTCTCTCCTTTTTTACATTCGGCTGAATCAAATTTCTGGAAATTTAAGTACATTTCTTATAATTCGTTTTTTAAAATAAGCCGATCTTGGAATCAATCACATGCGGTGAAGTTTTCGGAAAGGAGCTCCGCACACTTATTAAATGTCCAAATAACGTCTGTACTCAGTTTTTCCCGGGTTACGACAAATCTAAATATTTTTTTTTAATTGTTTTATATGTTTTAATTTACTTATTTGTTGTATTTTTTATATTTTAAAGTTTCTTTCAATATATTTTAAATATATTTAATTTTTTAAACTTTTCAATTTGCAAGTGAGTTCAACGATTAACAAAATAAATAATTTTCTTTGTTATCTTTACAGCTTCTTTTATGAAACAATTTTTTCCACCAAACAAGTTCTAACGTGCGCTGAGATGACGAGCACATTTTAGTACGTAAAATGACTTTAATTTTTATTTTAATTTTTACTTTCCCCTCTTGATTGTGTTCTACAACTTTGGTTTTTAGTAAGTACGAAAGCAAAAAAACTACTAAACAAAGCAAACTGAGTTAGTCTGCGTTCAGACGTGTCACGTCTTACTGACATAATTGCTACTTTATTGGCAAGGGAGACGGCGGAAAGGAAACGAGTACTCAGATGTATTTAATGTCATTACGTTTTGTTTTCTCATTCGTAATTTTAAAACTGAAAGTATTTGCAAGTAAATGCCATCAACATGTCGTGACTTGTGTGAACATCAATGAAAGTTCAAAAAAGAAAAATTAAGAATCATATCAATAAGACATGACTCGTCTGAATTCAGACTTACTGAACAAAAATTAAAATAAGTTGCAAAAGCAATTAAAGTAATTCTGAATATAGAAAGGAGCTCTCTAATTTTACGCATCTCATTGTTTGGTTCGATGGCCTTTTGCCGCTCTTGTTTTTGCTTACAACCTAAAAAGCAATGCTGTTGCTTTAAAAGAATCTATTAAAATTTTATTGCAACATACATAATATAAGGGTGTTCATTGAACACCTGCGCAAATTACAAGATACGTCACTGGTTGTAGTATATTATTTATAAAAAATTAAAAACTTAATTGATAACAATTTACCATACAATAATTATATTGTTTGTCTAAAATTCGAAATGCAATCCTTCTCATAAGTATGTTTACTAAGAAGTATGCTCATTGAGAAGAAACAGTTCTATACAATATAAGCCAGGTAGTATCACTAGAACAGCTTACAAACCAGGGTATATGGCAATTGCGTGAAATTGTTTTGTTTTACACGTATTTCGTGCTACATGATGTTTGACATTTTCTTCAAGATTCATTTGTACTGACAGTGCCACACGGATTTTTCATTGTTTTGACAGCGAATAAGATATTTTCGACAACAAATTTTGTATTGTTGTAGAGCATTTAAGAATCGGTTAAGTGTAATGTTGTAAAAAGCGGCTACTCAATACTTTTTCAATTGAGTACGCAATACTTTTAACGTTTTTTTTTTAATTCAAAGTAAATATATTTAATAGGCTAAAATTCGATTTTATTATTACACGTACTCCATAATAATTCAAGGATTAACAAATTTAATAATCCATTTAAAATATTTAATATCTAATTTATGC
Organism: Gymnocheta viridis; assembly: GCA_956483585.1. Taxonomy (NCBI): domain Eukaryota; kingdom Metazoa; phylum Arthropoda; class Insecta; order Diptera; family Tachinidae; genus Gymnocheta; species Gymnocheta viridis. Next base: position 2,557,308 of record OY101441.1, on the reverse strand, counting down.
AAACGATTAAATCATTTGCGTTTAAATTTCCTCAAAACCGAGTTGCATTAATGTACAACATTTTCAAACATAATTTTCGTATTTGTATATGGATATACATCTCTGAAAGTATTGAGTAGTTAGTTTTGGGTATTGAGTACTCGGTAGTCAAATACTCAATACGTTTACAACACTAGTTAAGTGCAGATGTAGATAAACAAATTTATTGTATGGATGTGGCTCTGCAACAATTTCTTTTTTAGAGGAATTAAGTCTGGGCGGAAAGTTTTAGAAAAGATTCGGTTGAGTAAAGGTGGTTGAAATAGAATATATCGATCCTTTTTATCATTCATTTTCCGTATCATTAAATAGCGATTTAATTTTTTGGCTTCTTTGGCTTCCACCTCCATTTGTGATTTCTCAATAATTCATGAAAAGGAAGAAAAATTTGCATTTGTTTAATCTGTTTGGATAAGTGAAAGCAAAGTTTGTGGACAGTAAAACATCAGCAGAATTAAATGCATTTTTAACCATCTACACACTTCAACATTATTGTTTATATCATCTATTATGGGTTTCTATTAATGCAAAAAAGGAAAAACCCATTCAATTAACTTTCTTAGTTTGTCTGAATGCTTTGTTTGTGCACCTGAGAACAAAAACTGCTCTCCATTTAAGGGGACTCCCCTAATGGACATTTTCTTTGCCCGTAATAACTTAATCAAAACGAGATTTATACATTTAAATATTATTAAAAGCTTTGAAATTGTTAATGCAAAGTTCTTAATAGCTTAATAATCTTGTTGTTGTAATCAATTATAAGTAATCAAAATATATTCGTTACGATATTACTTAAGTATGGCATTTTTTCATGCTCTTAAAATAAAATGCATGGCAGTAAAAGAAAAATATTTTTTAATCTTTTCTACACATTTTTATATAAGTAATTTAGATGAAAATACACTTAATGCATATAATTTGCATTTTATAACAATTTTAAGCAAAAAACAAATTGTGCAGCGTCATTTATTAAAAAAAGAAAAATATACGAAAAATTAAACACAGAAAAAAATTAAATCAATATGAAAACAGATAAATGGTTTAAACAAAATTTTGTTTAATACAAACCCAAAAATTCCACGCCTTACACACCTTATTTTCAACAAGATGCTTTAAGAGAGTTTTTTATTTCAGTAATTTTTATTTATTTATTTTTTGGTAACAGCCAGAAAATGATTTACATAAATGGCTTAAACAGCAACAGCCACAAAACTTCTACATAACTGACGGAATGTAGTGTGTTAAATAAAAACTTTAGCAATAATCAAATTAAGTTGCTTTGCTGCACACTAACAAAAGAGTAGTTTTGTAAATTAAAAAAAAAAAAAACAAAAGAAAAAACGCTGTCAATAAAATGCTATCAAAATTACAAAAAATAATAATTATTTATTCTTTTTTTTTATGACAATAAGAAAAAAGGAAGGGATTACACGAGCTGCTGCTGGTGCATCTGATTTAAAACAAGAAATAAAATTTTTTCTTAAACGGTTTTATGAAAAGAATTGTGAAATTTGTCCAACAATAAACAATTTAATTTTATGATTAATTGGTTAACTTATAAATAAATAGCCGATTAAATGAGCGATTAACTAAAAATTGGATATTCTCCAACAACAACTAAATCGTTTTATTTGGATCGAATAACCAACCGATTAAACAAATTTTTTTATTTTTTTATTTTTTGAAAATTATCTTCAACTGCTAGAAGTGTTAACAAAGAACTTGTAAAAATCAAATGGCTTAATGGAATAGTTTATTTATATGTTTAGCGAAAATCAGAAAAAGGATTGCGATTTCTCTAACATATTCGATAATTGAAAGAATTTTTTCTATGTCAAGTTTCATTAAAACTAAAGAAAGCGATTGTTAAAAATCAAAACCTTTGAACCAAATTATTTCTATCAAAGATTATTTTAGGAAATCTACTTAAACTGTATAAATAGCTTATAAAAGGATCTCACTTATTTTCTTTTTATAAATTTCTTTTATCCCAAAATAATAAATAATTTAAGGTTTTTTATTTGTTGAATTTGATTAACAAAATTATCCGAAATCAGCTGATTACTAAATTGACCAATTAATTGACGATTAATTAAACAAACATTAGCTGAGTTTTTAACAATCACTAGCACTGGCTCAGGTCCTGCAAAGTATCTATCCGTTGCATGTGGTCCTACACGCAAGTAAAACGCATGGTTTGAGGTAACACTAACCTAAAAGCAACATAATATGAATGAATATAATGTTTGTTTTCAAATCAATGCCATTATATGAATTCAAAAATAATATGATCGCATGTAACTATAACATTATTATAAAATATAAACATAATATGGCCATACATAGCCATGGTATGGTACAAAATGATCTTATTATGATCAAATGTAACCAAAATATAGCCCCATATGATCAGCATACAATTCCCGGCGAGTAAGTGTAGCGAGCTTTACTCCCCCAGAATATATTTACTAATCTTAATTAAAGGAGAATTACGGCAAAGTGTGCTTGATATGATGTGCCATTCATTTGATGTGCACACACTTATGTGATTTTGCAATTATGGTCAGTATTTATTTGTTTGGTTTTTAATCATACTTTGATTGCAAATGAACATAAATACTTTTTGGTATTAATAAAACCAAAGTTTTATTAATTTGTAACTCTTTTATAACCATATGTGAACAAGAACTTGTTTTTCACGACAGAAGTAATGTTTAAAATATTGGAAAAAAAACAAAAATAATTTTTTTTATATAAGCCTACACTGTTTGCCATAACCGTAATATGGCTATGTCACAATCATGTTGTGACAATGTATTTTCTCTGATTGCAGTTTTAGTCTTCTGCCAATGAGATCACGCTTGCCAACTGCAAGTAAAATTAGTGTAAATTCGTAAGTGCAGTATGTAAATAAAATCTGTTAGAAGTTTTAGAAATCGGTGGCAAGACTATCAAATGCTTGCATAAAGAATCTTTTGATGAACAAATGTGCTGTCAATTATTGCACAAGCACTTAATTATTTACAGCAAGAATTCTGCTGCTGCAGTTGCACCGCAACAATTTAATAGAAATCAATATTTAAACAAAGAAATGTAAGCAAGTTTCATATGTGTTTTTATTCCCTTAAATGTATTTGGAGAAAACATTAAAAGCTTGTGTGTGTGTACTTTCGAATTAATTCAATTAAATTCAATTTATCTTAAACATCCATCCAATTTGTCTAAAAGCCAAAAAATAATATCATATTTATTTATTTATGATGTACATTTAAATAAATATGAACAATCTAAAACCAAATATCATTATCAAAAATTAAATTGAAATTTGAGCAGCAAATAACAGCAGCAGCAGCAGCTCCATCAGCAAAAGCAACAGCAACATCACCAGCTTACCACTGCAAGTAGGTGAAATGTCATTGAACTCGCAGCTGAAGTTTATTTTACTTTTCTTAATAACTTTTTTTTTAATTAACGTCGCATAGTAGACGCCTTGGCGCAGTAGTAGTGCCACAACAGAAGAACACCAAAGCGTCTAAAGCTGCCAGCAATTCAGCCATCCAGTGGGCCAGCGAACGATTAAAACAACTTGCTTAAACATAAATATATTTATTTGTATACAAAATTCATTGTATTAACTTGCAGCAGCAAAAATAAAATAACAAAAAATTGAGACCAACAAGAATATGATTAAAAGTAGACAAGAATATAATAAAAAAAACAGTTTACTCGTATTTAACCACTATGAAATAATAAATGCTTTTGTAATTGCCAAGAATTAACAGCCACAAACAAAGAATCGGCTCCCAACAACTCCCTTAAAGATAACAAAACCGCAATCAATGTTAAAAAGCTGGTCAACTGCTTTCAAGGAAAAATATTGTGGCGTGGTTGACAAGAAAAAATGAATGTTACATTTTCAACATTTGCGTAAATTTGTTACCTTTTGCTCCCGCATTTTTGTTCTTCCTTGTAAATGTTGTGACCTCAAAATTTCTTTAAAAAAAGAATTCAAAAAGGAAATTTCATTTTAAGATGCATTTATATTCTGCAATTTAATTCTTGTTGTTTTGATGCAATTACATACTTGGATTTTATTTTTCTATGCGAGAGTAATCTCATATTTATTTAAAGTTTTCAAAAAATTGCACGACGGTTGGTATGGTCTTTGTACTTTCACCGATCTGATCGATCTCTCAAATATGAAGAAAAGTCAAATATGCGCAACAAAATTTTTAACGCAAAATTTAAAACTTTGTCACAACTTTTTGTACAAACTAGAACAAATTTTTTGCAACCATTTTTTGTTTTTATAATCGACATCTGTCTGTATCTGTATCTGTCACATATCATTTTTATTAAAAGCCCAGTTGTGTCCGCTAAAGTTTATTAAATTTCATAATGATTTGAGGACTAAGTTTGCTTTAATATTACATATTGACAGTAAAATTTGTTAAATTTGGTGTAGGAACGTGAGAGTTTGCTTTTAAAAAAATAACGTGTAAATATATCACTCATACGTACCGTGTTCAGATGATTCTAATACAAAAGAGAGATTCTGAAGAAAATGGAACACTAAGTCCGAGCTTAGACAGGCGAACATTTGGAAGGAAAACATCTGGATTTCTCTTTTGGTGTTTCTTTCGCGTTCACACAGATGAACATATTTCCGGCAACATATCATTATTATTTGCTTATTATTTTCAAAATGCAAACTAAATGTCAACAAAAAAAAATGTGAACAAAGCGTATTGCCGAGTACCGAACACAAAATTGATGCTCTCTTCCCCACCCGTAATGTGCTAACAAACTAAATGTTTCCCTTCCAAATGTTTCCCTGTCTAAACACAGTCTAATAAATTCGATATAAAAAAATATTTTTAAATATTTACGTATGTATGTTTGTACATATAATTGTGTATTTAGATTAGATTAGATTGACAGGTCGCCGGTGAAGCAGATAAAGGAGAGGAAAGAGTACCAGCTCACTTGGATCAAAAAATTAATCATTAATTCTTTGAGCTAACCTGAGGAATGAAAGAAAAAAAAGAAAGAAAAAAAAGTAGACAAATTGGAGTGGAGGAAAATAGAGCTGGGATATAAGAGATGAAGCTGGAGAGAGATTGGTAACTAGATAGAGCTGCATGTATGTACTCGCATGTATGTTGTCCTTTATTGCATCTCCACACACACATAGAAATATCTAAATTAAAATATGTTTTTTTTTAATTTTTGCTCGATTTTGTTCCGATTTTGCTTTTATTAGCTCTTAATCAAAATCATACTACATATTAATAAATAAACAAATTATAAAAACATGTATTTTTTGTCACCTTAAATCGGTTTTTAGTATTTTTCACTTTTGGTAATACAGTGTACTTTGGATAGAGTGAACTAAGTCAAGACCTGTTCACTAAGGACTGTTCCCTTTATCAAAAAAGGTCAGTTGTGATTTCCATAACCGTAAACATTTTTTAGAAAAGGAAGAAGTTTATATTGGTGTGTATGTAAAAGAAATATTAAGACAATATACAATTGATATTGAAACTTTCAATCAATTTATTGATAATTGTGTATCATTTTACGTTGAATTGTGTTACCAAATAAAAAAAAAGATTTGATGACAAAATTATAAAAAATTTAAATTTAATTACACAATCTGTGATTTAAAAAAAATTTATTAAAAGGTTTTCCTCCTAATCTAGTTTCTAAAGAAAAATATTAAGATATTGAGCATGAAATAAGAGAACTAGGATTTTTGAATTTTGGGGACAGCCCATTAAATGTATTAAATGTAGATATATTTTGGAAAAGAGGAAAGACAATTAATCAATCAAACAATAAATCTGTTTTTCCAAATTTATGTGAATTTGTAAAGAACTTAATGAATTTGCCAAACTCTTCAGCCAATGTTGAAAAGATATTTAGTAAAATTAATCTTAATTAAATCACGATAAGAAGTTCATTGGAAACAGGAACCCTTAAGAGCATTCTTTTTTCAAAAGAATATTTAAAAAATTACTCCTCTGAATGTTACAATATTAGCATTACAAGAAATATTGTAGCAAAACATAACTATGATATGTATTTATAGTATTTTTATTTTGTAATTACCCAATTTAAATCAATATCATATGTAATTCTTTCGTACTTTATTTTTACATATGTATCTTTGTAGGCGTGTAAAATCGAATAAATCAAAAATTTAATTCGACTCTACTTATGAATTGCAAGTTTATGAAAAATTGTATAATAGTATATAGGAATATGATATCGCGGACGATTAATTTAGTCGCCTGCTCCGATCGCAGAAGATTCTTCTACGATCGAAATTGCTAGCTGGGTTGGCACCCAAATACCTTTTCCATATCAACAATTAATTGCGTGGTCAGCACTTAGCCACTTCGATTCAAATCACTGTGCGCTTCGCACATAATCGATAGATTTGCTTTATTTAGATGAGGTATTCCATGTCATCCAAATTTAAGATGTCACCTAGCAATTCACACTCTGCTCTCGATAATAAAAACAAACATATGTATCTCATACTACTTTTAGACAACTTTTCATACTGTCTTCGTATATTTTGTTAAAAATAAACTGTGTTGCACATGCACTTTTGAATGAGACAGAAATAAAAACAGCAAAACTAAAAGTTGTACTGCAATTTTATGTTTATTTTATTTGTGTTTGTGTGTTCGTATATGTGCAGTTGCATGTTAATCACTGTTTGTAGATGTGTGTGTGAGTGTGCGTGTGTGTTTGCTTGTGTTTTGTTTATGCTACACTTGGGTTCAATGCACTCAATTTGGCATACATTTGACAATTTTCTTCTTGTTGTTGCTGTTGTTGTTGATGTTGTTGTTGTTAGCATTGTTTTTATTTTGCATTTGTTTATTTATATTTTTTTTGTGGTATTTCTTTTTTGTTCTTCACGAGATGATAATATCGTCATTGTTGTTGTTGGTTGCCATTTATATTTCTCACTGCTCTCTTGTTTTTGTTATTGTAATTGTAATTGTGGCTGTTGTTTACATTCAGTATTTACTTATTAATGTTGTTCGGTTTTGTTGTTGCTTTTATTATTTGTTGCTTTGGCAAGTTAACATTGTTGTTGTGATTGTGTGTCTTGTTTTTAATGCTTCTGTTGTTGTTGCCGCAATACAAAAACGAGAACGGAAACATAAAATCGCATGCGATTGTAAGGTGAAAATATCTGATAACTATCAGATCAACTAAAATTGAGGTTCAAAGTTTGTTCTCTTAGATTTGTGCCATTGATCGGTCAACACTGCAGTACACAGTTGTTGATTCTTTAAAGAAGATTTTATGAAAAATTTTGCTGATCGCAGTACAAGCGTAGTTTTGCCTGACCAGAACGCTAACATGAAAGTTGTGAACCCAGAATAGAACCAGTCAATCAGAAACCAAAAATTAATGAGAGGAAGAACACATATCGTTCCATTAATGCAACAGTCACAATTGAAAAAAAATCAAAATTTTAAAGTTACTGACGCCAAAATGGTTCTCGATAACTGATTTTTTTGTTAAATTTTTTTTTAAAGAACAAACACAAACCGCTAAGACATTTTGGTTTGTCTGCAGAAACACCCAGGGTCCAGGCAGCAACCGAACCTGCGACCCCTCGACTACTACTCTAGTACGCTATCTACTACTCTACGGGGCTCAGAATAAAATCTCAATGTAAACTGAAGTTATAGTTTAATTTTTTTCGAGAGAGAGAGAGAGATATGACTTCGTTGTAATAAGGCAGCGATATGGATTTAATATGGAGGTGATATAAAGAAGAACTATTACGTTTTCTGTAGTCCAGACGCCACGTGCCGCAAATAAGTACTTTTGTCACAAAGATTTTGCGAAAAAATTATTAAATTAGAATTAAAAAAATAATCTTTCAATGCTTGTGAAGTGATAAGCAATAAAACGTGTTCGGAGTGTTTTGACCCATAAATACTTGATGATAAGGGATAAATGTCAAAATAATAGTATAAAACAAGTTCTAAAGTCTTATCAAAACGATTGTTTGAAAAACTGAATATTGAAATTAATGGATCAGAAGTGGATTACTGTTCTCACAAGAAAAGTCCTAACGGAATTTTGAACCACTTAAAAATGCTCGAGTAACATGTCGATTATGAAATTATTTGAGTGACACGAGTCACTGTTTTTTTTTTGGAGCCATGCAACACTCTATTTCCTATCATACAAGCTGGAGGGGGAAGAAATATTTGTGTTCTGATGCGCTGTGCAAAATTGTCTACCACAAGATTTTTCTAAAATTCTAACAAAATATCTTGCTTATACGCAGAAAAAAAATTGAACATAAATAATATAAAACGATTACATAAATTCATAAAAATATGAATAATTTCATACACACTACTATTTGATTGATTTAATTTAATTAGTGAATTTTAAAAATTAAAGCTGCTTGAAGAAAATATTAAAATTGTTCATTCACAAATTCTATGATTTCTATTTTTTATTATTTGAATCAAAAATATTTATTTATTACAGCCTATTTGACTCAGAATTTTTTAGATAATTAGTAATAACAAACATATGAATTTGTTCATGTTATTTATTACAAGATTCGTAGCCTCAATGATGGATAAATGGTTGAAAAAAATTCATTGGATATCAGTATTTTTTGGTTCTGTGTAAGAATAGAAATCATATACTACAATTTTTTTTATTTAGACAAAGCCGGAATAAGAAATGTTTGCGAAAAGTTCATGTTCAATTCATGATGAAAAAATTCATTATTTGTACGTATTTTATATAAGTATTTCTACTTATGACATTTTGTGTTCTAAGAAATATTTAACATTTCTTTTACTTTTTATTCAAAGTTTTCTTAAGACTTCAAATTTTGCCTCGAAAGTGATGATACAATAATTTCTAAAGAACTGCATATTTCAAAAAATCATTAAATTGCTAATTTTCAATAAAAAAGGCAGAAAATGTTGCATTTTTTTTAGAAAAGAAAACGCCATTAATCAAAATTAATCTATGATACTCCATTTTAAAGACTATTTTTCGGTCTAATAACTAAATATTGTTTTACTGATTTATCTGACGACTAACGGTGGAAAGTATTCTCATGAGTCCAGCCGGTGTAAGTTTTTTTTATTTATTTTTTGCTGAAATTTTACACTTTTTGATTTTATATGAAATTGTAAGTTCTTGGTGAAATTTCAACTTTAGTTCCAAATTTTTGTAAAATTTTAATTTCTTTTACACGTGTATTTTGTAATTTGTAAATTTAGATTTTTTGGCAGAATGTCTTAGATTTATTCTGTATCTTTTAAGTGAAATTTAAATTTTATTGCTAAAATAACGACTGTTTAGGAAAACTGCGATTTTTGAGTAATTTTTGATTTTTTTCGTCATACGCACTGATTATTTCTTTATCACTTTTTTGTATTGTTAAATTTGTCATTAATTTCAAAAATAAGAACAAACATTTACAGAAACAATTTAAGCAGTTCAGCTACTTATGAAACGATACCGCTTATTTTGGGCAGCTTGCTTCTTAAAACTACAGATATTTGGCAGATCAGGGCAATCTACTGCTGATATTTGGGGTGCAGCAAACTCACACCAAATGAGTCAGTAGTCTAACCAGGGCCTTCAGAAAAACACCATCGATAACGAAAAAACTTACTTTACAATAATCCACCTGTGGCGAATGACATACAAAACTGTATTTACTTTTACGAGTATGTCTCTGAGTAAAAAATTATATTTGGGTACTCCTTTTTTGTTTCTTTAACTTTTCAATTCTCCTCCAGTTGTTGTGGCATGCAAATTATGCAAAAAAAGAACATAAAATAATTTATCTACTTAAACGAATGGAAGATACGAATGAATGAACTTTCAGCTGATCTACTTTTTGGGTGAAATTTTATGTTGATAATTTCTTTTTCTTATATTTTTTTTTTATTATTTTGTGTTTTTTTCTTAATACAATTTTTTCTTTTGCTGTTTAATGAAGTAGAGAAAACCGAACGAGCATTAAAGTTCTTTATTGAGAAAAAAATAAAGAAAAGAAATGTTCAAGTAATTTGTGTTATTTGCTTTTGATGTATTTATGTGACTTAAACTGAGTCAATATTTATGCTGTAACTGGAGTTTCTGAAAAGGTTTTTAAGTGCTTGACAAATATTGTTTAATTTTGTTTCAGTTGTTTTTGAAGTTTTGAAATATTTAAAGTTTTTTTTCTCGTTTTACTTTTGGCTATAAAAAAATTAGGGCTTGTTTAATGCACTTGTTGTTAAAAGACAAATTTTTTCTCTCACTTGACAAATTATAAAAAATAATTATTTAAAAGAATAAAATCTTTTGTTAATTTTCTTTTAATCTTTTCTTGCAGGTGAGTGTCTGTTTTACTCTGTTTCATAATAAGTAAGTAAAATATAATTTTTTGCTACAATTTATAGTATTGTCTTCTCAGAACTTAAGCTAAAATCTTCAAGTTAAAAATAATCACTTGTAAGTCAAATTAGAAGGAAATGTAGATCACAATGTAGATCACAATGTAGTTTGTCAGTTTTATTAATTAAATAATATTTGAATACGTTGGCGCTTACTTCATATTTGGAAATCATAATGATACGAATCGGGAGCTCACTAAAGAACAGAAAAACTGTTTTGCAAATAACTCTCTAACGTGCTTAATTGATGAGATTGATTCGAGAAGGATGACGTTTTGGTATGTGGGTGATTCCAGCCAAAACGATACTGTCGTAAAAAATAAATAAAAGTTAAATAAATTGTGTTTTTTTTGTTTACTCTGCTGTGATGGTTTATGAAAAAATTCAAAAGAGGTTGATTAAATGTAAATGAAAAAATTATTTTATTCATTTGTTTCAAGCTCTAGTGTTTCTTGTCCCACCAGTCTGCAGCTACAAGATGAGTTTTTGTGCCAACTTTAACATTATATAAAAAATGTTATTGCAGAAAAAGAGATTATATTGTGTTGATTTTCGAATTATACCTACTAGGGTATCTAGCGGACGCCTCAGTCGACCGCATTCTAGAAATTAATATTAAACATTTTCATAAATATACATACGATGGAGAAACACACACGCACACTTTGTTTATTTTTCAGTTGAAGCTGATAAATGCAAGTGTAATAAGTCTGAATGTGTTAGTAGCAACTTTAAAAGCTTATAGCTCCCTAAATATCGAACCGATTTAAATAAAATTAAGATTGTGCACATCTATGTAAAACCCCGTTTGAAAACTATAAGTTTTTCCATAATCGGTTCAGTATTACGGCCGTAAATGGATCTAAAAAATGTGTTAGCCAATTAATAATATAGATGACCCAGACAATTTCGTCTATGCTATGTCCCACCCGTCCTCCTTCTGAATATTAAAAATTTAAATCATAAAAATTATACTTAATTAGTTCCTTTAATAGCTAAAATTTAAAATAAACTTTTTTCTACACGATACGATTATGATAATATAAATTAAGGATACTTTGGTAATTAAAAGAAATTTGATGAATTTTAATTCAATATGGATTTGAATATCCCAATGTTCTGTTCTAATGGACTTTTCCATGTGTTACTCAATCAATTAAAATCGGCAATATATTTTGTTTAAAAAAAATCAGTATATATTGACAGCCTTGAATGTGAATTCTCAGCATCATTTTTGATTTAGACGCATATGAAAATAAGTATTTGAAATAGTCGTGGTTGTCCCATTTCATGTGGCACCAAAATTGATAAAAGTATTTACAAATATTTTGAAAATTTTAGTCTTCAGAAACTGTGAAAGTTCCTTAACAAAGAAAACAAAACATGACCTCCTAATCTATGATGCTGCTTCGGACTACTTGCTTCAACGTTTTCAACATTTATCATCTGGTTCTGCTGTAAAGACTGCAGGATATATTCGAAGGAGCGGCTAAATCACAGATCTATAATAATGTCACATCTACTATTTGATCACCCTGTTCAACTGCCTGTGCGTTTGTCTGTTGTCCATTGGTCTGCCAGTCTTTTAGTTTACATGGTTTGTTGTTGTAAGTAGTTTTGAGCAACTCAGAATTGTAAACGCCTTTAGCATAGTGCGCACAGTGGTAGACAAACTTTTTATTTTGAAAACCATTCGGTAGCTCTTGAGCCATGAAATTTATCTGAATGAAATTTCAAATGTGTCACTTAAAGTGTATTTATCATTAATAGTGTGATGTGATGTGAAGAAGGAATGTCAACAATTCAGCGCACACCGTATCTAAATGGTTCGACAACTCAACCATACTGTTGTTCTGTCAAGGATCCACGGTTCGAAATGAGCACTGACGCGTCTGTCTGTCTGTCGTTTGGGCGGAAGTTTCTGATTGCAGGGATGAGGCTAGAAAACGAATAAGTTGAAAGGAATTGTTTAGCTCAAGTTCAAGTCTGACTTTATTCCATTTCGTTTTTAATTTAAAATTTTTTTTCATAAATTCAAACAATTTTTATTAAGAAAATAATATTGTAACAATTTATTCATCAGACTAACAAAACGGTTCAGTACTCATTTCAAGGTCTGATAGCGACGTTCTTTGTTCAATTTTACCACTTTTGACGGTGAATAGTACTCATCGGTAGATTTAGAGACCTCGAAATCACTACTGATCTGTTCTGCTAGTCTGACGATTAAAACTCTTCCAATATTTCTTTCGTAATAAAAATATTTTGAAGTTATAAAAAAATTGTTTTATTTTTATTTTGAAAAAAAAAACAAACACAACCACCCAAGGTGTCGGCAGGAATCGGACCTACCACTCCCAACCTAATAGTCTAGTGCACTATCCACAAACCTACGGGGCAGTGTTGCCAAGAGTAGAAAATTTTCCCTTTTTGTAGGGAATTTTTTGGAAAACTACAAGCGAAGGGAAATAGGAACAGATTTTTTAATTTAAGGAAAACGTAGGGAATTTTTAATAGTTTGTTTTTTATCCTTTTATACACAATATATAAAAATCTAAATTTAAAATTTTGTTACAAAATTACACGAGATATTTCATACAGACAGAACACAGAAAGGTAAAGAATATCCAATTTTCTTGGTAATAGAATTCGTATTAAAAACAGGAACAACTTTTTGAATATTATTTTTTTTTTTCTGTAATGCGTGAAATAAGACTTTTTTAAAATATATGTATATTACTGTATTTTAATTATTCAAAACAAAAAAGCCTTTGGTTCATTCTTTCCATTCCGGCTCTCATTTTTATTAACTTGGACAAAACTTTATTAAGAAGGCAGAATTCAGATTTAATTACCTTTCAAGATCTCCCTCCACATCTATATTTTAAAAATTAAAAAATCAAGATTGAAAATAAATTGTGAAGAATTATTGAAAATAGATTGTATAACAAAACGGCTGCCAGATAAAATCTAAACTTTAAAAACTTTAGTTCTATATAACAGCTCATAAGATAATTTAAAGACTTCCCTTAAAAATTAAATAATTTTTACAAATATGTAATTTAGTAGAGTCGTTTGAGAACTATGATGGCACAAAGGCGGTTAGATATTGGAGGTTGTTAAAATCACAAATGTATATTATATTTATTATTATTTAATTTTGTACCTGACAATAATAATGTTAAGAATTATAATTAATGTTTATAAGTAATTATAAACCTTAATAATAATGTTAAGAATTTTTAAAATGTAGTAGGGAAAAATGTAAGAAATGTTTTTATATGTGTAGGGAAAATGGGGGAATTTTTTCGAGACATGTACAGATTTTGTTAAATTTCTGCTGGCATCACTGCTACGGGGACACCCCGTAAGAAGAAGTAGCTGAAGTCAGATTTGAGCTTGAGCCAAACAATACCTTTCGACTTAAACTTAAACAGTTCAACTAATTAAATATAAATATTAATAAAACATAACATTTTTAACAATTAGTGATATTTTATTCAGCTTGGGAAACATTTCACTCTTCCCTCGCTCGGATCCCGGCCAACTGTTATCACATATTTTCAGTTTTGAAGGGTTCTTTATAAAATATTTTTGTTAGCCATGTGTTTATTGTAGTTCTCTGCTTGGCAGACAGAACATTGGCAACTTTGAGAATCTGCCCACGCTCCTTCTTTTTACTGCGTGCTAATAGTGACAATGTCCATGTTGTGATTTCGTTTTCCGTCAAACCGTCATGCTTTTCTCGACTTCTACATGTAACAAACTTCTTTAGTAGCTAAAGAATAATTCCCAAAAATGAAAAGTTTTCAAAACACTGTTTTGTGTTAAACTTCTTTTTTAGTCATTAAAATTTGACTGTCCGTAGATATTTTTTCTTTTATATTATTTTTCTGTGGAGTTTTTATTTTTAACTTTTACAGTTCATTTTACACTTTAGAAAGTTTTATTGATTTTTTTTGTAGGCTTCTGTTTTTTTATTTTATTTTTTTAACAATTTTTCGTTTTTCTTTATTTGTTATTTTTGTAGTGTTAATAAGATTTTTGATTGATTTTTTTTTGCTGGTGAAACTTAATTTAATAGGCCTACTAAAAAATTAAGTGATTATAATATGCTTACTTACATATTTTAGTTAAAATGAGGCTGCAACATTGTTGCTGGTGTCCTCTTCTTTTATACATATAAATATATACACACCAGAATTTTTTTGATTTCATGAGCGGCACTGCGACTAATTATGGACCCTTTGTGCTTCAAATGAGATCAACTAAATTATACTTTGTTTAACTTTCCTAATGAAAGTTAAAACAGAGCTCAATCGAAAATTAGCGGACAGAAAATAAGGAATAAGCCTTAAAAAAATTCGTAGCTAATGCCACTGATTAAATCTGCTTGATAACGGAAGAAGCATACTGAGCTTTCTTTGCGGTCAACAGATTCTCTCTTCTTATTAACGAGTTGACCGTTAACTTATTAACGCCATGGAATGGTTTGGGTGCCTTCCATACATGGAAACTTTATTTCCTATGATCAGCTTCGGATGGGAATCAAAATAATCTAGAAGAAGTCTGAATCGAAATTTCCTTAAAAGGAGGAATTTAGAAAAACTGAATTACAGAAAATATTTATATGAAAACCATTTAGATTGTAAGATAAACTAAATTAAGCACGCGATGGAATTGCCTTAATGGACACCGATAATAATGTGGTCGGTCCAGAGATATCCACACCAACTGCACCTTAAATTTTAGGTCTCCCCGTAAACCATTTTAGCTATTTAGGATCCGAATGTTCCCCGCAAAACTTTTGCTTAAAATATAGTTATGTGATTCATTTGCAGCTTCTACGCCCAAAAAGCTTAAACTGGATCAGCTGCTGACATCGTAAAATACATCACATAGATACATCAAAGAAGACTTTACAAATTTGCTTTCTTTTAAATATCATCTTCCTTTTGGAAAGCTTTAATGTTCAGTAAGTTAACGTTAATATACAAGAGATGATGAAAAGGTGCGTACATTTCTTTAAGGCAAATGAAACTTTAAATTGCACTTAATTTAATTCCACCTGGTGTTGTGGATCTAAGTGATTTTTTCATATTTTTTGTTAATATTTAATGAAGTTATTATTTACAATCACGAATTTTTCAAAATATACAATTTCAACCCCAAATTATATAATATATGTTCATTAAAAGAATTCATCATATTTAATCAGTAGGAAGCACAATAAGCGAAAACCTAAGAGAAGAAAAAAAAAACTTCAAAGCACTTAAAATTACTTCTTTGTGCCGGAATAACAAAAAAAAAAAAAAAAAACTCTGACTGTGGCACTAAGTTAGTAGTGCGTTAAGTCAATGAACGCTAAAACGAAATGAAAACTTAACAAAAAATATATACATATAAAAAATATAAAAAAGATTAGTGGCAGCTTTTGCAGAACTTAACAAAAGCACAGTAAATGTTAGTTACTACAGCTGCTGCTGAAAGTGCTGCTTGCTGCATTTGATGCTGTTGATGAGCAAGAAATGCTACCACAATGTCTTTGGTTACAAGCAGCAGAAAGCATAAATTTTAAAAGCAGTGACCTAAACCACAATTTAACAACAACTACAAACAATCATGACATTAAAATTCGCTTACCAGCGATCATCACCAACATTATCGTTTTTTTAAAGGCAGCAACAACAGCAGCAGAAAGAACAAGAAAATCATGGTCGTCGTCATTAGCGAGTGAAATATATTTATATCATCTTAGATATACAATTTTAAGCTGTTAAAAAGAAATATGTATACTGTTTAAATACTTAGGAGCTTTAATGAAATTAACAGTGACAGTAGCGGTTAATGTGAATGCAACAAGATTTATTGTGGCCATAAATCATACAAGCAAAAATTTTTCAGCAGCTAACAGCTAATTAGTAATGATCGCATATAAAAAGGAACTCTGGCTTAATATCTTGAACATGAGAAATTGCCAAGTAGAAGCCAATCTCAACAGTAGGAAAATTGTGCAATACGAACTTCTGGTTCTATTTAAATTCTCGATCGTCTTGTCACCAGTGTTCCGGACTCTGAACGGTTACGAAAGCGAATAACAAAATATTTTGCAGGAACTCTATTATTGCTGAAACAAAATATTGCTGCAGAAATTAAGTTCTTCCGAGAACCATAATTTTTCTTGCAGCCTTTGTATCATTTGAAAAACAAACAGTTAAATTTAGTAGATGTTTTTTAATTAGCAAACAGCAACTGCTGCGAAAATAGCATAAATCGCAAACACCATTAACTAAATACGTATTCAAAGTGGTCGTGGTTTATTTTATTATGTGGGCAGTTTACATTATTTCTTGATTATTGTAGCAAATCAACGCCTTTCTTTTTTTCTTTTTCTTTCTTTGTGCGCTTAACATTCAGACAAAGATGATAAAGTAGGGCTTTCACATGCATACATGTATATTTATGTACTTGACATACACAGAAATACTCATGTACACACACACACACACGCACACACGTACAGAAATAGAAAAGGTGAGTATTAATGCATAAAAGCTAATAAACAGTTCTCATTACGTATTTTATTACAAGCCGTGTACGAGGTACTCGTTCGTTTGTTCGTTTATATTCATTGCCCACACGATTGAGTGAGCAGTACCTTGTCTATAATGTTTATGAACGTATACGTAACATACAATTAACAAGTGCACGAGTGTGCGTTAGCAGTGTAACGGAGACCCGTGCATTGACTGCTGCGTTTGTGTGTGTGTTATTTTTGGAAGACAGACACCATGAAACAGCTTTTAACTGCCACAGTGGTTTGAAAAGCTTAAATAAATTGCATGCAGTACTCATGTTCTGTAACTCCCGCGTCGAGAAACTTTTCGATTGAAATGTGTGAAATGAAACAAAAATGCCATAAAATTATTCAAACAGCTGTTTTTCTCACTAAACTGTGTCTGTAATTTTTTTTGGCCAGTAATAGTTGTCAAGTAAGTAAATTACTCGCCAATTTACGGAAAAAGTGTGTCTGTAAAATTTACTCAAATATACTCGCAAACAAAAACGCGATTTGCATTGGCTCACGATAATTATTTTCAAAATATGAACGTTACAAACCACTGTGCACAGTTACATGGTTGTAAACTAAAGAATAAGAAAAGAAAAAAACTTTTATTATTATTATTTTTTTTTTTTGGCAAACCTTAAAAAGTTTAATGAACTCTTACGCTGGAGTCTGCTTAATCTGTTTATTGTGTTGCTAACGTTGTTTTATAGTTTTTTTTGCCAGGTCTACAAGTTTCTGAGAGCTAAGCAGCACTAGCAGACTTTCTCCAGCGCTATTGTTACTGCTACTGCCGCTTCTACCTACTTCTATGTCAGCTGTGCTGTGCATATGCTTTTCTTTGTAAAACCAAACAAACCAATCAACCAACCAATCAAGCAACAAACAAATAAAACCAAACCAATTCTACATCACAAAAGAAACATTACGACCGACCATCATCATCTACATCTACAACAACATCGATTTCGCTGTGATCTTGGTCGTTTTCGTCATCATTTAGGTCGTCATCATTAAATATCATCACTAGACAGCCGCAGCATCAGCAAATATCGCCATCAGCTTGATTGCGTTTTCGCATTTCATGTTTTATGCAAAGCACTTTCATTGTAGAAACAAAAAAAAGTAAGATAAATAAAAACGAAACATCTTACTTGATTTCAATTGTGGTGATCTTTTCGAAAAGCAGCAGGCAGAAAGAATCTCACTCATCAACCAAACCAAAAATTGGGTGTTAAGAAAATAAATTTTTATTTAAAAATTATGGGGTCATAAATAAATCATTAAAATTTTGGTTTCTTTTGAGGATAAAGTTTTCAAAACAATTTATGTTGTTTATGTTGACTTTAGCACATTTTGGCAATGATGCTTTTTGTAAAGAATAATTAAAATATATAAAAAAAATTTACAAAAATTTGATTTTGTTAGCTGAAAGAGTTCAATCTACAAGTGCTTTTGTTAATGCGAAGGAGAAATTTACATTTGTCCTTGGAGAGCAAAGTGATTTGGTGATAAAACTTGAACATTTACAAAAATTTCTTATTGAAGCAATTTCGTTTAGAAAGTTAAACATACGACCAAAAAATTCAAAGCTAAAATTCAAAATTAATCAAATTTGATTTTAAAAATAAAACACAATTTTATTTTGCATTTCACTACTCTTATGGATGATGAATAGATATATAAGAAAGCTCATCACTTCCTTTTTTATATAGCGATTAATCCGAAAAGCATGGAATGCAAAGTTTCCAAAGAATTGGATAATGCAGAAGGAACTGACAAATGAAATTTACTTATTATTGTTTGACGCTGCCCACTTTTTTTATTATTATCTGTTAAAGATAATAGAAGTGGTTGGAAAAGGTGATTAATTTCTATGGGCGTGGCAGTGTCTACTTTTTAAATGATTAAATTATATTGTCAGAGTTACGAAATGTGTGTTAAAAGTTTCATAAAAATCGGTTTGATTTTAATTTGCATCAGACCAGGCGCGGATCCTGGAGGAGAGAATATTATTCATATTATGTTGTTTCGAAAATTATTTGTTTCATTTTAAATTTTTCTTCGCAAAATCTTAAGCAAAAAGAACACTCTCCCGAAACTGCCTCAAAAGTATTGTTAGCATCTCTCCTTGATTTTCTTTTAATGATCTTTTGCATTTAATCAGACTTAATCACGATAAAATTCGCAAAGTGCAGACGTCGTTAAAAAATACAGCCCTCTTAATTTGTAACTAGCATTTTCTATGGCCGACCCAATTGGCCACATTCTAGAATTAAATATTAAACATTTATAAGTATACGATAAGATACAAAAACAAAAAATATTCTATTTAAGCAACTTGAAACTAATTAGCTTTCTTACCGAGCTTTCTCTTCTTACAAAGTACATACAGAAGAAGCTGTCCTATTTCTATGCAAAAGCAAATTGGACAAACCCAAATGCATATTTTGTTTATTGTAAACCTGCATCTGTGTAATAAGTGTGATTGGATTAGTAGCAATTTTAAATGCTTATAGCCCTCAAAATACCCAACCGATTTAAATAAAATTAAGATTGTGTACAGGTATGTAAAAATACCTTTTAAGACATACTAGTGTATCCAGCGGCTGACTTAATCGACCGCATTCTAAAAATTCATATTAAAAATTTGCATAAATACATACTATAAAATACTAAAACAAAAAACATTCTAAAAACAACATAAAACTCTGTTTCATTTCTAAGTAAAAGCAAATTGGACAAACACACATCCACAATTTGTTTATTTTTCAACTTGAAACTGATACATGCATGTGTAATATAATTGTGCATATGTTAGTAGCAACTTTAAAAGCTTATAGCTTCCTAAATATGGAACCGATTTAAATAAAATTAATATTGTACACATCAATGTAAAAAGCCGTTTAAAAACATATAAATCTTTTCAAAATCGGTTCAGTATTACGACTTTAAAAGCGATCTAAGTAAACGTATTTACCTATTAATTATATAGAAATGTAATATAAATTTCCACGCTAATTATATTTTTTCGTTCAAAAAATAGTTTTCACCAAAAAAATTTTATCGTACAGAAAAAATTTTTTTTTAATAAAATATGAAATTTTAACGAAATACTTGTATGTCATTAAGAAATTCAAGTTTACCAGAAAATCGAAAGTTAAATAAAATATTCACCATTATTCACGCTATTGCTTTGAAAAAATCTAAAGTCTGATGAATAAATGTTTCGAAATTAGTTTCTCAATAAAAACTAATTAAAAAGAAATTTGGGAAAAACATATTTAAAATTGAGCCAAGCAATAGCCTTCAATTTCAATCAAAATTTCACTGAAAAAAGCAAACAAAATGAAATCTATAATTTAAACTTTTACACAATTTGCGAAATATATTTCTTAAGATGCAATTAGCTTTAAGCAAATCTGCTAAGTAGCTTAGAAACTCCCTAAGTTTGAATACTTATTTTCCACTGCACGCCACTGTGCATTGTATTGACAATTCTGCTCTCGCGCAATTTTACTCCCTACAACGAATTTTACTGTAGACTCTACTGCAAACTATTTTTAGTATTTTGCTAACATAAAGGTTTCAAATCAAAAACTTTGTTCGGCACAGTCTTAAAACTTCAAAATTAAGTTCAGCACATTAAAAAATAAATAAAAATAAAATAAAAGAAATGTTTTATTAATGAGCTGCAACATTTGCTGACAAATTAACATTTGGCAAACATAAAAGTAGGCCTCTAGATGAAGCAAATCTTCTTTTTGTGTTTCATTTATGATTTTTACTTTACAAAAATTATTTTTATTTATTTTTTCGTCTTCTTTGGCTTAAACAATATAAAATTTTTATGCAAATGAGCTGCTTTGAAATTCCCACAAAAACAATTTCAGTGATTTTATTTTTGTAAAAACCTCTTTAAAGCTAAAATTTTGAAATTATAGGTCAAAAATATACAAACGTTAAACAAAGTGTTTTTTTATTTCAAATTTCTTTTTACCAAAATGTTGGTACAACAAACAATATTTAAACAAATTTAAATATTTAGTTATAAAACTTAAGAAAGAAAAACAAAAAAGACTAACACACAGCTTTATTTATTATGTAATTCATACATACTTGTTAAATTTAGTTTTTGGATTTCAAGTATCGTATTTGTTAAATAAATACAAATTAATAAAATAAAATATGAACAAAAACCCAATAAGCCAATATTGCAAATGACTTTATGCAAATATGTTAAACTCGAAATGACGCACTTTGTGAAGAAGAAAAATAATTAATATGCAATATTTTGTGCTAACATGACATTGTGGTAAAGTGCTTCTTTAACTATTGTAAAACTCGAAGCTGGCTGGTGGCTGGCTGGATCTGAAATTTGCATTTGCGTATGCAGACTGTAATAAAGAAATTTACCCACAGCCTTTCTTTATAAGTTAATCTGCTTAGGAGTTTGCAAAAAACAGCATCCATCATTTAAATAGTTCATTATTTAGTTAAACGTTCGAATTATCACCTTGAGCTCTTCCTCGGTAAAATGTTTCATCAAAAGTATTTCCCTCCTCTGTTTGTTTTTGACCGCCAGAAAGGTTCACCAAAATTACAATAACGTTTAAAAAAATAAAAAATTAAAATAAATTACACGCAACAGCTGCAGTGAAATTTACTTAATATTTCTTCATCTTAAATAAAAAAAATACCCGCTGGCCAACAACAGGAAAATATCATCATCATTCGATCATACGTTTACTGCATCACTCGAACGAAACAAACTCCAGTTAATGTGAAATTTAACTAGACAGAGCAAAGCTGTAATTATGACGACATGCGAACAATGAACATAAATAATTTGTATTAATGTGATATTTATTTTGAACCACATACATACGTACGTACATAAGTGCCTGGATATCAATTTACACTCAAATTCATTTAATATTAGACTAATAAAATTGTGTATTTCTATGAAAACAGATTTGGACATAACACAACTTCTTGAGAATAAATGATGAAACAGAACTGGGGCTGACGTATGTTTTCCATTCAGTTTGACATATGGTTTTGCGGTCGTGAAATAGAATCTATTTTATTTTTGCAGCGTTTTTCTTATACTCTCGATTTCAGACACTCATTCTCCCAACAAAGTTGCCGTGTTTTTATGAAATCTCATAAGAAAAATGCTAACATGAGAAAATCAAACAATCATAAGAGCGAATTTGAAGTTACTGCCGGCGATTATTCCTGAAGTTGCAGATTTGTTATGTTTCATCATTAAGATAAAGTCAAACGGTTGTTACAAAAACTATATTTTACAGGAGACCGTTTTTATTATTATGTATTTTTATTACTATTATTACTATTTTATTACTATACTATAAAATTGTTACATACGATAAAATGTGCATTGCGTTATCTCCATAACTATTATATTTATCGCTATAAGATTTTGTCAACAGATGAATTAATGGACTTAGAACCATTTTGCATAAGAGAGTCGATTCGAAAAAACTGTAACATACGATAATTTCGCGCACAGGGTCGATATATTTGGTGGGCTCGAGTACAATCAGAATCATATAAATTTATATAATGCATATTTGACAACTTGGCTATCCATTTCCTGCATCATTTACTTATGACATGTATTTCATACAATTTGGTGCCAAGTTGCGTAGATCTCGGCTGAAAAATCACTCAATGGAAAAATGTTCAACGAAAAATTGCCCAATTTCCGTTCATTCTAAGTGCTTATTCATTTCGTTTGAGTTGGGCAGAAAATTTTAACTCAGCGAAGCCGAAGGCCTGGCCAAAGGCTGACCAGACAAAACTGTTTTTGCTCGGCAAAGCCGCTATTCTGTATACCAAGACGTGAAAACCCTTAAGCCTAGCCCTTCTTAGCGAATACAGTAGGCGAAATATCACAGCCAAATATCTGGCTGAAGCCCGGCAGAAAATTCTGAATTATACTAAACGTTTTTAATAAATATATATGTATATTATATAAAAAGCAAAGTCCCTTTTTCTTCTTTGTTTGTCAACCGATTTTCTGAATTTTTTTACCAAATGGTAGACATTGCTGAGCTTTAGTGACCCGGCTATATATTCTTTATATCCGTTCAGTATTAAAGGAATAAAAGGATTCTAAAATTGACACTACTACAAATGCTAAAAATACACACGTACATTTATTTACGTAAGTATTGGTTCAATTCAAAACGTAAGCAAAGCAATAAGAATGTTTAAGAATACCTCTGTATTTATATGAGTAACAAGATTTTTTCTCTTCAAGAGAGTGAAGTTGAAAAAGAGGCCATAATTGAAAGAGATGAGAATTAAAAATGGATGTATATGCTCATTACGTATGGATGTGTTAGCTCCAAGCAAACACTTAACAAAATAAATGTACGTGTTTGCATGCAATTTGATTTTGTTTATTCCCTGAAGGGTCTACTTTTTTGCTGACTGTTTGGTGACATTGCCAACAAAGCGTCCACATATTTATATTTGCCTTTGATGAGAAGTAAAATTTATGGCGGCGGCAGATGATTGTTAATGTGGCGGCGGCACATAGATTATTCTATTTGAAGTTTCCCACTTTGAATGTGACAAACCACCTCTGCAGGGAACTCTTTCCACAAAAGAACTGTGCGATAAATATCGAATTCTTCCTTGAATGTGTATTGTTATTCACTACAAGAGACCACAAATGGATAAGGCAGGTAAGCGGAAAATCATGTGATACGCTAAAAATCGGGATTGATTTCCCTGATTTCATTTCAGTTCATCCCGTTGTAGTAAAGATAAAACAGCGAAACACACCCTACAGGAGGTCGATGCTTGAAGCGTCTGCGGCCTCTCCTGTGCGTGGTCGAGTAACTTCAAAACCAACTTTGAAACACCGGCCATACATGCGAGTTGCATTCCATTTTGGATCGGTTAAATGCACTATAAATAGTAAAGAGATGGGCTGATATGAAGTAAATCTTGAAACGTCCTAAAAACCGATGAATGTTTTTTTTTTGAAAAGCGCGTATTATCCAGCGAACATTACACTGCCTTTTCATGTCAAGAACGTCAAGAGTGTCTAATTTCTTAACAATTAAATATTTAGCAGCATGCTCGGTCCAACTTCTCACGCTCCTGAGTGAGCATGCAACACTGGCTATAACGAATGTTATAATTGATCCTCTTCGCGTGACGTCATTCAGGTTGTTAAAATATCGTGATTGAACGAGTGCATTATTCATGTTTCGCATCTTTACCTCACTGTCCGACAGGGTTGGTCAATTACTGAATGCATACGAATGGAAAGTCTTAAAAAAAATAGGAATGATTGAGAATAAGAAGTAGGGTAGAAAAAAGGGCGGTACCGATGAACTAATTTTGAATCCATTTGAGGAAATCCCATATAAACAAATCGTAGAGTGCGATTCTTGAGTAAGAACAATATAATTCGAGAGAAATCATCACCAACAAGAAGTTTCGTTTACAAAATTCTGAATTTCATTTTTAATATCCCGATGTTAAAATCGGATGTTTGAAATTTAAAAAAATTGCAGTGAAAAAATATTTCAACATTGACCGCAAAGAAACGTAAATTATTTCATCAACAAATATTTAACATAATAATTTAAATTTTAGCTGTCTAATGACACGTTTTAAATCACCCTGTTCGCAGAGAAACAATTAAAATAAAGATAACCGTCAGTTTTTGGCTTTTTCTATTTTTAAAATCGGTGAAACAAAATTAAATAAAATACTTTTGATCGTTTTTCGGCCAACTGTGTCCCAACACAGGGCGGAGGTGTTTTTCAATAATGAGACTTTGTCGCCATTTAGAGTATAAAGTAAAGCGACTGAGTTAGAAAGAAGAAACAAATTTGTATGAAAAATACTCCATTCAAATTTCTAAAAAGAAGTTTATGTTTACGCTGTTTTTTTTTATATCAAGTGGAAATATCGTTTATAGTTTGATCAATATTTTTGTTAACCTGCTTTTCTGCAAGTGTATCAAATCTTTGGTGGTTGCTTGTTAGATAAAATCTTTTTTTTTTAATGCCAACGGTTTAGTACCGTTATGCATGAGGGAGACCTTCCAGGTATTCGAAAACAATATTTAAGATTAATTCCACAACGTTGAATTCTTGTTAAAATTTACCGCATACACAACTTGTTAAAGCATTATTTTTGCAAGTGGCTCCATGAACCATTTCAATACCCTCATCAAATCTAATAAAAACCAAATTCCAAGAATCTCACCTTTTTCTTATCTGTAAATTGTGTTGCGAATTAATTTGAGTTGTTTTTTTTCCTCCTTCAAAATAACAAAGGCAGTCAAAATGTTATGGCAATTTTTGTGAGTCTTTTTTTTGAGAATTGGATATTTTTTAATAGCTCATTGAAACGCAAGCATTTTTCCTAATCTCCTCTCAAATGTCAATTGATTTATTAGTTAAGCTTAAAAATAGCAAACTTAAATATGGGTCAAATCATTAAAATAAATATGTTTGGCAATTTTTTGTTCCTTTTTTTTTGCATTGAGAAAATTGTTATGGTTCTCGTACAGCAAACCCTTCTTTGCGTGTTCAATTAAATCTGTTCTAAAGAAAGAAAAAGAGAACAAAAAAAAATTCATACAATTCTTATAAATTGTTGCAAGCCATGAAAGTTGTCTAGCAAAAAAAAAAAACAAAATAATTAACTTTAGTATGGATTCTTCCACCACATCAGTATAATTCAATAGAGGCTCCCAAATACACTGCAGTCGGCACGACACGGCGGCGGCATTTATTGAACTGTTTGCAAATTTTCGTTAAGTCATAATTTCTCGACAAACCTTTCCAATCATTAAGGTCAGCTAAAAATACATTAAGCCAAACAAAGCTTTCTTCTTTTTCTTAAAATTTCATAGTGTTTTCACTATGAAGAATTTATTGCAATCGATTTGGGTTATTGATTATTATTTTTTTAATTTAACAAATAAATTCAATTTTCAATTTATTTCAAGTATTGAAATTCGTTTGATGAGCCTACACAGCACAGTAATTTTATCTTTTCTGTGAGGATGAGTTTCGAAGCCTGTGAAGCCTTTCTGATATGATAATTTCTCACATAATTTTGAATCTTTTGATTAGTAAATTCTATGAATTGCCCCACTAATAAAAGATTTACCCGTATAATTATTACAGTTTTTTCTTAGCGGATGCATTTCATAAGTTACAGAAAACAGACCCGCCACTGTCCTGTGAAAAGTGTAGAATTTGAATAATAAAGTTTTAATATAATTTTTTGTATATTTAAAAAATATTATATTTCAAAATTACTTTTTCAACAATAATAGTGATCTTTTAACAAAGAAATGGAGTAGTAGATATTTCATTTGTTTTTTTGGCGATCTTTTTACGCGCTGAAAAAAATTTTGTTTTTATATGTTACATTCATATAATTTTCTAATTATATAACGAGCTTGAGATCACTTTTATGAATAATTTCCTTTGTTAAATAATTGTTATTTTAATTGTTAAACGATTTTTCATCCTGAGGATAGGAAATTCGGATGTTTTTTTTTTAAATAAAAGTGACCTCAAGCTCTTTAATTAATTAGAAAATTATATAAATATATTAAGAAAAGCTCGAAAACTTAATTAGCTGATAAGTTACAATATTCGTAAAGTGCTGAAAGTAGAGTGTATTTCCAAAGTCATTTGAAGTTTTCTCTTCAGTAATTATTTCTGAAAAAAGTGAAAGTTTGTTAAATTTTCAAGAAAATCTCAAAAAGGCAAGATACTTTCTTTCTATGAGTTGGGCTTTTTAAAACTATTTTAAAAATATATTGAAATGAAAATTTATGGCTTGGATTCAAATTTGAGTTTACCCATTTCTTCTTTATTTTAAAAAATTATTTTTTGGATAAATTCATTAATTTATTAAGAGAGTACTTTTTATTTGAAACAATTTATTCATCAGACTAGCAGAACGGATCATTAATGAAAGACATTTTGTTTGATATAAAAGCGGATCAAAAATGTGAAAGAAATTTAAAATATAAACAGTTTTGGGGTTCTTTATTGTTTCAATGGTCGCGTTCATAAGATGTAACTGTTGCGCAACCGTTGAGTACTTGTCTTAGAAACGCAGAGTTGAGTAGTTCCGCTCCACACAACAGTTGAAATTTTTTCTGCTACATTTAATCAGCATTTTGTGTTTCGCCTCCACAGCTGATCGAAGAGAGTTATGCGCTTTTATAATCTAATGCAACGCCGCTTTGTTAGGTGACGGCTGCAAATTAATTTGTTAAATTTTGTGTTACAAATGCGATAAAGTAACGAAAATAAAGAAATAAAATTATAATTCAAATTTCATTAAATATACGTCGGCTTATTATGGTTTCCAATTATTTTAATTAATTAATTATTAAGTTCAAAGTACGATTTCTTGAACACAGTGGCGGCCTTGTGTTGAAATGTAAATACTACCGGCTCAGGTCATCACTTTATTTTAATTTTTGTTTTATTGTGCAAATTTTCAAATCAAATAAAACTGAACAATTTCTAGGTTGCTGACTATCGCATTGGAGATCTCATTTATAATATATATTTTGCAGCACTTTGACATCGTTTGACATCGTGGACCAGGCAGTTAATGCGCCTGCTTGACCGCAGAGGCGCTGCAGCACTGCTATAAAAAAATTAACAAAATGCGCAATAGAAAAGTTGTAAAGCAATTAAGCTTTCTCACATCTGTCCTCCCTTTCACAAAGAAGGACGGACACACACCCACTGATTGTTAAACATATTAATTGCCTCAATGTTACTTCTTTTAAAAAACCATTTGAATTTTCTGTGCAGGTGCGGCATTTTAAGAATTTGGTTTATATAGTATTTAGCAATTTAGTAGTGCTTTGCAGTAACGCTGAGGTTGAAAGACTACTAGAATTTAAAATGCTTAATTATTTATTGTACATTCGATGCTCTCTAAAAAGGTTACAGAAATGTTGCAACGATTTCGCAATTACCGATGGTTTAATAAAATTATTGGACTTTCGTGATATTTATGCAAATGATAATTCCGTTTCTACTGTCGATGAGCAAATTATGATACGTGTTTTTTGAATTAATAGTTTTTAGATGACCATGATTTAAATTGCAGTCGCTATAAGTGCAAAGTTTAAAAAAAATGTCTCGTTAAATGCAGCCTTTTCTGTTTTTTTGAATTTTATGCAATTTTTTTTACGCATGAAAACTTTGTTGCCTTTTTAGCCTTTTTGGTTATTTTGCTTTTTCTTTGCTTCTTTTTTCTCCAGCTCCTGGCAATACTGCTGATAAGTATAGACAATTTTACTTTTTATTTTCATTCAATAACTCTGCTACAATATCTAGTTTCCAACTATGGGCTCATAGTTTAGCAACAAATTGTATATGCTACGTAAAAATGTTTTTGAGCGAAGCATGCCTTCTCATTGTAACAATGTCAAAGTTGATCACCTCATTAAAAACTAATTTTTTCGAACGTTTAAATTCAATAAATCTTTTGAGCACCCAACACAATGATTGCTTCTTGTTAGTAAAATATTATGAATGAAAAAGTTTTCGTGCTTCTTTACAAGGTCTCTCCTCAATAAAGTTTATGGCTTAAAAACTACTAAAACTAATGTCAAAACTTCTATAATCTAGCAAAAAAAAATGATTTGCAAGATGTTGGGATGAAAAGGGTTAAAATTATAAATGACGTCATACACGTACAGATTTTTATTTTTGTAGATTTCCCAAAAGCATTCACAAAAATTACAAGTTTCCTTATCAGTTTTCAGCAGTGATGCCTTTTAGAACTACCCTGTAGACACACAAGGTGTATACAAATACAATAATAAAAAAGCTTAAGACTTCTATAAAAAACGACAGGTTGTTTCATGCAAATGTGTTAAGCAGCTTAATACCACTTCATTTTTTATTTTTCAACATTTTAACATCGACTTGTTTTTATAGGAAAACCCTTCATATTATGATCATTAATAATATTTCAAAGCCATCTATTTCATGTAATCAAGAAATTCTTTATCGCGACTAAAGGAATGCTGCAACAGGATTTTTTCTAGTTCCGAGTGAGTTCATTGCACGCAGGCAATCATCAATAAATTACCTGTTAATGTTAAGTTTTCCTCATAAAATAAATTTCTGCAAAATTAAATCTGAATAGCAGAAACTTTTACAATAATTCGCGGGAATCAAAAACATTATTTCAAGATTTCAATTTATATTGAATTGACATCATAATATTTCCCATTTGCAAAGATAAGAAGAATTTTTCTCCCTTTCCCTTTGCTGGTTGCATCAAAATAATTTTGTCAAAGTACAGCAACAAACATGTTGCAAATGATCAGATTTCGTCACAAAGTCGTTGGCTACCTTTCTTGATCATTCGATGCTGGAGTAAAGACTAAGTTGAATAAACCTTACAATACATTGTAAGTCTTTTTAATTTGTTGTTTAACAATATGAATAAATTGTCATTTTGAAGGCCACTGAGACAACACGACGCACTGTGTCGCGATTTCATACTACGGGTGCCCAAAAATAGAAGCAGCTAGAGTAGATAGGTGAAATTTGGCATGAATATCTTTCTTAGGAAAAGAAGTATTCATGCGAAATTTCGGGAAAGTCTAACAAGTGCCAAGCCCACCTCCCATACAACCTAAATTTAAAAATTGTAATAATTTAGAAATTAGCGATCCGATAAGATTGAAATTTCGCATGTGAATATATTTAGTAATATTGTAACATATTACAAATTTTAGAAAAAATCGGCTAAGCGCCACGCCTACCTCCCATACAAACAAAATTTCAGATTCTACCAATGATTCATTCGCTGTTTTTATGTCGCTAAATCTATTTTTTCAACTAAATACCCTTTTAGATTATTTAAATCACTTTTTCTCAAAAGTATTTTCTGACTATGCATCGAAATTGATGGCTCTGACTGCAGAATTTATGAGGTCTCTCATGGAGGCAATCCTCCTTATTTTTCTCGTATGTCTTAATTTTGCATTTCTTATAATTTTATGACTTGATTCTTTTGCTTATTCTGATAACATAAGCCCCTTTTCAGACTTAATTTTTGCCTGAATATTTTATTTTTGCTTAGCAACCAGATCTTTATTTTCTTTTCCTACCACTTTCCATTTCTTTACAAAACATTTGATCCATGCATGTAATGTCGACAATCCATACTGATAGCACTGCTCATTCACAGGCCTTTTGATAATCGATAAGCTGTTCATTTCAGATAGCTTAGCTCGACATAAAGTACAAGTTGAACTACTACCGTTTCCACTTAATACATTTAAAACTGCATAATCTGTCATCGTCAAGAGTATTTTATAATGAACGTTAAGATTACATTTGGATTCTCCTTTGTAAAAATAATTTTAAGTGGTCTACATAACCTCCAAGAAAAATTTTTAACATTTTCCCAAAACTACTTAATCATCTGCCCAATCCAAGAAGCGTAAAGGAACGAAAGAAGTAACAAACGTAAATTCATCACTTATCTTCCTCATTTTAAAATTTTTGTTTGTATACACTATGACCACTACTACCGTCAAACACCCACTTGCATTCCAGAACTGCATCATATTCGGTATCAAAATCATTAACAACTAAAATGCTTCTTACAGTTTTCTCTAAAATCTTTTGTAAGGGAACCTCTGCAGAAGTTTCTGTTACTTTAATGTCATCAGGCAAAATATTTTTTTAACATCTGCAATCATACAGTATGACGGAAAGCAATCTTCGTGAACAGAATTTACTACTTTTCTCTTCATATTGTACTGCCTCATAGATAAATCCATATCAATGTATAATGCTAGAGCACTTTCAACAGAAATTTTCTCATTAGTATTTAAACCTGTTACCCTTTCTGCGGCTTTCTTAAGAGCTTCGCATGAAATAGAAGCGACAAGTTCTTCCAGTCGCCTCCTTTTTGTTCTCATTGAAGCCTCCTCATAAGAAACATTCGGTCGGCCTCTACCACTTGTATTTGCTTCCTAATGTAGTACAAATTACAAATGAATTCACCAAATAATTCGCTAGCTAACCAGTCACTCAACTCAGTTTTAAATTTATGTATCTCTCATGCGATGATATTTTGACCAATTGTTAGAAAATTTTAAAAGAGTGATCCTTATTTTCTGTTGTTCCCTTTCTAATAATACTCGTTTAAAATGTTTTTCTACAAAATCTTTAACATCACTTTATCTCTAGCTACAGTTGAAAAATAGTACGAATCCGCAACGAGGTTGACACTAAACAACAATCACAAAAATAATTCGGCCAATATCGGGCAGCTGAACTTTAAATAAATTAAAATACGTACTTGTAGCTACAAAATACAAAAAAAAAAAACAAGAAAAGTGTTATTTCTACTTTCTTTAAAATTCTCTGCGAAAGTTAACGGTGCTGAATAATCTTGACAATGCCGCCCTACTATCTTTTTTCTAACGGTATCTGACATATAAACAATATTTGTAAACAAAAACGTGTTGTAATTATAACTAGAAGCATCGCTTACAACCCTGTTACAAATTTTGGTAGCCGTTACATTCAAATACTGAAATTCTTACGGCCTTATTCACAAACGATTATTTAAGTTAATGTGTGCATTAAAACCGGCTTTCCAACATTAAACCTACAATAACTTTATTAATCGTTTGTGAATAAGGCCATTATTATTATAAATTAACTTTGAACCACTATAACTTTAAAATTTTCCAACATTTTAAGAAGATATTTTATATATCATCTAACCAGAGTGTTTAAAAAAAACAAAAAGTTCAAATGCTAACATTGACTTAAACCATTTTTGGCCATCCTCGTGACACAGTGCGACGGTAGCAAAGAATGGAACGGCTGGGTGAGTGACATCTAGAGTAAAGAGAATTTGTTAATGCAACAGCATCAGCAACAGAAATACGTGACTGCTCGCTCAGTGATTGTGTTTAACATGTGAATGAAATTTATAGTGAATGTGAAGTTGAATAAACTTAAAATGATGATGGTATTTTATAACGAGAATAAAACAAGAACCTATTAACTGCAAATTGTCCATAGCCGCACAACCATACAAATATGCATACATTCATCGATTACCCAGCCAGCCAGCCATACAATCGTATTTCTTATAATTTTGATTAAAATAAATAAATAAAAATTAACACCAAAATGATGCCGTCCAGCAGTTATTAATGTTCGTCATGGATTTCCCCCTTAACAGTTCAGAATATATAATATTTTTGTTGTAAAAAAAACAAGAAACATACTTGTTTCATGCATGACTCTGTCATTGTCAATGCAAGTGGTCGTGTTGCAAGAGACAATCATGAAAAGTTTTGTTGTCATGGTGTGTCTGTCACTGGGCTGGTCTTGGCCTGCAATAAAAAAGGCTTTTTAACTGATTTTTAAAATTGTTGTGTGTATGAGGAAATAAATTTTCTAGACAAGTAACATTTTAGTTATTTTACTCTTTGGGTTAAGGGTTGTTGCCCAACATTGCCTTTAAATTGCTACACAGTTAGTTGCCGTTGTCTCCAAAAACGTGTTGTCAATTTCAATAAAACTTTTATTATAAATATGTGGGCTTTTCACTTTTTTTTTAATATGAATAATTAATCAAATCTTAGTACCAAAAATTATTTCAAAACCTTTTGTTGCCTGATTGGGCGTTGTGCATGTTTTATCAAAAATTGTTTCATAACATTTAATTTTTGTTGTTTCGAAAGTCAAAAGTCCATGCTATTCATGATACGAGTAGCAAACACAAACGTGTAAAGAAGTTAAGCGCCTATTTGCATACGAAGCAAAGAAGAAAAAAAAAATATTAAATAAAAACCGGCCCAAAATTTAAATTAATAACATTTAAATTAAAATTATTTTACTCTGCAGACTATAAGAAAGTAGACATTGAGACTTTGCACGTGAAAGATTTAAATTTATAAGCACTTATAATTAGTAATGAATTTTTAATGTAAAAACCTACAATTTATGACTTATTATTATTTATTCAGAAAATGAAAATGTTTTTTTTAATGTTTCTTTTTTTATTTATGTATTTAAATTCCAAACAATCCCGAGAATAATGTTTCTTCATATAGACAGATCAATTAGTTTGCTGCCATTATTCTCAAAAATATTTGAGTGCAAATTCAGAATATCGTTGCTTTTTCTTGTGTTTTGTTTTTGAAATTCTTAAAAAAAAACAACGTTATTTTGCATTTGCACTTTTGCAAGACCATGTTTGTTGTTGCATAGTCTAAGAGTTTTTCTCTCAAAAATTTCAAACTCTTTCATAACCGCACACATAAAAATACACAATGTGAAACCAGCAAAAACAGATTTTCTGGGAATAAGTGAGTGTCTTTTTACGGGAATTTTTTCAGTGAATACCTTAAACTTAAAACAAAACTTTAGAAATTGTATTCTAATTTTTTTATAATTTCTTGCAACTTTGTTCGAATTTTTCTGGAAAATATGGTTTTTATAACTGCTAAGCAAGATATTTTTTTAAGGTCGGAAATTCATTTTAAAATTAAAATTTTTAAGTAAAAACCAACTTTCTTGTAGAAATAATAATAAAATTTCCGTCTCTTTTTTACATTTATTTTGTGTATATTTCTTGTGTTGCAAAAATTTTCTAATTCTTATTTAAATAACTGAGTAGAAGATGTAATTTGTACAGCTTTATTGTTGCAACATCCACACAAATTGTTGTGTTTTGCTAATTTTTTTTAACAATCCCTTTTACTTTCGTTAGTCTCCCTCCCCCAGCTAACAGGGACAACAGTTTTTCCACAAGTGTAGCAATATATGTATATAATCCCTTCGTTTCAATAAGGAGCCAAGGGCCTCAACCAAAGCTTTCCATCTGGATCTGCTTATAGCGATGTTTTTTACTTCATTCCAGCTAGTTTGCATATTTTATGCCTCGTTTTCAATTTGTCTTCTCCATGTATGAGCCGGCCTACCTCTTCTACGGCTGCCCTGAGGATTCTACTCGACCGGTTTTCGTATGGTGTGACCAATCCATTTCCATTTTCGCCTTTGTTTTTGAATAGTTATTGGGGACTGATTCGTTTGATTCCGTAGTCTGTTGTTTGCTACGTATTGCGGCCAGAATACTCGTAGGATTTTTCTGAGGCATTTATTTGTAAAAACTTGCAGGGCATGCATGTCACGAAGGGTCGCATTCCGCGTTTCGCATCCGTATAATAACGTATATCGGCCATTGGAGTTGAAGATGTTTAGTTTAACACGGCGAGAGAGAAATTTGAAGAGTTTTCCGTATCTTATTAAGTTGGCCAAAGGCTTCGATTGGCAATATCTGCATCCGAACCACCTGGTGTTGTGATGACAGCTCCGAGGTAACAAAACCAATTAACCTCCTCCAGAGGCACATTATCAATTGTAAAGATGTTTATGTTTTCTGTGTTTTTTCTCGCATCAATTTAGTTTTGCCAATATTAATCTTAAGACCAGCGTTCTTAGCCAGCTCCGTAAGACGTTGCAATTGCATATTTATATCGGAGTATCGGTGAGAGAGAAGGCAAATGTCATCAGCATATTCAAGATCATTTAACCGATTCAGAAGTCCCCAACCAATACCTCTATTATCCCACATAACATGGCTCATTACGATATCCAACACAAGGTTAAATAAAAGTGGTGACATTACGCAACCTTGCTGTACTCCTGACCCAACATTAATCTTTCTGCTCAGTAGACAACTTGTACTAACAAGTGTACCAAACAACATACATATGTACATAATGCCTGCCCGAAGTGCATCAGTTGAGGATCAAAAAGAGGAGCGCCTTCATAAGAAAAAATTATAATATCTGCATTTTATTTTACTAAAATAACATCACGACATTACGAACAATATTTGTAAACAAAAACCTTTAAACATGTCCACCGCATACAATTAAAAACCGCCAGAAGTTAAATAATTGGATTAATTTTTTTTTTTCATTTATTATTATTATGATTTTAATATTTATGAATGATGAATAAAGGTTTGCACATGAAAAGAAAAAATCGTTTTAATAGCGTCGCCAATTCAATTTCTTCTTAAGTATTTTTAATTATTTAATATAAATATTTTGTAAAAATATTTAACTTAAACATGCAGCCGGGACAGACAGACTTTACTACTCTGTTATGGCAGCTTCAACAAAACTTATACGACAGATTATAAGACTAACAAAAGAAAAGTGATATCAGTTACCAAAAAAATAAATAATAATAATAATAATAAATAAAACGATGATTTACAAAATATTTAACACAAAAGTAAAAAACACAACATATTTAACTTTTATTTCTTTATTTATTTTTACAAAAACGCAACCAACCAACAAATACTATCAGATCGAAAATTGATTAACGAAAAAAAAACTCAAAAACCAAAAATGTATAAGAAAATACGTACTTCGTTGTACTTTCACCGAGTGTTTTGTTCCTAAAGTATTGATAAAAAACCCAAGTCAATGTCTCTCAATTTATATTTTATTTAGGGCAGTTCATTTACTGAAACTCAAAATGTCTTCGAATTGTCTTTTTGTGACTTGGTTCACTTCAGCTCTGAGCCCTCTATTTAAGGATTGGTATATAACTGGAGTTGTACACCGCAATTGTTATACCCGTCGAAACTTCTCTTTTACTGACAAAATTTTTCTTTAAGGCGAAGTATAAACTGACAGTTGTTGCTATTCTGCTACTTAAATGCCCTTCAGCTTTTCCTTCTTCACCAATTGTGACTCTCCCATTGTTCAAGTTGCTTTAATGCTTCGAATCCTATGTAAATTTGAAGATGATTTCTATCGCGGCATATCATCATGGTTTCGGTTTTCCTTGTATTTATACCGAGGCCTCTTTTGGTCACTTCGTTCACAAAAAATATTATGGTTTTGTTGAAGAGATTCCGCGGGTTTTGCAAAAACGGTCACGTGATCTGTGTATGCTAACATAACTAGAAACTTTCACTGGTTGCATGTTCCAATTTCCTACCGTCATTCGGAAAAATGAATTCCTAGAATATTTGAATACGTCATCCATCAGTATTTTAAACAGATATGGACTTAATATATCGCCTTGTCGCATTAAACAAGATTTAAGTTTATGATACTTTTAATCTACTTTATCTATATCTACTCGTATTTGGTTTACGTAAGTTGCAGCAGCATAATATTGTACACATTTCTCAAAACCTTTGGTCTTAGTAAAGGGCCTTTCACACTATCATATGGATTTTGTATGAAAGAAATCTAATGAGATTTCTTGCGACTGTCAAAAAATCTAACGTACCACTACATTTTGTTTTCACACTATCAGATCTCAAGTGAAATGAAAAATATAAGTAGAAAATAAGCGGCGGCTGAGCAGTTTCATGTAGCCGGCGAACGTGTCGGCCTTTTAAAATGTTTAGTAGTTAAAGTATAGATATATATAGTATATCAAAGTACAACATTAAATAGCACAAAATTTCATTAACTTTGAGACATGGTGTGAAACACATTCCAAAAAAAACCATCAGACACTTCACGCAATCGGCGGCGAAACAATCGACTGTTCAATTTGCTTTTATGAAAATTCAACCCTGATCAAATGAAAAATCTTATCGTTTAGAAAAATTTCTAAAAATGGCAAAGTCTTATGATATGTCAAATTTATTATCGTATTATTTGTCATTTTAATGACATTTTGCTTTCACACTATCACACTTGCACGTATTATTACGGTTTTTGACAAGTCTTAATACAAAGTATTATAGTGTGAAAGGCCTTTAAATGGCATTTTAATAATGTAATTGTTATAAGAAATATTTAAAAAGAACAAAACTTTCAACTAACTTATGAGAAAGCTGCTGTTGACTGAAGTAGTTAGCGCGTTGACTACAAAGCAAATGTCTAAGAACTTGGCTTCGAGCACAGTTTCAGACAAGTCAATAACATCCAGCATTTTTTCAGAAGTGCATTAGTATGCCATTGTATTTGTTGTTGTTGGACTGTTTAAGTGACGAAGGCATAGCACGGGTAACTGAACAGTACTGAGAGCAATCGATACTTGTGTATGCTAGCTGACATCACAGCGCCGTCCTTCATCGGTATTGTGCGGCAAAATCTCCCGCGAAGTAAAATATGTAATTAATAAAAATGACTTACTCAGCTTAAAACACATTTAGTGCGCCTACTTGACATCAGCGGCGCTGCAACACTGATCTAAAAACTAACACAACGCGCAATATCAGAGTTGTAAAAATTAGGCTTTCTCTCTTTCACCATCTGTCCTCTCTCACTATCCCTCTCCCATAGAAGGGTAACACACCTACTGGTTGGTTTTTCTTTCACTAAATCATTTGCAAATTAAGACCCTTTAAAATTGTTTTCCTTAAAAAGTACTGAGAAAAAAAAGAAAATAGTACTTTTTAAGGTCTTATTTAAATTCGGATTGATATTTTAAGCATCAAACGGAAAAGCCGCTATTTGAAAACAAATTTGAAGTAAATAAATGAAATAAACAGAAATTCAAATAAACAAAAATTTCCAGTAAATGCAGAAAACATCAAACATAAGATTCGGCATAAAATTTTTTTATGCAACGCTCTTGCAGATGTTTGTTGTGGTGAGACCTGCAACTGCTGTTGCTGTGTCTTGGAAGTTGTATATGATTGTTATTGTTGCCGTTGTTGTATGTTACATCAAGAAAATAAATAAATAAAAAGAAAGGTGAAATGAGTTTGTTTTGTAATTAAAAATGATCGTATTTTTGGTTTTATTTTCATGTAATTTCCCCAGTTGCTTTTTTTGGCTGTTTGTTTGTTGGGTTTTTGTTTCGTTTTGTTTGTCTTTTGTAGCTGGTGAATTCAGTTTTAACTTGAACTTTTCTTTTAAGGATTTAGTTTTTTTTTTGTTGGGCTAAAAAGCTTAATTTACTATGCCGTCATATCTTTTGCTTTTTGTTGAAAGTTTAAGTCAAATAATGTGTTTATGGAGAAGGAAAACAAAAATAACAATAATATAAAAAAACCGGCGGAAGTATTTTCAAAATTATATATGTTCAGTTGCTTAAAGAGGGGAGTGCTTTAGTAAGATCTTATCGTTTCAGGAAAGTTTTTCTTTCGTTAAGTAAAAAAGTTTTACGTGTGTACAATACAATAAAAAAACATTCAAATGAAGCATTTCAGTAGATTCTACTAAAACGATTGTTATATAAAGTTTTTATTTTCCTGCAACTGTGGGCTTCGATGAGGGGACGGAGCTCCTTGTTTGCAAATAAGTTTTTCTACACGATTAATTCCATACAGATTGATTTTAAAAGGGATTTTAAGCCACTTTTATCTACAATTGTAGAGTTTCAAGCCAGAGGAAACACTTCAATCACTTTAATATTCAATTGTCTTTGTTAGTGGTTTGTAAACCAAACTGACCATTATTTTGGCTAAAGTTCGTAATGTTTTTTTAGTCAGAAAGAATTGGATATGAGACAAAATTCCAAAGAAGCAAGGGAAAAATTCAAATCTTTGTTTATACAAAATATGAGCGGAAAAATAATACGAGACTTATTTGTATTGTGGTAGGTATTATTAATTGTTTTTAAAGCAAACACAACTTCACCACGATCATTAATTAACGTTACATTAATGGTTTGATTAATAGTTAAGTGCGTTTGCTTTTTGTTTTTTTTTTCTTCTTTGACATCTAGTTTAGTTTTTGATTAAATTTGATCAATTTCAACTAATTATGTGACAAATTACAGCAAACATTGCAATGCTCCAGTCCGCAAATATTTGTATATTTAAAGTGATCATTTTTCGAACTAAATTGGTTGTTAATGATTGTAATCCGAAATGATTGTTCAGTTATTTTTTCTTTAAATAAAATTATGTTAAAATTACGCCTTTATTACACATAAAAATATATGAAAGTAAAAATTAAAATAAAAAATTAAAATAATTAAATGAAATTTCCAGGAATTAGAAATTGGAAACACGTTACAGACCAACCTAAATTATCGCGTCAAGCGTAGCGTTTTCCAGCACCTAACTTTTACGCTGAAATGGCTCACTTATATAAGAGCGTCGACGGTTTGTCATAAACAGTCATGTTCAATTATATCAGAGCCTTTTTCCACGATCAAAGTTTACTTTGACAAAGTCTTTTCAATTTTCTTTTAAACTTTGTTTCGCTTCTCCACACTCAAAGTTTACTTTGAAAAATGTTGTGTTCGTTTGTTGGATGAACAGGCAAATCAAACACACACATGCAACCAAATACAAATATGAGTAACTGACGAACGAAGTAGAAAGCAACTTTGCGAGTACAGCAAAGTGTACACAAGACTTTGCAAAGTAAACTTTAACACTGCTAAAGGGCGCTCTTATTTAATAGAACCCAAAAATGTTGTTTTTATTTTCCTATTGAGGTGTGAAAAAATTAAAAACTTTAAACTCGTTTGACTGGGTTGCAATAAAGAAGGGATATATTTGTATAAATATTGTTTGAATTTCAACTCTTTTTAATAATTTTCTTACGAATGCAATTATAAACTGCACATTAATTTTAAGCAGACGCTTTGCTCGACATCGAACCGTGGACTTCCGGAAGGACAGACTAGCTTGGTACCATCTCGGCTACAGGAACACACATATTCGCAAATTATAAATCCTGATTAAAATCGGTAATATTTTCTGAGTTATAAGGATGGTTTCTAGGCCCAACAAGGGTTAAGCATGTCAATCAACATTATCTAGATAACATGCTGTTTTTGGTGGCCGCTACACCTCTTGTAAGCATTAATAAGTATTCGTCTAAATCAAAACATCGATCGAATATCAGAGAAAATTTAATACATTTCTAATATCAGAAGTTACAGTTATAAAAACTTTTTCAGTATTCGCTGCTAAAAAAGTCATACTCAAGTTTAAAATTTATCTAAAATTTATCTTTGCATTTTATTTAACTAACTTTTTGAAGGAACACGCCTCGAATCACCCTTGTCGCTGGCAAATAATCAAAATAGGAAACAAATTGTTAGCTTTTAGTAGTTTCAAGAGTTTACTTTCATATCGATTGTATATATTTTTAAAATCGGTGGCTGTCATGCAATTTTTTATATAGAAATATTAGCGAGAAAATCTTTTCAGTGCAATAACCAAAAGGGAATAGAATAATAGTCAACTAACGAACAGTTAACGCAATTTCATTTAAAACAAACATACAGATAAATTTTCTGCATGATTTTAAAACGCACTTTGCCCCCTGAGAAGGCTTTTTAAAACTGCATAAAGAATGCAAGCAATAATAATGACAAAACAAAATAATTGCCCATTAAGATTACGCTGCATTTTTGCGATTTGGTAAACTACCTTGCTGATTCTGATTTAATTTTTTTGTTTTGTTTTTGCACTTCGCTTAGCATTTTTACATGAAGTCAGCGAGCACGGCTGCCTACCTTTACTTGTATTCAAAATATTGCACTAACAAATATTAAAAGTTTAAAACAAAAACACAAACATGTAAAACACAATTTACTTAATCACGTTTAAAACGTGATTAAATTGTTTTTTTATTTTTGTGATGGTTGACTAAAAAGCTTACAAAAGGCAAAAACCTCTCCAACATTCACATGCTTTCTTGCCAACAACATTCACGCACATTCACTTAAAAACACAATAATTATTGCTTTTAAAGAATTAATTTATTTAATAAATTAACAAATTTAGATTAAAAAAAAAAGAAAATTTCGTGTTTTTGTTTTTGGTTTCTGTTTAAAACTCCAAAATGCAAGAGAAATAAAAACAAGAAATCATTTAGTTTTTGCTTTAAAAATGAATTGATTATTCAAATTGTTGGCTTTGAATTGATTCCAGCCACACATACAACTTGTGATTTGGTGCGTTGCTACTCTACGAGTAGAGTGTTTTTTAATTTATTTTATATATTTTTTTTAACTTCTTTTTTATAATTTTTGTAGTTTTTAAGTTTGCTTTAAGTTCCTGGTTGCATATTTGGCATATTGAAATGAACGCGGTCATTCGGTCGTTGACCGACCGTACCAGTAAATTCACATACACCTTGGTTTTTGGTTCAAACATTTTACTCTTCTTTTTTTTTCTTCTTATGTTTTTCTTTAACAAAGAAATGAGAGTAGAAAAGTACAAAAATAGTTAATTAATCTTAATTTAAATATTTTTTACACGAAATTATAATTTAAATCAGTTTGTTAACTGAAAATGTCTTTTAAACTCTTTTTTTGTTGTTTGTTTCCTTTTTTGTTTATGACGTTTGGAATAGAAAGCAATGACAATGACGTTAGTTGATAATATTCATAAGTACAGGGTGGCCCGAAAGAAACAAAGTCTATAATATCTTTATTTTATATTCAATGCAATTCCATTAACAAATGGGGAATTTATTTAATTGGAACGTGAAAAATACAGTCGCCATAGTGCCGCTCATTCGTAGCTTCGCATAGTCGCACATTTTCTAAAACGTTTCTCTGACTTTTTTCAAGATTTGCAAAGCTATCGGTCGAATTTCTTCTCGAATATTAATTTTTAGTTGCGTTATGCTCTGTAGCTTATTCACGTTCAGACTCTCTTTCAAATACCCACAAATGAAAAGATCGACGAAGCTCATTATCAGATTGTGTATAAAATCATGATTTTCTTTGGCTATTTTCCTGAAAGAAATCGATTAGTTAAAGTCGCTCACTTTTAATTAACCCAGTCTTCTTGCCAACAATCTGCAACATAAAAGAAAATCATATTCAAATAATCAAGTTATAGCTCATTTAAACTAATTTGTGTCTTTTGGGCCACCCCGTATATGCATGTATAAATATATTATTGGCATAAACGTGAATGCCAAAGTTTAAAATTTTACAAGACCGGCAGTAAGTTTATTGTTAACTCATTTATGTTTTTTCTTTGCCTTTATTTGCTTGAAATGGTGATGGAACTTGCTGTTTTAAGGTTTACGAATTTGCAGAATCAGCAAATATTTTACACATTAAGAAACTACCCTCGTTCTATCACATTTGAAACTGGGAGTTGCCCAAAAGTGAAGCCGTCGTGAATGGTAAAAAGAGGTCGGCCATATTATATAAATGCTAATATTTGTAACATTTATGGTAAATGTTCTTTCAAATCTGAAGTAATTTAAGAAGGACTTCTTGGGTGGTTATTAAAAGAACCCGCACTGAACCAGATCGATAGGACTGCATTTCAAACTAAATAACTGTATGTTTGATCCGATCTGCTTGAGTTGTCTTGATAAATAACGTTTACTTTATTTATTAATATTGACAAGGCCTAATTGATTTTTTTATTTTTTCTAAAAAGTCAGAAGCATGATCAAATAATATGGTAAAAAAATATTTATTTGCAACCAAAAAAAAAAAATAAAATTAAAATGGTCAATTAGCATTCAATACTTAATGCATGTGTGTGTTTTTTTATGTATATCGTGGTTAGTAATATTTGAAGGAAAACTAAATTAGAATTACTTAATTCGAAAAGCAATGAAAGTCAATTTCGAGCTGTCAATCTTTGACCATCCGAAAACTAATCTCATTACAAACACCATTGATTAGTGAGTTTACAAAGTCTTCGAAAATGATAAGTAATAAAGTCCAAATAATAAGACCAAATAGCACTAATGTGAAGGGCCTGTTGTATTTTCATATAAAAATTGTCATAAAGATTAAACTTAAATTAGTCCCGGTCGAGACTTGCAATTTTTGTTGCAGCATCTTTTATATTTTTAAGTGAGAAAGAGCGATAGAGGAATATATAATATATATATTT
This sequence comes from Gymnocheta viridis, assembly GCA_956483585.1. Taxonomy (NCBI): domain Eukaryota; kingdom Metazoa; phylum Arthropoda; class Insecta; order Diptera; family Tachinidae; genus Gymnocheta; species Gymnocheta viridis. The sequence goes on along the minus strand of OY101441.1, from coordinate 2,514,396 downwards.
CTATTTTAACACTCTCCCACACATTCAAGAATTGCTGCAATAAAAATTGCAAGTATTGACCGGGACTATCACAAAATAAAGAAAATATTTATATATAGAAATTGTTGTTAAGGAAAAACAATCTTCAGCAAAACAAACTAAAACTTACTTCACAAATGATTAACAACTAAACTTTATATACGAGTATATTGTTAATGGGCAAACACTCTTTTTGGAGCCCTTTCACGGCCGTAATACTGAACCGATTTTAGAAAGATTTATATGTTTTTAAACGGGGTTTTATATAAATGTGCACAATCTTAATTTTATTTAAATCGGTTTAGTATTTAGGGATCTATAAGCTTTTAAAGTTGCTACTACCACATGCACACATATTATTACACATGCATGTTTCAGCTTCAACTTGAAAAATAAACAAAGTTTGGATGTGTGTTTGTCCAATTTGCTTTTGCATAGAAATGAGACTGAGTTTTAAGTGGTTTATTTAGAATGTTTTTTTTTTGTTTTTGTATGTATTTACTAAGTGCTTAATATTAATTTCTAGAATGCGGTTGATTGAGTCGGCCGCTGGATACACTAGTATGCATGAAGCCACTGACTTCATTATTTTCTTCAGTTTCAATTTCATTTATTGCTTTTTATATTTTGATATTTTCCTATATAGCAAATTCTTTAATACTTTCTTCAGCACAATTATTTTAATTTTTGCAAGTAAAATAAAATAATAGGTGCGTTCTAGTAACCAAAAGATTTTAAAAATGTTTACTGCATTTCACTAAAGAGCGTTCATTTACACAAAATACTGAAAGTGAGAACACAAATTGAGAACGTAAAGTGACAGACTGTTCATGGCTGAGTATTTACAAATGGCCACAATGGGTGCTCTTGAGTTCAGGGAACTTTCTCACGTAACCAGTGTTGAACTGCAACGTATTAGTAGCATTATATTGAGCTCTGGTTGGTTCGACTGTGGGGACTCCGCATAAGCAGAATCTCCGTGGTATCACAATGGAATAAAACGATATAAGTGAGTCAGAGATTCTGGCTGCCACCCCTACCAAACTTAACCTAATCTAACTAAACCTCAAATAAATGACTTTTTCCATATATAATAAACTTCGCCTAAGCTTTTGATAATGTTGGCCGTGGACTCCCGTGTTTTTCCCTGATGAAAAGTGTTAATAAATTAATATTTTTTCTGGGTTTTTCGGTGTTTGATTTATATAATTTTCTTTCACACAGCCTCAGCTTGAAATATGGTGAACTTTTTAATGTTTGGATTTGTGAACAGAACTAAAACAAAAAAACTGATGCTATTTACAATATCATTATCAGTGAAATTGATTTAAATATTATTTCAAAACCAGATGTGACTTCGTTGAAGCAAACTTTTTGTAAAAATTTATCGTTAAGGTGGCACAAGGCGCACGGAAAAATTAATTTTATTTATTTAAGATTTTGTCTACATGGCTTATACGCTATTTTGCTAGTCCTCGTTTTCGAAGTTTTTTAACTTTCTTTTCATATCGTGGCAGCCCTAAAAAACCCAGTTGTGGCTACGCACACAATATTCTGAAAATCTATTTCCTCCTCTATCGATATTTCAGCTGGTTGGCAAATCAAATCGATAGTTTACAAGTTGCATATTTTTCTTAAGAGTTATTCTGTAAAAGTCCTTACTCAATAAGTAAAAGTTGTGATACCTGCTGAAGCTGATGTTAACATTTTGATGGGCCATTTTGGAACAAAACTTCAATATCCAAATCTCTCGACAAGAATTCAAAAGAAAATTACATACATTTCTTTTAAATACATGCAAGAAACAAATAAACCAGAACTACAAATTTCATCGTGTGTGATTTTAACAGTCGTTTCACGATTTCGCTATAATTTGCAAAAACTCTAAAAAGTTATGGCCCTAATGTACACGGGCTTATTTCCTTAGGCTTTATTTGTAGTTTAGGCCAAAAAATATCTAATTTTACCATAAAATTCAGACGTACCATTGTTAACAGGCATAACTCATCAGGCATTTAAATGAATTTTTATACTCATTTGAATAAGTTTAAATAAATTTTTTTTATAAATCTTAAACATTTCCTACTTTCTTAATTTCTCCAAAAACTTCAAACTTTCTTAACGGTTTAACAAAAGAAAAAAATATAATAAAATAAAAATAATAAAATAAATTAATACAAAAAAAAAACACTTCAACAAACAAAATGTACAAGAAATTAATTTACACATCGCAACCAAACACCAAAAAAAAGCTACAAAAGACATTATGAAATGATAAATCAACACAAAAATAAAAATACAAAAGGAAAAATTATAATAATAACCATTACCCACCCTAACAAAGCCAGATTTAATAAAAAGTCAATGATCTCCAGAAAAGAAAAAAACACAAAAACTTTCAAGCTTTACACAGCAAAACAACAACAACAAAAAATCACTGTTGCAAGGGTCACAAAACTTTCAAAAAAAAAATACAGAAAAAAATCATATACAAAAAGTCAATCAACTTTAAAACATACACACACACACACTCAAGTATACACTTACGTATACAACGAAAACAAAATAATTGTGATCTACATCTTTAACATATTTAAGTAAGTATGTGTGTGTGTGTGTGTGCTTTTGACCAAAAATTAGTAAAACGAAATAAAAATCAGCTGAAATAAAATATCACTACCACGGCCAAGTATTTGAATTTGAATTTGATTTTGCTATATTTGAATTTGGTGCGTGTGTGTGTGTGTGTGTGTGTGTGTGTGAATGTGTGCCTTTGTATTCATCATTAACTCATTTGTTATGTAATAAATACGTTGCTCATTACGAATGGACAACATTCACACAACTGCAACAACAACAACGAACACAATAACAAATGTGCGAAATAAAGACCCAGCTCAACTACACACACATACATAAATATATACATGCATACATATGTATGTACATACATATGTACGTGCGATCTCAACTGAAAACAGCTGATTGTTAAAGACCGACTCCGCCGTTTAATTGATTTAAGTTTGTCAACCCCACATACCGGCCAACGAAGAAACAAAAAGAAAAAAATTACAAAAATAAAATCAATCAGAATTCCATGGCAGGCAGTCACAGCTTGAATGGCAAAAATATTCTTGAGAATCTCAATAAAACGGTCATTGATTCATTCATTCTGTTTGTCGTGTTTCAATTTCATTTCGTTACCGGACATAAAATACTCGCATTTCAAGAACCGCTTAATAAATTCCGGAAGAGTTATTTCTTTAGTGAATTTTAAGCTGATAACAATATCTCGTATTTAACTTAGAATGGCCAACGACCAGACTGACAATTACGCTGACAGGCGACCGACGACAGACGACAGACAGTTCATTCAGACCAGAAATGTTCCTCAAATGAAAGCAAAAGAAACCAAATATAAACAATTCGCTGACAGCGTTCACTGATCTCTGAAAGTCGTCGAGTTTGGAAGGCAGAAAAAATAACAACAACAAAAATATCGATGGGAAAACAACGTGTTAATTTGTAATTTTGTATTTTTTTTATTTTTTATTTATTTTTATTTTGTTCAACTCATCTTGCTAATTAATCTGTCGTTCACAGAGATTTTAAATTTAAACACAGGAAATATTTATTTCACAAAATATTTTCTTACTTCTGATAATGAGGGAATCCCTCATTAAAATTCTTATCGGTCAAATTCTAAGAATTAAAGTGTCATTTTGCCAGGCGGTAAATGAAAAGATTTTTATATTTTTAAAGCACAAAGGTCCAGATATTAAAAACAAAATAGTCTGATAAGCTGCCCGTTATTTGTCGTTTCATTGAATCTTTGTGAAGTGGAAAAATAAAATATGTTAATGCTCCCCGTTGCAGATACAAAACTTTTTTTTTGTAATATTCGAGTCTTATTATCTTGTTTTAAGGATTGAAAAAAATTAAGTAATACAGTTTGTACTCCATATAAGGAGTTCTTTAAATATATTTTTGGATCTAGGAAGAGATTCATATTGTTGGAATTTTTCCTCATCGATTTTTCTTTATTTTTCCGCCCTGAATTGGCTTAGATTGTACAAATACTTACTTTACTTTAGATGGCTTTTACAACCGGAAATCGGTTTTAGCCTGAAGCAGAATAGAACGCCAGCTATTTCTGTCGTATGTATGTTGGAGCCAGTTGGAGATACCAAGTGCTGTTAGCTTTTGTTGCACCTGGTCGTTCCAATGGAGATTGATTCGGTCGCGTTTTTGTACGTTGCCCACTGATGGATGGGTCTCTCTTTGCATGCCTTACGTGCCGTAGCATCATTTGCCATTCGCAAAGTATGGTCCAAGCCAACGGAGTCGTTGTATTTTAATGCTCTAGACTATATCGTGATTCATTCTAATTCGAAATTGATCATCAAAGCGTAGATCTTTTCCTCGAACACCGCGAATAATGTCTCATCGGATTTTTTTATTGTCCATGTTTCAGCACCATATACGAGTAATAGGGCGGGCAGATTGTAGAGTGCTATTTTTGTTTACCGAAAGAGGGGTTTATTTCTTAATTGCCCAAGTAGCATCTGTTATCCAGAATATTATTCTTCGCTTAATTTCTAAGCTAACATCGTTGTTATTATTAACACTGGCGAAGTCTTTTAGAACTTCAAAGCTGTAATTTTCGAACGCTACACGTTGTTGGAGATGCTGAGACGTTCTAGCACTGGAAATAAAATACGTTGTCTTGTCCTCCCTCGTTCAGCTTGAGGCGCATGCGCTGTGACTGCTTTTCGAGTTTTGCAAAAGATTCACTTACTGCTCGTATGTTGCGACGAATGATGTCAATATCGTTAACATAAACAAGCAGCATGACACTTTTGATGTTAATAATGTCAAAAATCACTCTTGCAAAATCTTCTCCATCAATAGTTTGATATTGCATCGCCTTGCCTAAAACGCCGCTCAGAGAGATTTGTTCCAAATTTGACGAAGCCTTTGGTGTTTTGCAAAGTCATTATACAAAGTTGATCAATGTTTGCTGGAATACCAAGCTCAGACATGGCAAATTAAAATTTGTCAGTTATTGATCCATCGAACGCAGCTTTATAGTCGACGAATAGATGATGAGTGTTGATCTGTTTTTCTTGGGTATTTTCCAGGACTTGCCAGGTTTAAGTACACACTAATATTTTCCTAAAAGGTTGTTGGTGTACGGCTTAAGACGTTCGCTTATAACAAGATACTTTCCTCCATAATATTGTATAAATATGGCTCTATAAAATAACGCAATAAAAAAAGGAACATTTCTTGGGAGTTGTTTTAATTTGAAATAATTCCCAAACTTATAAGATTTTTTTTAAATATTTTTAGGAATAGTTTCATTTCTTTTTTTGGAATTATTTTACTTCGTTAAAAAACTAAGAAAAAATAAAACTTTTTGTGTTATTTCGTCCTGAGAGGAATTGCATTTATTTTCAGTATTGCCGACCTTTAACCGGGAGCAAGGATTTTTTCTTCTGAAGCATGACAAAGGCCAACATTCGAACAGGCGCAATGATTTTCTACTCTAATGTCTATCCGTTGCCGGCTGTGCACTGTTGCTAACCGCTCATAACTTTGTTTCACTTACAAACCAGTAGCATTGGCTGAGTGGGCTGAAAGATAAAGACTTCTCTTGGAAGTAAAGTTTATCTTGGTGGAATGCAAACCTTGAAGTTGTGTCTGTGTGGTCTTTTAGTATCTATACTCGTATAAAAATAATGTGAGCTTTGGCTTCCGTTAGTCTGCCAAAGAGTATGTGATCTTTCCTGGCATTACCTTTGATCACATTGCTATAATCGTTTTCCTCCAAGGAAATAGATTTCGGTCTACGTTAACCAGGGTACAGGTTTGGCAGCATCTGGTGCATCAAACTGTTAAAAGCTGTAGAATTAATAGACTTTTCGAAAAGCCCTCGGGGATTTATTTTCTAGGTACCATGGAATTTGGTAGACTGGTAGATGACACGCCTTTGGGGAGGCTTCAAAGTTGATACTCGTTGTCATCTTCTGATATTGATTAAACGAAGTTAAAGATCACATTATTTAGACTTTTTCTTGTGATGTTTGCTGAACTCGCAGGATTATCACAATATGACATAATCGACCGAAGTCCTTAAGATCAAATTTAGCCGGATCTTTGCAGAAGAGTCACCGAACTTTTGATCTTTCGGATACGTGCTGCTTTGCGAAACCATTTAAATGGGTCTGTTAAAGTGAAACTATTTTCTTTAATAACTCACAGCTTATTTGATTCCATTTAAACTTTGAGCTGCCTTTATAATAAAATTACTAAAATTACTTAAGTGTCTAAAGAAATTTTTCAAAAATCTTATTGGACCTTATAAAAGGCATAAGTCCGAAAATGCACTTAACGCTCTTTTAGCTGTGTTTCTCGTACCCGTTTTCTTTCTTAATTTTTTTCATTCTTTAATGAGAAGCACTAAGTTTTTGAGAGGCTTAAAAACTTTCTAGACGAGCTGATCGTCCATGTTGTTGAATATTTTATTAACATTTATTAAACAATTTTCCTAGTTTTTATTTATTTTACTTTATAAATAAACTTCAAATAAAAGTAATAGATAAGTAAAGTACAAGTAGGTATGTATGTATCTTTGATACTTGGTTTATATGTATATTATTGTTACATTTAAACTCAAATGGAATCAAAAGTGTCTCCTAAAAACTAAATTAAATTTTTAAGCAAAAAAAAATTTTATAAAAATCCATTTGTTTTTTCTTGGTAATAAATTTCTGTCAAACTATAACACGTTACCAATTTTAAAATTCCTATCAATATGTATTTCAATTTGCATTAAATAATTTTTTATGTCACTCAAAAGCTCATTACAAAACCATAAACCTCTTGGAAAAATTAAAATTAAATTATAAAAAAAATCTAAGAACATTTACTGAATGAGCTGCAACAACAAATGTGATTCATTCAAACTTCTGGCAAAACAAACTTAGCCAAGTTAACAACACGACCATTTAAACAAAAAGAAGAGAAAAGAAATTTAAAAAAACGAAAAGTAAAGAAGAGAAGAGAATTATACGGAAAAGAAGAATCATTTGAAAGGTAAATAAATAAATGTTCAACTGGATGTGTACGAGCGAGCATTCATATAAATATAAAATATTAAAAGTTCGTAAACCTTTGAAAGTGAAAGTAAATGCAGACCTACATATACATACAAACAATTCAAATAATCACACATTCACGTATTGTGAGTCAAACCCGGCTAGAACTGATATGAGAGAAGAATATTTATGGCTAACAGCAGGGATGGAAAATTGTGTACCTTTTTGATATGCAAAATATGGGCATAAATTGTAATTCATTAAATTTTAAACTTAAAAAAAATGGCTGACAAAACTTACAATCACAGTTCGTTTCATTTGTATATATATTGTTTCCATGGTTGTATTTCGTTGAGGGCAACGCAGCAGTGATGGGTTAGATCTGCCACGCTTATATTTCGGGTATTGTAATCATCTTAGATTAAGAAATTTATTCTCTTAGACGGCTTTTCCACAGTCAAAAATTAATTCAGCTGGGAGAAAGACAGAAAAAGAAAATATTCACCTCTCTGTCTCTCTTCTAGCTGAATTAAAACTTTGCAAAGTAAACTTTGACTGTGGAATTAATTTCTCATTCAGATATGAAATATTTTACGGAAATTATTTTTTAAGATAATTCTAAATTACAGATCTCTACCATTGAAAAATAAAAATAGCAAGTAAAACTTTCAAGAACTGAAATACGACACCGTCATTTAGTTAGGTTTTATATTCTGAGAGAAAAAATATTAATAAAAGAAACATACATTTATACATCTTTTACTAATCTAATCTTTAAAAAATAAGTACAAATTTGTATTAAATACTTCAAAATGCTACTTACATGCTTTACAATAGAAACAATTACTTCGACTACCAGTAAATAAAATAAAATAATTTTGTTCTATTTTTTTCTTAACAATAAAATTAGTACTTGTTGGTTAAATATAAAAATTTAGTTTTGTGGCTGCTTCCTTTCTTCTTTTTAGTTTTATTTATGATATTTATGTCAAGGCAAAATGACGGAAAGGGCAATCGATGTCCTTATTGTAAGTTCTATGAACAACTGATTTATCCTTGTTTACACAATTTATAGTTTTTTTTTGATAAATTATGAAGTATTATTTTTGAATATTTTGAATGAATACCACAAAAGTTGGCATCATTGCAGCGGAGTTCTTCTTTCATATACAAAAAAGCTTCTGGTTGTCAGTAAAAGTTTCTTTTTTAATGTTGTCAAATTTTAACAAACGGCACGCTTACAGCGGCATATTCAATGTCAAAGCATTGAGCACGTGTGCATGAAACATTCAATATGCACATGCATTGCGCTTCAATCATGCATTTTGGTTTTTTATTTTGTGATGTAAAGACTGCGTGGATAGCTGACATTTTTGGCATTTTTAAAAATGTCCTACAAAAAGTCAACCAAAATGTTTTAAGGGTAATTAACTTTTTCGAACAATTAACTTTTCTAAGCGGTTTCCTAATTTGAAAAATATTTCAATAAAAACATAGTATTTTCATAAATAACACAATAAATAAATATATTTCAATGGTACCGGTTGGCTTAGATTTCACAATCTTTCTTAACTTCTTGATATTAATTTTTTGCGGAGTAATTTAAAGAAGCAGTCGAGCTTTGTGTGTTTTTTTTTCTCTTTTGTGTAATAGCTCGTGACCAGCAATAGCGATGCATTGTTTTCAAAAAGTGGCCAAATTGTCAATTTCGTGAACAAAAAAAACAAAAAAAAAAACGGTTGCCTTGAAAAATGCATACGCATTTTTAGTTATCTAAAATTAACCAAGAGTAAACTTTTTAGAGCGCTATTTGGAGGCTGAAATTCGGTTAACTCAATCGTGCGATTAGCTTTTACGTGTGTCAACTTTTTCGAGATTCTGCTGTAATTAAAAAAATAAAAGTAAAATCACAAATTTGTATGAAAAACAATAAAATTATTTAATTTTATAAAACAAAAGCAGGGCTGATAAACAACTCGTTAGATATTTTCTACGGCCTGTTTGATCTACCTTTCCCGGTCAGTGCAAAAAGAAGAAATAATATTATTCTTTCAAAATCACTTGGATCGCATATAATACATATAATTTTTTAATTTTGTAATCAGCCTATGGTATTGATAAAAAAAATATTCAAATACTATTTACGCTCTTCGCATAACCATTAAGAGTCGACCTGATTGTCCGTCGAATCCATACAGACAAATAATGGTCACTAACACCGCACATGAGCGATACCTAAACGGTATTAAGAATCATTCCTAGGAAGTTCATATGTTCTAAAGAATTGTTTATTGAGATCGTAGGTACATTTTTGTAGTTGTTGTCTTGATTTTTAACGGTTTGCTACCTATGGACCTGAACAGTGGAAAAAAGGTAAAAAAATCGATTTTTTTTTAATTTTTGTGATTTTCATATTGAAGATGAAGATTTTTTGATTTTATATGTTTTTATATGTGTTTATATATGTTTTATAATTTTTGTTTATTATGCCAAGATCTACAACTTTGCTTTAGAGAGTAAATCAAAATTCTGAACGATTTGTAAGATATGAGCCTAAGAAAATGATCATTAATTTGCAAAAATGACACCGGGGCCCCAAATTTTGGGGGCCCATAAAAAAAGTGCATCACTTTGGGTAAAACACGGGTCTTCTTTTTTTGGTCTTTTATCACGTAGTGGTGTCCGTATATGGTTACTTTTACATGATTAAAAAAATTACACACAGTGTTTCCAAGCCTGGTTAACATGCACACATCTATAAGCAAACGGAGCAAAAAGAGAGTGATTGTGGTTAAACAACGCTGGTTGTTGTTGTTTTGTTAAGAAAGATAAAGTTAACAGAGGTGTGTTCCACACACAACACCAACCAACACTAATGCACGATTGCAATATGCTGGAGCTGCTGAGGTGTTTGTAAGAATTTAAAGTTTTTGTTTGTTCTTGCGATTGTGTGTGAATGAATTTGATTTCTTTATTATTAAAGAACAACGAACCTTGGCTTAGTATTTTTTACATTTTATTTCAGATTAAGTTTTTATGTGTGCATATGTGTATGTATGTGTATACATATGAGTATGTAAATGTGTTATGCTTTTTTATCTAATGCTGTTAACAGTTATTTCAGTCAGTAAATTTTTAAATTGTTTTTTAATTTTCACCAAAAATATGTATACGTAATCGTAACACAAACAATTGTTTGTTTGTTGGATCAATAATGTCTTTTGCGAGTTATTGGCTTTTACGCCTGTTTGGTGCAAAAGTACTGCAATTATGGTTTTAATTACTTTCAAGTTCTTTCTTTATTTAAAGTTCATTTTGACAATACATATTTTGTATTGATAAAAGTGTATGAAATCGTTTCACTATTTATAAGAACACATTTTCATGTACATATGTATATGTATTTCTGGTGGCAAACATTATGTTATTTAATAATTTCTTAAGCTTTATTGCATGTTTCCACTAATTCCTTTCTGCATAAAAATAATTTAATATAATCAAAAATTAGGCCTGAATAAAACAATAGAAACTCTGAATTAATATATAGAAAATAGTTCGAAATAGAAGAAATTTTAAGTATTTTAAATAAGCTTTTAAAGTTAAATTACACAGCTGCCCGCCACTTTATAATTCTTTTTTGCTAAATCAGGCTTTAGTTCGATAAAGTAATTAATTTTATTTGATAAATATATTTTATTCAGAAAGTAATTTTCGGAGCCAAAAGAAAAATTTTTTTAATAGAACAACATAAGCAGAACATGATATTTTTGGAAGCCACTGTGCCGTCCTAAAAGCATTTTCTTAGTATAAAAAAACGCCAACTAAAAAGCAATTTGGCTTGCAGAAATCGCATCCAGTTCAATAGTCTATTACGTTATCAACTAATGTGCGGGGGCTCTCCGGTATAATCTACTGTCTAGTTGATGCCAGTTGAGGAAACATTAGTTTGTTGTATGAGCCATATTGGTCTCTGGGTGATCGATGGCACCAGCCTTTTTCACCTACACTTGTACATACAGTGCAGCCTCGTTGAACGCAACCCTCGATATGCGCAACCCCTCGCTTAACGCAACACCCAATTTCTTAACATTGGTGACTCTGTAAACGCAACTTTTCAAGAAACAAAGCCTCAATTAACGCAACTTTGCAGAACAAGTAAGGCTTTTTTTGTTTTTTTAGTTTGGTTTTTGATAAATAAATTCAAAACTAAAACGTGTTTGTAAAATCTTATGCTTAAGTGCAATAGTCTTTCTGATTTACCGTTATTCTAAGAATGACAAATATTTTTTTTTCTTTCTTTTTCCCTTAAAAATCTTTAACTCGATAACAACCATCAGTACAAATTAACATACATACATTTGAATGTGTACTTTATTAATTTTTTATTAGATGTATATTTTGTTTTTCTGTTTTTATTCATTATTTTAATGAAATAAATACGATTATTAAAAGCTAACCTTAGCGGTTTTTTTTTATAAAATTCTTAATTGGTTTAAAATGAGCTTTTTAATAGAAAAATATGACTAAAAATTTGTGACTTGGTTTGCGCAACAACTCAGTTATCGCAACAGCCCAAAATTTCTATTGGTTGCGTTCACCGAGGTTGCACTGTACATATGTACACGTAGATATCATCGATCGTCTAAGCTGGACGTAGGAATTTGAAAACCAGACTAAACGGCAAATAAGCTCTCCAGTTTTAAAAAGTTCAAAAATAAAAATTATTAATGCAATGAATCAGTAATAAAGAAATTGACTGGTCTTATGACTGACAGTAAGGAATTGCTGTCACCGTGAAAACACGTATTTTTAGTTACACTAAAACTTTTTAAGGTGGTAAGGTGGTATAGAGTACTTCTTCACTTCACATTCATACCCATTTAGCATTTGGAAGATTGCTTAACTAGCGCGATCATTTGGCGACTCTTTTTTTAATCCTCCCGACGATTGTTGGAGTAAAATTACGTTTTACTCTTTCAAAATATGCTTTTGCGAGTAGTTCTGACGATTGTTGGACGAGTTAACCGTTATGTGTACAAAAGTTTTGTAAGGAAAAGTTTACGTTTGATTAAAGTGTTTTCTTCTAAATACAAGTGTTTTTGAAATTAAAGTCATTTTTAAATAGAAATAGGTACAATAAATAAATACTTATGGCCTTATTCACAAACGCTTAATAAAGTTAATGTGTACATTAAAACTGGTTTTCCCATATAAAAATCCAAAATTAAACCTACAATAACTTTATTAATCGTTTGTCAATAAGGCCATTAAAATATAATTTATAATGATATAGAAAAAAACACATAAAATAAACCTTTTTATTTAAGAGTCTAACACGATGCTTTTCCGTGCATCGTCGAAGACTCAGCACGGATTTTATTCAAAGCTCATTTGAAGTAAGAATAAAAGAGTCTTACACGATTCTATTAGGCGAATCGTAGACTACTCATATGGAAGAGTCGCCGTCTTGACACAGTTTCTCCCGTCGTTCTGAACTAGCGCGATCGGAATGCGACATTGCAGACTATTAATTTAATCGCCCTCTCCGATCGTGGAAGATTCGACTACGAACGAAAATGCGAAACGGACAGCAGAAACAAAACATTTCAAATCCTTATGAAACGATAAAGTCATTGAAATACTCTTAACAGTTAAACTGCTGATGACAGTCCCGAAAAAACAATGTTTTCTGAAATCTTGAAATATATTTGAAAAGTTCATTAATGCTTTATGAATTCCAGTACGTTATTGATTTTCTACTATATTTTTAAAATCAGATAATAATTCTCGAATTGTCACATAAATGCCTGTTAGTCAAATTTTCAAAGCCACACTTTGCATGTCCACTTGAGTTCATACACGATTTCAGCGAAGGTCACGTGGCCGAAATATATTTCCCGCTCTTTCATTTAGATTCCTTATCGCTGGTGCTTAAGCCCTCTTTCACTCTTCTGCGTACATATTTTGTTATAAAGTTTTTAGTTTGTTCTTATGGTGGAGGATGGTGGAGTATAAGATAAGCGGATTGACTAAAAATTCTATCTCAAGTGAGAAAACACTTTGTCACGCTTATTTTATTTTATATCATTTAAGAATTTAATTTATCTCTAAACTGAATAAATACATGTAAAATATATTAAGAAAAATGACTCGTATTAATTATCTATTTTAGTCAACTATTTATTTGATCTATCGTTTCAAGGCTAACGGTGAGAAAAATGATATCATTCTTGTCGTTTTGTACTGAATTTTAAATATAATACTTTTTATCAATGTAATAATAATGAAAGCATGTAGCGTGAAAATCATTGTTTGAAATATTTTGTAATCAATTACATGTAAAAACAATACAAAACCAAAATAAAAATTATTTGCAAATATAAAGTTTTTAATCCACAATTAAATTACCATAACGCAGCACGAGTATCATATTTTTATTTGTGATCATCATCAACATTGTTGTCAACATTATTATTATATTGATCTAACAAGAAACTCTTCTAATGCCATATTTTATGTTGTTATTTCTTATCATGTACTCGAACCTTAAATATGCAACATGTTACTGCCACACACACACACACACACATCTAATTATTTTTTAGTACTCACACTGTTTGCTAGCGAATCAATGACTGAAGAAAAGTGCAGAGAAAAGAAAATGAAAAATAAACAAACCAAATCTAGCGACACAACTTTGTCATCTATTCATGGCAAAAAGTCAGTCATTAAGTCACTAAGTTTTCCGGCCACTGTGCCAACAACATTTTATTGAAGATTATACTTGTACATGATCAACTAAAACATAATGATCATGTTGTTGATGATGACGACTTTGCTTGTTGTTGCCGCTGAAGTCAATGAACTCTTTTGCACATCATAAGCAAACAAACAAACAAATAAACGACAAAAAAAACATATAAAATATATCTACAGTATATTACAAGATCACTTGCCGCTTTCTATGTATTACAGCAGCTGCTGCAGTGGTGGCAGCAACTGAGACACAATTGAACCAGCACCAGCCAGCAGCAACTTAACAGCGATAAATGTCAAACTAAGAAACATTTTTACAACGTCCATGAAGCCATTGAAGAAGAAAAGTTAGAAAACGCCTTAGACAGTAAAATAGATAGATAGATAGATAGATAGATAGATACTCGCTTGTGTGTTAAAACATACTTGATGGTTGTTATTTGTCTGATAATTGCAGTTAGATGTTGTCGTTAACATTTCTTTTCTTTTTGGTTTTGCTGATGTTGTCTCCATTTAATTTAAAAAAAAACAAATGTATAGAGAACATACGGGACGGATACATTCTTAGAGTGGGTTACTTGTATAGATTCTTGAAAGTGTAAAAAAATCTAACACTAACTAAATAAAAGCAAAAAAACGTAAGATTGAAACAAACCGAAAATGGAGTTGCAACAATCAAAACATCATTCAACATTTAGCACACACTTCAAACTAGACTGCTGGAAGGCCAACAATACAACAGCATGTAGGGTTCGCCAGTGTTCAATTTTGATTACATTTGACATTATATTGCATTCATTTGCACCCAATTCGATAATAATCTTTCTATTATATAAATAGCCAAAGACAAGTTTTTGGATCTCTTTTTCTTCTTTGTTTGCCAACCAATTTTCTTCATTCTTTTACTAAATGGTAGACATTGTTGAGCTCTAGTGACCCGACTATATATTCTATAAATCGCTCTAGTATTAAAGGAATAAAATGCTTCTAAAGTTGACACCACTACAAATGCTAAAAATTTACATTCACTTATGTAAGTATTGGTTCAAGTAAAAAACCTAATCAGAGTGTTTGGACTACCTACATATTGCTTCCTCTAAAGAGCGTCAACTCTAAATTTTAAAATTTTCAGTAGAGGAAAAAAATGTTTATTCTTTATAATACTTTCATATAAAAAAAAGATCGTATACAATTGTATTTTTTTTTTTGGCGACAGAGTATAAAAAATGATGCAAGATTATTGTAGTGGGTAGATGTAACTACTGTACATCGATTTCTTGCAAAAAGTGAAAATTAAACATTTTTTAGTTGACCCATTTTAGAGGAAGCAGTGCGATATGTATATGAGTAATAAGAATTTTTCGCTTAAAGAAAGTGAAGTTGAAAAAGAAAAAGAGATGTATTAAATTAACTTCAAGCAAAGACTTAAAAAAATAAATATGCGTGTTTGTATGTTAATTTTTTTTGCAATGCGAAAGGGGATGAATAAAATAGGTAAATGTCTAAAGTGGCGGTCAAATTTCGATCACTAGCCGAACTCTAGTTTATATAAATGCACGTTCGAATAGTGTGCTTCATGTACAAGAGTCGAGGTATTTAGAAACTACACAATATTTCTTAAAGAGAGTTTCTACAATATGTACTGCCATTTCACCCTTCCCGTTTTGGGGTCAGCCAAAAATTTAGTGCAAACAGAGAAACAAAGTCGCAGAAGCAACACTCAGCCGATATCTCTATATTATTATTTAGGAGAAATGGGGACGTAAATACAACTACAAAATGTTAGATTTTGCCCAATTGTTTTGCAAGTGAAAAGGTTTAAGTATTTTTTTTCAAACACTATAAAATTAAATTGACATTGAAAAAACATTTTTTTATTGAATACTTGGGCCCCTATTCATAAAAATGAAACATCCCTATTCTGCATTTCGATTACGCTCCCGCGTTCATTTACGTAAAAATCGAAAATAGGTATTCCAACAAAATATATATTTTTAAACCAAATGATTTGCCTCAAAATGTGTTAAATAGGAACAGAAAAAAAACAATTTTATAACATTTTACATTTTACTTAAAAGTAAAATTAAGTGCAAAAAAAACAGTGATAAATTAAATTAATAAATAAGTAATAAAAAAAAGTAGCTACGTTCGTAATGCAGAATACATACAATCGTAAAAAATGTAACGCAGAATACTAAAGTTGCCAAACGGAGAAAATTTATACTCAAATCGAAATGTAGAAAAGGGCTGAATTTGGCTTTGCAGTGTTAAAATTTATTTTAAAATGCATTTCTAACTCAAATAATTTTTTGTTTTGTGAATACGGCAGATAAGGTGGATTCATTCACACATTTGTTTCGGACAAAACTTTTATCTGGACAAAATTTAGTTTCAAAAAAATGTTCCGAAATATTAATGAAATATATAAATAAAATATAAAAATCTTTGATAAATTGTGTCGGAAAAATTGTAGAAGACAAGTGCACCAGTCAATAGCTAATGAACTAAATAAAGCGAAATTATTTCCATGGAGAGAACTAGAAAATTAAAAAGAATTGCTGTGAAAAAGCTTTTGGAAAACTATAATGTGTCAACCTAGTTCAACTTTGCCCGGACATAAATTTTAATTACACCCATTCAAGTTGAGATTTGTCCGAACAAAATCATTTCGAACTCTCAAGCAGAGAGACAAAAATTGTCTGAGTGGATCCAGCTTTATTGATAGCGATCTGGAAATCAGTACTGATCCGTTCTGATAGTATGATAAATAAATTGTTTCAAATAAAAGTACTCTCTTAATAAAATAATGAATATATCCAAAAGCAATTTCTTAAAAATTAAGAAGATAGGGTAAGAAGGATGGGTAAACTCAGATTTAAACTGAAGCCAAAAAAATTCATTTCAATATAAATTTTGTTTTTAGCGTGTCCTTTTTACTTATAAGCCATAACATTTAGAGTTTCTGTCTGACATCGAACTTGCAACCCACATTCTTATAGTCTTATATACAATCAAGTACCCCACCACGATATTCGTAGCATGTAAACTGGAAGTGGCGACATTTTCCATTAGTTCACTTGTGGCAAATAACTCGCTGCCAAATTTAAAAATCTCTTTACGCGCAATTGCGAATAAGTAGACAAACATTAAAATGCAATGCCAACTGGCAGTTGTGGTGCATAAGTTCCTTTCTACTGCTTTAAGCTAATACCAAAACATACTTTGCGCGCAAAGTTCATTGACCGAAAGCATGCAGCAAAGCTTAATAACTGTGCTGGCGACAGCAGTGGCAGCATGAAGTTGCAACTTATTTATTTTTTGTTTGTTTTTTGTTTGTTTGTTTTTTCAAAACCAACTGGCTTTACCGCTTTACAATTATTAATTTTGAGTAAACTTTTATTTGTTACAATTTCCAAGCAATATGTTGCACGCAATTCAGTTTTATTACAAACGCTGATTAACACATTCACAATAATTCCTTTCTCAAAGATTTTACTTGATTGAATCAATCAGTAGAATGACTAAATTTTTTTTTCTTTCATTTCATTCATAAATTCTGTTGCAAAATTTAGAATTCATCTCCTTCTTTGTGGCATTCATTGACAATGTGCGAATGCATTCATGCAACAATAAAGAAATAAATAAATATTTCTGTAATTGCAGTTTTCTGCACTAGAATAGAATTGTACGAGTACTTTAAGTTGACGGATTTAAATGTCATTAATACGAGTATGAGTAGGTTTTCAAATCCGGCTGATTTTCATATATATGTATATATATTTTTTTTTCTTCTCTTTTTCCATTTATTAAGTTAATGGCAGTAATTTGCTAAAAAAGAAATATGAAAAAAAGATTCGTACACACACACGAGAAACACACAATTCCCACAACGTAGTAAATATTTGTTTGAAAATCTACATGAGAGTTCAACAACCCGAAGTCAACAAGTGGACCAAGTAGTTTAAAAATAAAAGGTTGCATAAGTTACATACACACATTCACACACACACACACACACACAATAAAAAGCCATAATAATTTTTTTAAATTTAATTTTCAAAATTTTGTGCGCTTTGTGGGAAGTTGGCGAAGTTGAATTTGAGCAAATTTTTTTAAAGATAAAGGAAGTTGTATTTACTTCTTCGGCACTTAAGTATTTTATTTTTTTCATATTGACAGCTGAGAAGACTTTTTATTAAACACTAAATTAATTTTATTAAAAATTAAATAAAAAAATTTTTAAAAGCAAAAATGTTATGCAATTGTAATGCTCACTAATTTTCCCAAGTTTCCAAGCTCCCAAGTTTAGTCGCCTTTTTGCACAATGTGTCGCAATCAAACTAATCACAAAATGGCGGGCATTGAAGACGTTATTATCAATTTAAAGAAAGGCGTGGTGTGGATAACACATCTGATTCAGCAGTTGTTTTTCTACAGTTTTCGTGATTGTTGCTTCCACGTTGTAAAATGCTTTCGCCTTGGATCGGAATATCTTTGGCAAAAGCTTTTAAAACTGAGGAGCCATAGCGACCTCTGCTGACCGAGTTCTCCGATGGCTTTTATGTGAGCTTCACTTGTTGTAATGAAGATGACTTAAGTCTTCAGACTTGTAGAAAAATACGATTACTTTGATCTCCAAAACACGTAAATCAGAGTTTTTTTTACAATACAATTACAACTGAAATAAATACTTTTTCTTTTTCAAATTCTATATTCTGTTAAATAAAACTTTATTTTTTAAGATGAAAAAATAAGTAAATAATTAAAACTCTGTAAATTGTGTGATAACAGTAGGTTACGATATTAATTTTAATAAATAAAATGAAAAAAAAAATATGAAAAAATTATTTAAAAAAGGTTTGTTGAGGGTTTTTTAGTTTTGAAAAAAGATATCGAGACCTGTCCCGAATAAAAAATTTAGTAATTAGTTAATTATATAAAGTTATTTTATTGCTACCAAATTCTAACTTATTTAAAAATTTTTCAAACTGCTTATAATGTTTCTTGCCTTTTTTAAGGAAGCGAAATAAATCCTTTTAGTTATTATAATTTTTCAATCAAACTCTTTGATTCTTTAATTAATTGATTAATCAAGAATTCAGATTAATCAAAATACTGATTAATCAACGACTTTAAATTTTCGTTATTCAAAAGCGAAAACTTTTATTCAAAAATAGAAATGCAAATAAATGAAATAACAAGAAGTAAAAAAAAACTAAAAGTAAAAACTAAAAATGGAACAGAAGAAAAATAAAAACTGAAATTGTTCAATTATTCAAAATGAAGTCAATCAAAAGTGAATTTTAAATAATCAATCATGACTTTGAATAATCACAATAATAATTAATTGATTCAACATGAATTTGAATAATCAAATAATTTGATTAACAATCGATTAATCGGATTTTGTTAAATCAGCTTGTTTGAATAATTGATTAAAAGCACAATAAAGAAGTTTGTACTAATATCATTAAAATCTCTTCCAAAAACCATGTCTATATTATTAATAGGCAAAGATTTATATGTTTGTAAACGGGGTTTTATATAGATGTGCACAATCTTAATTTTATTTAAATCGATTCGATATTTAGGGAGCTTTAAGCGTTTAAAGTTGCTACTACCACATGCACACTCATTATTGGACATGCATGTGTCAGCTTTAACTTGAAAAATAAACAAAGTGTGCATGTGTTTGTCCAATTTGCTTTTGCAGAGAAATCAGGCTGAGTTTTAAGTTGTTTATTTATAATGTTTATTTATGTAAATGTTTAATATTAATTTCTAGAATGCGTTTGACTGAGTCAACTGCTGGATACACTAGTTTAAAAAAAAAGCGACTGCTCGTATTTCCATAGAGTAAAAAACCTTAGTTCTGTTGCAGTAGCAACTTAAAAGAAAACAAATTTCGCCAACATATTTTTTATAGGTATTTATTTTTTTGAAACAAACACAAACACGCAGTGTCTAGGCAGGAATCGAACATACGACCCCCAGACACTAGACTATGGCAGCTTCCCTAGAACACGATTTCGGATTCAGTGTATAAGCATCAACAAAAAGAACTTCCTGCAATGACAAAATCATTAGAAAACATACGAATTTCTCACAATGACAATAACAACTTCTTTGAAAGCTCTTTCTTTAATGGGAAGCTTATATAATTTATAGCCATTTAAAGTCAGTTGTATGCATTACACTTGGCTATCCTTCCCACAAATAACTTAAGCCAACAACAAAGACCCACCTTATGATCTCTCACAATAATAAAAATTGTACCAAATAATACATCCAACTATATTTACACTTAAAGCACACATTAAAAGCCTTTCAAGAAACGATCAACCATCAAATGAATATTTCTCTTCTATTAACAAGCAAATAAACTTGCAAACAAATGCATTTGTTGCATTAGTAAATACAAACAACGACACGAAGGAATAACAAAAAATAAAAATAATAAAACTCATGAATCGCATAAAATACAAAATGTGCAATTTTATTTTATTTTTGCTGCAAAAGCAAAGCAACATACTCGCGTAGATTGCCACCAACAATGACTTCATAAAAGCGTGTGTCTGTTTGAACGTGTGGCAAGTAAAAAAGTGATCGTTTTAGGCACAAGCAACCAACAAACCAAACAAAACTCTCAATAGCAATAAAATATAATAAAAGACAACTTGTTGTAAATGTTGTTAACATACTAAAGCAAAAAACAAAAAAACCAAAAAAAAAGAAGAAAAGAAAAATGTTGTTAACTTTGCGTTGGCGTTTTGCAGCCAACAACAGAAGCAGTTAGAGCAGCATTGAAAAAACTTTAACATTTGGAGTCGTTACGTCTACGCTTTTACGGTCAATGACCGACCGACTAAAGCAAGAGCAAATCATACAACCGCAACAATAACAACTAACATAAACACATATATACGAGTATATGCATACATACATTTGTATATATGTACATATAATGCCGCACCTCCAGCTTCAACAACACGCTTTTATACTGGTTACCAGCTTATGAATGAATAGCAAAAATGCAGCAATAACTAAAGAGCAAATGCTTTAAGATTTTGTATCTTGCAGAAGCAAAATGCAGGTGCAGATGTGGCAGCAACATCAACAACAATTTACAAGTGATTGCCACTCAGTCCATCGATCACTGTTTCCTTATGACAAAAAAAATGTATTTAGGTTTTTTTGGGTCTTCCCACCAACTCCTTTTTGAAGGATCGTACAATCTTAATTTTAATTATAATTTTTAAATTATTACCAAATAAATAAATTGGCCAACTCCAGAGTAACTGTATCCACGCCCACGTGGGTGTCTCTATAGACATGCTAGTTTATCTGATGGTATCAACTTCTGCCTAAATACTGGGTGCGGACACGGAAAAGCCAAAAAGGATTCGCGGGTTGTTGAAAGAAAACACAATATTTTAAAGCGATTCCATTGTAAATTAAAAAGATTTTACCCCATATCCACTGATTTGTGTAAAATTTTTGGTGAACACTGTCGCTGTGCGTTACAGAAAGTGTTTTCGGATCTCATTAAAAATGCCATGACTTTTGTTGTGTCTCAGATAATAAAATGTTTTTTTCTGTAAAGAAATTTTAAAGATTTATATTTTTAAATATATTACATCCTCCATAATCCGGACAGATATAGTTTTAGCTACTGTCCGGATTAGTCCGGAATACATTTCAAATAAAATTTTAAATGCAATACATGTGTATAATTTATATTTTTATAACCGAAAAGAAAAATCAGTACACATTAGAATTCATTTGTATATAATTAATTTACAGAAAACATAAAGAAACATACTAAAAGTGACAAAAAATATTCATTTTGAAAAATAAGAATTTATTTTTGGTTTGAATGCACATATCTTCATTTAATTTGTCAGCTCTATTTTGAACTTCTTTTAAAAATAAAATATCCATGTCTGTTGCTTTGGTTTGTTCAGCCTTAAAATAGCTTTTGAAAACAGTTCGCCACACAAACGCAATTAAAATTCCGAAACTCTCCGAAAAATTTATATATCCGGATTACTGGATAGTCCGAACTAGCCAGTGTCCGGATTACGGAGGTTTGTACTGTAGTTAATAAAGTTGAACAAATAAATTTTTGAATACCGGCTGTTATGTCGTTTTCTTTTCTAAAAAAATTTAACATTTCTTCAAATTAAGCCAAAATTTTCACCGCCTCTTCCATCATTATCCATTCGTCTGTTGTAAGGTTTACCTATGATTTTACACAAGGTAAATATGCTTGTACCGCAACCCTTTGTTGCTCAACTCAAGAGTTGAATCCCAACGTGTAGATATGTCCTGTATAAGGACATCATTCGGAAAGATGTACACAAATCTTGCATTTCTTTCAAAGTTTCAATGGTTCAAATGTTCCATAATAGGCCTGGATTTGGTAATCATTTCTAAACGACTAAGAATCAATAGAAAACAATTTCATTGTTCAGTTTTGATTTGATGTTCTGCTTCTAAAATATTTATTTCTCTTAATTTTTATTCCAAAAAAAAGCGTTGGAAATTTAATAGTTTGTTCGAAAAAACTCTAAAAAAATTTAACAAGTATCGTCGTATCGACACTAAAATATCGCCGATATTGATGTGTCGGAAAATCTGAAGTATCGCCGATATATCGGTATCGGTTGCTTTCCTAGTTTATATATAGTTTAGCAAATAATAGAGTGAAAACATTACATTAACTGACAGTTTTTATAAAATTTAAACAAAATTGTGAGTGAGAATTAATATTGAAAACAACAATAAAATACCAAAAATTCTTTTTGTTTTCAATATAAATTCTCACTCACAATTTAGTTTTCATTTTATAAAAACATCCACCTGTGAAAAAATTATTTGTTTTTTTTTTGTTTTAGTTCGCACAGAAGAATTTTGTATAAAAAAAACTTACGGAAATTTTAGATATTAAATTTCTTAAGGAAATTTCCGTTTGCTAGCACGGAGTTCCAAAAGAAAAGTATACGGAATTTTTGACATTTATTGACTATTGTAAGAGGAGACTTTTTTCTGTAAGCTGAAGTAAAAATTAAGGTAGAGACAATTATTTTGTCACGGAATTTTTGACATTTTGTTTTCTTGCAATTAATTTGCTTGTTATATTTTACGAAAATAAATAAATTTTTGTGAATACAACAAGTATCTTTACCACTCTATATTGTTATTTTTCCATGAGATAATTGTTTTCTTACGATAAAAATCATAGTTGTCGAAATCTCATGGTCTCTAGAGGTAGTTTAAGCGCACAATTGTACGCGTTTAAAAATTTTACTGATTTCAGGATTTATTGGTTTAAGCGAGATTAAGCGACATTAAGCGAGATTAAGCCAACTCGCACTGATTTATTAGCCCTTAGCCGCCTTTAGCATATACATAAGTATTTAGCTCCCAAAATCAGAATGGAAGTTTTAAAATACTTATATTTCTGTCTATCTTATTTGTTTCTTTTTTCTTTCTTTTTTTGTTACAAACACTTTGCAAAGCCAATTGCTGTTTGTATCCTGAAGCGAAAAAAATGTAAAAAGTCAAAATTGTAATTCAATGATGACGATGTAACAAACAGTTTTAACATGCCGCTACGACGACAGCAACACAGATTTCATGAATCAC
Source organism: Gymnocheta viridis (assembly GCA_956483585.1). Taxonomy (NCBI): domain Eukaryota; kingdom Metazoa; phylum Arthropoda; class Insecta; order Diptera; family Tachinidae; genus Gymnocheta; species Gymnocheta viridis. The sequence continues at coordinate 2,490,874 of OY101441.1, read as the reverse complement.
GGAAAAATCACGTCTTAACCAGGGCTGGCAAAGTTAGTAGCACAGTAAAGATCACACTTGCTAATAATAGTGCTAAAATATATCTGATTTCTTATTATTTATACTTTAAACAGAAACTGATTTGTTTTTAATGAATTTGAAACAATTTAAATATTTTTTAACCTATTTTTTAAATTTATTAATCGAGATTGCCTCGATACCTTTTTTCAAAGATTTTCAAAAACTTTTGTTTGTTGAGGGGTTTTTTAGCAAGCTATATACATGCATTTCATTAAAGAAATGGCAATCTCGATTAATAAATTAAAAAAATACTAGATTAAAATATTATTTTCCGTTTTGCCTTATAAATACTTTCATTGTCACCCAAAGGGCGTCTAATTGTAAAAAATAATTTGTTTGTTGGGATTTTTGAATAAGTTTCAAAGCATACTATGCTTATACTATTGTAATTTTTATAACTCTTATTGAGTTTTTAAAAGTTTTTGTATAAGTAAAGAGGTTTGAAACATTTCAAAAATATGGTTTAAGGTCTACTGATGATTTGGCATTAGCACCAATGAAATGCAAGTATATAGATTAGCTAAAAAAAATCTCAACAAACAAAAGTATTTGAAAATTTTTAAACCTATTTAATATATTGCAGGCTTGTATTTCTGTATATCTGTGAGGATATAAAAATATGTAAAACGAACATCAAGTGAAGAAAGCTTTTTACCAAACTCCTACGACAAACCCGAATGATCGCTCGGCCACTATTTTCCATTCATACCCAAAAATATTTCGTTTTCCATCTCTGGACTAAATAATTGTTTACTTCATTTCTCTATAATTGTGTTTCTATACAATTTCTACTTGTTGTTTTTGTTTGTTGGTGGTTGGGCAAATGTATTTTGTTTGTTTTTTTTTTCGTGCATAATGTGCGACATGGTCATTGCCACAGTTCAATATTTTGTACAACTATGAAGTTGCAACATTCAAAACAGCTCGTCGTATTATTAAGTAATTGCCTAGATATTGCTGTCATGAATGCTGTTAAAAGCTCGTTGTTGTTGCAGCATAAGACACAATAAGCTCTTAGGTAATTGAACTATCTGCGCGCTTTTATAACAGGCCACAATTGCAATAGCAAACTCAACAAGATGTAGGAAGGAAGTGTGCAACAATTTTATATTCAATTTCATTGTGTTTGCGATAGACTAAACGGAAATGAAATAATATGTATGTATTATATTGCAGTCAGTGCCATAATTGTCTATTGACAATAAAAGCGTGGGTGTTACTTTCTTTACATTAAATTAATGATATATTTTTTTGGAAATAAAAATAAAAAACGGTTTCCTAATTTTTGTATGCCAACATTTCTTTGGCTGTAGTAGTGCCAAATATGAAAAGGATAATAAATATAAATTGAAAATAAATATAGAAAGTTGCTTTGCTGGAGTAAGATTTTGATATCAGAGGTGGGCAGCCTTGCACAGTAGATTTACACAATAATGGTGAGCACAATGATTTCCGGGCATGAAAAACATATGGTGGGTCATATGTTGACATTGATACAATTTGTGAACGACTTATGTTTGCTGAGAACGTGGGTTCGAGCCCAGTTTCAGGCAAGTCTTAACATTAAGCATTTTTCAGACGTGCAATGAATGGCGCGCAATAGCCAATGTATTTATGTGACAAAGGTGAAAGGTAACAGTGAAAGCGGACTGACTGCTTAAAAAAATTTTCAAAGATATGCAATTAACACTAATAACCTCTCTCAATGTATAAATAACTTCTCAAGGGTCCCTCTTGAGTTGAGCCAAGTTACTCGCACTAAAAACTGTTAAAAGAAACAACAACCTTGTAAATAAAAATGATGTAAAAGACATAAAACATTTTACCACACAAAAAAATGTGATTATTATTCTTTTTTTTGCTTTTTGGAGGAAATACTTTTTCAGTCTATAAAATGTAATGAAATATAAAAATAAACTGCACAGCTGCAGAGCGTAACAACTCTTCTTTATGCAAAATTGTAATAAAAGTTTCTTTTTCTTTTATGTTGCTGCTGTTGATGTTGCATGATGTGTTGTTGGAATCTAAAAATAACTTTTATTTTGTATTTTAACCCATTTTTAAATCATTCGTTTTTTATTTTTGCGTAAATAATAATAAGAATAAAAAACGTTTTGAAAACATTAAAAAAAAGAACTTTTTTTTTCATTTGTAGTTGACTTGATTTTTATCGTCATCATTACGATTGTGTTAAATGCAGTATGCCACATTTGTACATGAAGGTATGCATGTGTGTTTGTTGTTGTTGTATGTGTTGCATGCATTGTGGGTCACAGTACGAAATGATAAATTGATGAAATGCAATTATGTGCAGCTGTGTTGCCACTAGGTTTTATTTGCTGCAAACCGATCGAATGAATGCATAATAGACCTGCCCAGAAAGCCCTGGTTACGTTTGATTGATCGAACAAAACGAAGGAAGTAAAAATTATTTTTTGAAAAATGCTCTTAATGTTCCTGGGAAGAAAACATTTTCAGCTTATTGGTTGCCGGGATCTCGAAGCTTAGAATCTTCTTAGAATTTTCTTAGTTTCCAATTGCATTTTCACGATCTTTAAGCAATTTTCAATTTCTTTTTGGTTCATCAATTTGATTCCGTTTCTTAAGCAAATGGATTTTTCCGAATTTTGATACTTATTGACGGATTTTCAATTATTTTTCTATGCAGAATTTTTACTTAACACTGGTTTTTGTCTTTATACTCAGCTCACGTGGTTTTTGTTAACCAATTTCTAGTTTCTTTCAATATTAGTAATTTTTTACAATTTTGCAATTTTTTCCTTAACTTGAATAAATGCGAATTCTATTAATTTCGGAGCATTTCTAATCACTAGCAAAATACATACTCGACCCAATTTTTGTTGGTATTTTATATATTTTAATTTTACTTATTATATTTATTTTATTTTATTTATCATGTTTAAGTCGCTTTTTTATATTATTTATTTATTTTAAATATTTCTTTTTATATTTATTCTTTATATATTTTTTATTTTATTATTGGTATTTACTTTATTTTACTTTATTTTATTTATTGATTTTATTATATTTTATCTATTTTAATTATTATATTTTGTGATTTGTTTTTTATGTAATTGCAATTTTGTAATTGTTAACAAAATATTTCGCAGTAATAGTGTTTTATTTATTGATTTTATATTTTTCTCTATTTTACGGCCAGTCCCATGATGTGAGAAGCAAAAACAAATTCCAAAATTGTGTGTGACTTTTTGTGGGACTGGCATCTAATTATGATATTTTTTATTTTTATTTTATATATTTTTTTATATAAAATGTATATACATATTTTTTTATTTTATTTTATTCATTTTAATTTTTATTTAATTTATTAATTTTATTTAATTTGCTTTGTTATAATTAGTTTTTGTTAATTATTTTTTTATTATTTTTTTTAATTATTTCATTTGTTTAAACTTATTTATTTTATAATGATTTTTTTATTATTTTTATTTATTTGATTTATTATATTTATTATAATAATTTTATTTTATTATTTATTTATTATTTTTTACAATTTGTTATATTAATTTTATGTGTTTGATTTAATATTTTCGTATGATTTATTAAATTTAGTTTATTCCATTTATTTTAATTTATATGAGGTAACTTAGTTATATCAGTTATTTTATTAGCTTCATTTATTTTATTATGTTTGTTTAATTCATTAAATTTGTTATTTATTTTATTTATTTTTTAATTTTTTTTTTCATTAAATTCATTTTTTCTAATTTAATTTAATTTTGTAAAATTTTATTTTATTTTACTTGGTATTTATTTAGTTTAACTTTTTAAAATTATAAATTTTTATATTCTTGTGTTTTTATTTTGTTTTGCACTTCTTTTATTTTATTTTATTCTTTTCATTTTATTTGATTTTTTATGCTTGTTCATTTTTTTATTTTATTTTATAATGCTTGATTTATTTTATTATTTATATTTATTTTTATACTTAATTAAATATATGTTTATTGTATTTTTTGTTTAGTTTTTAAAATTTTTATTTTATTTGAGATTGTTTGATTTATTTTATTATTTATATCTTTATTGTATTTAATTTCATTTTATTTTATTAATTTCAGTTGTTTTATATAGTTTAATTATATTATTTTTAGTTATTAATTTATTTTTTTTGCATTATTTTACTTATTTTTATGTATTTTTAAATTTGTTCATTTAGTTTGTTTTTTTTTGTTTGATTTATTTCCTTAAATTTGAAAATTTATTTATTTTAATAATTTTAGATTTATTTATCTGATTTATTTACTTTTAATTGGCTTTTTAATTTATTTAATTTGTTTCTAAATCTTTTATATATATTATTTATTTTATTAAATTTATGCACCTTATTTATTTTAGTAAAATAAGAATTTTATTTAAAATTTTTACATCATTTTTTCATAATTTTATTCTAAGAATTCACAAGAAAAACTTTTAAGGCCAAACGTGAAGCATGAACTCTCACGTGAGTGTGAATAAATATTCACATCAATTCATGCTGAAAAATTTATATTAAAAGTAAAGAAATCCTGTGTTCAATTTTTGTCGCTAAACTTTTTAAGCAACCTTTTTCTTTAAACGCTTTGCAAGCAAAAATACACCATTTCCATTTGCTGGCACATGGAACATGCAAATATTTCAAGTATTTTTTGGATTATTGCCTTCTTAGTGAGCTGGTCTAATATTTAGTATCGATTTATCATATTTCATTCACAATCAAAGCGAGATGAGTCTTTTGTGTAACAAAAGGTTAATTTTTTTCAATCTACTAAATATTGTAATTGCCATGTTATTTTGTAAAATTGGTCATCGTACGAGAAAACGAGAATTCAAAGAAAGTTAAAAAGAAAAACTTGAAAAATTTAATGGTTAACTTTAATGAAAGGAGCAGCATATTGTTGTCTTATTTAATTGCACATCAAAAATGATTCTGTTGCATGAAGTGGATTTCTATACTTATATGTGTATGTATGTACGTATGTGTGTATGAATTTATGTGTGTATGTATGTGTATACAGCCTTGTAAGATAAGAAACACGGTTTTGTTAGCCCTATCTAATTAAAGATTGTATTAGAACTCCAGAACATTTTGAAGATCTGACAATAACCGTTTCCGAGTTGGATGGACATTGTTTTTTTTTTAATTTTCTTTTAATATTGTCATATTTTATTGAAATAATTTTAATTCAAAATGGAATTAAGAAAATTTTACACTTTCACAAATTTGTTTGACAAAATTAAGTTTCTTTATAATTTTTTTGTGCCACAATAAGTTTGAGTTAATTAAGTTACATGCATTTGACTCATACAGGGTGTCAATTGCACGTTCTTGACCGATTGAAAGTATTTTTATAAATTTTTTTTTGTTATATCTCGAATTTCCCATTGACTTACATTCTCCATAACCTTGGCATATATTTTGTTTTTATTTATTTACTTATTTTTTTTTTTGGGTATTGCAATTTTTTGATTGTTAACAAAATATTTCGTAGTAATAAACAAAACTGAAACTGAAAAGAAATATGTCACATCGTTAGCAGAATAGTAAATTAAATATTGCTGCCACAACTCGATAATTTTTCGTGTTCGTTGTTGTTATTACAATAGTTGAGTGTGTAATTTTGCAGCTCTTTTGAGTTTGCAAAACAGAAAACAAAAAAAAATCAGTGATGAGATAAGCAATATATTTTTGCTTGTAGTGATATTTTTAAGTGCGAAAAAAAAAACGAAATTACACTGAGAAGAAGAAAAAATTTATCACAGAAAAGCTCTTTTGTTTATTTTTTAAGTAAAAAGATAAAGAATATTATTTAAATATTACGACCTTCAAAAAACAATTGTTTCATCAAAATTTACTTCAAAACTTATTTAAAACTAGAATTATTTTTTATGAATATGGCTACTACAAATAAAATTACGAGTTATATTTTAATTTAATTTATGGAACATAAAAATACGTTATTCTGTTCTCCTAAAATAAATGAATTGTTCTTATATTTCAAACAATTTTTTTCAGTGTACGCTTTTAGAACTTTTATACTTACATATTAGTAAAAAAAATTAACTATGTATGTATGTATGTCATTAATATTTCTTTTTGTAGGGAAAATTTTTTTAAATAATGAATGAATTACTATATTATTGTATTCATATTAATCATAGAACATCTAACACTATATTTAGAATCAATATTTGGAAAATGTAAAATGACTCCACATATGTATGTATGTATGTATGCATATACATGAGCATGTATGTATTTATGTAAGTTTGTATTAATGTTATTCAATAAATTGATTCTAATAAATACAATTTAATTATCTATGACTTGTCAAGTGCAATTTAATATTTCAACTTTTATTTGAGTCGCATATCAAAAATGCGGTCACCCAAATACTTGTGCACTTAAAAACGAACCCAGTTTTTATTGAAATATAATGTGATTTGAAACAAGCGCTATTTTAATATTTATATATTGTGTATATCCAGATACGTAGCAATATAATTTCCTTGGCGGGAGTGCGAGCTATAGATTTTGGAAAAAACATATTTTTTTTTATCCCAAACTCACTTGATTTAATAGTTTTAATATTAAGTTGAAAAGCAGTTTCTATCGCCGTTGACTGCTGAGATCAAGCTCTATCTATTTAAACTAATTTGTTTAGAAATCAGTAGTGATTCATTTATTTTAATTGACAAAAAATTATTAATAAAAAAACTGGTAAGATCCGATTTGTACTCGCGTCAAATAACACATTTCAACTAGATAAGGGATCGTAAGTAACTTTTCACTCACGGTCATGCACGCTCACGATAAAAAAATTTTACTCATGCACGACCTAATATTTTTGGCTCACGTGAGTTGAAAACAAAAGTTAGTCACAATCTTGAAAACTCACGCGCACTATAAAACAATTAAAAAAAAATTAAAAATTTATTTAAAAAAACAAATGCACAAAAATCAAGCGATAATCACTTCAAAAATCTACATATGCTCACGTTCATGCACGCTTACGTGATTGAAACCTAAAACCAATCACGATTATGTGATCACACATGACTCACGCTAATCACGTGAGCGTAGGCCATCTCTAATTTCAACTCAAACCTAAACAGTTCATATAAAATTCGTATACATATTAATATTATTAATATTTTAATTTGTTTCATTACCGTTTCCTATCTTAGATTTAATATTTACTGGCCTCACTGAGACATGAATCAATGCTGTTCAATTCTTCACACGCTTATCAGTCAACTTATCTGTCAGTTCAAGCGCCGCTTAAAATATAGAAATCAAAACTCAACATCTACACTGTGTTGACATATCGTAAAATTTAACTTACTATGTATATTGCGAAAGGTATAATGCAGGAATCGATCCTGCGAACCCCAGACTAAAAGTTTAGTACATTATCCAGCAGCCTACAGGTATCCAACATTTTTATTATAAATTTAAGGAGAAATAAAATGAAAATAAATAAGTAAAGGGTGCTTTTTTAGCAACTTTCTTTTTGGCAACACAGTTTTTTGCCGCTCAGCTGTTTTCGTTTATCATGTTACTGTTGAGTCTTATTGCAGCTCTGGGCGAGTAAACAACAACCGTCGTTGTTAAATATTTTTTAAGTGCAACCACGCCACTGTTAGCTTATTGGCCTTCTCACTCTCGCACGTGTTAATGGTCTACCTCAACGATACTGATGGAGACCATAAAAACTCCAGGAGTGGATCTTAGGTTTTCCACTTTCTATAGGTCGCTTGGCAGTTCCTAAAGGAAGCACCTATTCGTGGTAATTTGCGTACTTCTATGGCATTTTTTATACTTGAATCAATCAATCAACATGTTACTATTAAACATGCTCAGTTTGGTCTTTCTCATTTTACAATCAGATCCACAAGTAAGTGGGGAAATAACTAATAAAGTTGTACATTGGCATCGCATTTAATGCGTGAAAGAAACCGTTGCAACATACTCACCATACTCCTGTTGAAATTTGAGAAGAGTTTAGATATTTTTAGAAAAAAACATCCATCTTTCACGTATTAAGGTAACTTTCATCTCGATAATTGTGGTTTTAATAACATGAAGATTTTCCAAACCTGCAACGTTTACAATCCAAAATTTGTTTAATGTCGTTTTGGAGGTGGAATATAAATATTAATATGAATGGAAGATAACTGAAAAGCGAGCGCAATGGAGATCACGACACTACTACGATCTTCGTCAGACATAATTCATAAATGTCATAAATACATTTGCGATCGTGTATGGCACTTGTTGTCTCCTCTCTGCATCAAAGTTTGTGTACTATAAGTAGAACGAAATGCGATTTAGCTGCAAGCTTCGTTTCTCATTCTCGGTGTCATGTACGAGGGCGGATTGATATTGAAGCTTCCTAGCGCTAGTTGGCAGCACAAACACAAAAACTTTTTTTTTAGAAATTGCGATCTATCAAACGTGTAGTGAGCTAAAACGAGACTAGGTTGAGAAATAAATGGGTTTTGAAAAAAAATGTTTTTTCCGACTTAGGTAGCTTCAACATCAATCCGCCCTCGTATGGTGGGTCTTTTTTAAATCTAAGTAGCTCTTTTTTAGAATTTCAGCCTACAATTGCCGGGATTTTTGAGATAGCTGTATCGTTCGTATAACTACAGACAAACATTTATTTGAAAGATATTGAAACCTATTTTATTTAATAATTTATTCACTAAGCAAATAAGTGAATAAAATTGGTTCGCAACGGCACACAAATAAGTTAGTTTTCGTCGAAAAACCCAGTGAACAATGACGTTTGGAATTCTCGGACAGGACGTTGATTTCAACAAGTATTTTATTTGATTCAGTAAACATTTCAGTTTGACCCTGTTTTTGTTACAGTAGAATGAGTTGTTTTAATTTACAAAAAAATGTTCTTCTGATTTCCATATTTAGTTAAAGCTTTATTTGAACTTATAAACTCTTATGTTGAGTTTATTTTATTTGATTCAGAATGTTTTGAAAATTCACTCCAAATTTTCTTTGATTTTGTGAGATTACATTTAATTCTATGTTTTTATTTGGGGTCTTAAAAGCATTTAAACAAAATGATTAATAATTATTCAAAGTCGTTCAAAGTACATTTGAGATGATTAAGTTGATATTTTAACAGCTGACTCATTGTGATAAATTACAAATCATAATCAAATTTAAGATTCTTAACATTAAAATTTTATAATTTTTACCTTAATATAATTTCAACAATTTCATTAGGTATTCGATTCTGTGATCGATTCCATACTGTGAGCTGTAATAGATTAACGAAGTTATTTAATTTTTTTCATGTCAATTTGAAGTGATTAACTTATCACTTAAATGTTTTGGAAACCCTCTTGAATTAAAGATGATTAGCACTTAATCAGGTTAAATGTGATCGTGGTGTTACATATACACTGTTTCTCATGTTCTATGTTAATTTCAAGGCTTTCTTGTTGATTTGAAAAGTTTAGGTGAAAAACTTAAAACTTAAATATTTATTGAATTTATTATTTGAAACAGGTCTAGATATCTTATTAAACATTTTTGAAATTCTTAAAACTTTTTATGTAAAGTCTAAAGTTACGCAGTCGATACACTTTGTGCTGAACTCCAATACATATAAATTACTGTTTTTAATTGACGCTGTATCTCGAAATTTTCCGTTATATAGAAAAAAGTGAATTCTGGGTCATATAATATGCATTTACTCGAGATCTGGTTATTCGATTAAAATATTTGATATTGTATATATATAACCTTTAAGTTGCGTATTAAATAATTTTTTAATAGTCTCATAGTTTCGGAGATATTCAGAAACTTTTATCCGAAAAATTTCCTTTTTCAACAAAATTTTAAAAATATTTTTTTTAAAGACTCATTAAAATTTTAAACTGAAGAAAATTTTAAATTTTATTCTCAATTGTAATAAGTTCATATGTTGTAAATAAAATGAGCTAAAATTTATTAACATAAATTCTGAATTTATTCACAATTGAGTGGTAGCAAGATTTTTTCTCTTAATTTTTATTTATTTTTAACTCATTTACAAAAATTAAAAAAAGTTATTAAAAATATCGTTTTGTATTTTTCTATTATATTTTTTAAATCAGGTCAATTTCTTTGTGAGCTCCAGCAGTAGTTTGCTCTCATATGACGATCTCATCGGCTTTGATATCTTTCCTCCATGATTTTGATATCTTGGTAAAATAGTTCACCTTGTTTCTCACTATAATCATCTAGATTGTCAAGAAATTATCTAAATGACTGTGCAAATAATGCAATTTGACACTCACATTTGCCACTAGTTTTTGGAAGCATTTTCCCTACTATTTCTGGATATTCCTTCCTTTGGCTTGTTATTTCCGAGAAAATTTCTTACAACTTATACAGAGCTTGTTCATGCTTGAGGTTCCAATTGATTCATATCCTTTGTGAATTCTGTGTAGTTTTGTTTTCGAAATTGTGGTCCATCAAAAGGAGGCATTTTTCAACCAGAGAGAAAAATTTGCAAATATATTTAAAGCAATCTAAGTTCGTATTTAAGGCTTTCACAAACTGTTTGATGCGTAGTTGTGGAAGGATAATTTTTTCTCGACTTATCAGAGGATCATGAACGATGTTGTTTCCTTTTCTGAAAGTCATATTTGTTCTCAACGACTACTCTTTTGTATTCCAGTGATACTGTTAAGACAATTAACTGTGATAAATGAATTTTATTTGAATATGTGCTATCACTGAATTGTGTTGAATAAATTCAGAACTTATGAAATGATTTTACTAGATTTTAGCTCATTTTATTTGCAACATATTAAGAATAAATTTTAAAATTTTTTTCAGCTTAAAATTTTCCTTAAAAAAAATTCCAAATTTTGTTTAAAAAAATTTCTTTTCTTATAAAACTTTCTGAATATCTCCGGAACTATAAGACTATTAAAAAATAATTTCAGACGTAGCTAAAAGGTTATTTTGATTCCGATCCTTTTGTGTTTTTTTAAGAACTAGTTCTCGAGTAAATTCAAATTATGTGATGCAGCATCCTCTCGGGTCAATTCAGAAAAAGTAATTTATAGACATTGGAGCTCAGTATCATATGTACCCAAATTGACTAATAAAATACGGTCCTTAGAAATCGTGTTGACCTGTGTTGTTGGTAGAACACGTGTGGCATTTAATCGGGGTTATTTGTTGTATCTTTTATGTGTGTTCTAGTCTCTTAATATGTTTCATAAATATTTAGATACAATTGTGAATAGATTTCGAATCCAAAACATTCGAATAGATTTTACTGGCAGATTCGAATAAAGTTTTTAAAATACTCGTGCCTTTGTCACATTAATCGTAATGTTGCTACAGCAAACATCTTCACGTCATGCCCCCAGGAACCGAGTGATTTTCGTTATTTTCACATACACAATACACGATTATTAACGAAACTCACTAGGAAGAGTTGAAAAAAAAACAGTTACTTCATTCAGTCGTATGCTAGCTTTCAAGCTGGGTTCTCAGTTTTATTTTATGTCTTATCCTCAATTTGCGATTTTTCACTCCCCGAATGCCCCAAAATAGCTAATATCTTATCCCCAAAAATCCCCACAGATCTGTAATAAGAATTTTAAAGGTTATAAATGTACAAATAAGAGAAAGCTTTGTCATATCCAAAATTTCTCAGTCAGAACAGATAGATTTTTCTGGAATATTCAACATTTATTTGTAAAAATTTTTTTGCAAAAAAAAAAAAAATTTTTCTTAACAAAATTTGCAAAATATTGAATATAATCAAGCCGTTTTGTTATTTGGTAATTTATAAATTGGAACTTAAGCTATTAAATTCTTATTACAAATACAAATCAAAAGATCGAAATAATGATAACAATCTCATCCCATTTATCCGTAATAATTAAATAATATTGTGTCAAAGGATATATAATTAAATCCATTTTTGTAATATTATCTATGTATCAATGTTTATCATTTCAAAAACTTCAAAATCAAAATCTTTTGATTTTTAAGACAATGCAATTTTGGTGCACATGTTGTTAGATATGAAAAGATGAAGTGAATTCGGCACAACAAACTAAATTATTTTTAAAGTGCATATTTAATCTAAGAAGATTTTCTAATAAGCCATACTTTATTATGTTGAGCATTTTTTCAATGTTACCATCATCAAGCAGAAAAATATGATTTGTCAATATGTACATGAATTTGAATACAAAAAAGAAAAAAACTAAATAAAATGTTTAATAATATATTATCCTCGAAAATCCCCAGCAAAAAAGAGCTTTTCCGCAAAAAATTTCTTGAGGATTATATTTTATTTATTTATTTATTTATTTATTTATTTATTTATTTATTTATATATAATGAGTTCCGCAATCTAATCACCCGTACTACAAACGATCTTTGCATAACCAAAGTGCTAAAACGTGGAGATATGATGTCCTAGTTGACTGCGAAAAAACAAACAAGCAAGCTACGAAATACAATGGCAAAGATGTTTTATGTATTCTACAAAATAGCTGTAGTAACTTCATATGGATGAAATCTTTAAAGCTGCAACCCAAAAAATCATATACCTATGCAGAAAATGTTCACAAATCCTTAAGCCATAAATGTATCTTATAATACGGTTGAAAGATTTTTGAATCTTCGAAAAATTTGTTTCTGATGTACCTCTATAGACCTCTATTCCATAAAAGATACATGACGCTAGTAAGGTAAGCGCAATTTTCCAAAAATTTATATCACAATCCAATCACTAAAAAATCCCTTCTTTGGGGACAAATACCCAAAACTGAGAACGCTGCTTTCAAGTAAGCAAGTTGCTGTCAAACAAAAACGAACGCAGTGCCTTATTTTCAGCATTTTAAATATTTTCAGTCCTCTCTTTGTGAGGATCTCTGTTCTACAATATTCATTTGCTGTGATCGCCTTAAGTTGATTTAACTGAGAAAAAAAATAACAAACTTATCAACGAACGATTACAAACTAGAATAATCGACAACACTAATTGTTATTGAGGTAGTTTTTATTTTGTAATTTCAATTTTTAATTTGAAAGTTTATTGAACTTTATGCAATCATTTGATTGAATTTTTATTATGATTTAAATATTTGTATATAAATGTTAAATATTCATTTCGGTATTTTACGTCTGCGTTACATGACAGACAAGTGGGCCTTTAGCTAAAAGTTCACTTCAGGTTTTACTTGTAAGATGTATTTCATTAAAACTATGTACAAACTCAGGTTATACAACGAAACAAAGACTCATCAGTTTTCAACTTAAGACTAGGAAAACCTTGGCTGTTGTTAGTTATATAATATTTCAACTTAAAACACCGATCAGTTCACCTTTGAATTAAAATATTTGAAAATATCGAATAAATTGTCTGTTGTTTGATAACGTTAGAAATGAGATCGTAGTGTCAATTCTGTGTTTGCTTGTAAATAATAAAGGGTCTTACATAAAATGTTTCATTGAGAAGTTTATAATTTAATTAAATATTTAAATCCAGCAAATTGGACTTCTGCTTGATGGTGTGTAACAACTGAATCGAAGATCAACTTTTGTTTCAGTAAATTACTGAAACCACAAATTAACCTTTTTCGATTTATGACTGAATTGGGAGTTCTTCTAGCGAATCAAAAAAGCTAAGTTATTTGATAGCGATAGATACTTCTTTTGCTTCACAATGGCCTGAAAAAGTTAAATCTTTTGATTATTTGGAATTAACTTGTAATCGTAATGCTAATTGAGCGGGAAGGTATGGCTTCTCAACTAGGATATATTACATACAAAATTACAGCTTTTGTATTTGAAGATATCTACACAAAAAAAAATAAAGAATAAAAGTCTTATATCGGCTAAACTTGCAAATTAACCCTTCACTTTCCACGTTGTAATTTTAAAAGGAATCTTGATCTATTACAGCAGAAATTTAAAAATAAGAAAAAAATACCTTTGAAACCACTATTGGGTGTACAATCGACCAGTACTACTTTCTCGTTCTTGTTGTAGAGCTGTGTACTGCGAATTTAACAAATAATTAATTAGGAGGTGCTGCGGCCTCCAGAACAACGATGTTATGTTCTGCCATAACATTTGTTTTTAATAAAATGTTACGAGCCTTGGCCTGATAATGAAATAAACATTTGCTAATTAAAAAAGTTTTTATGCTACTTATATCACGATCACGTGAAGCTTTCCAGAAAGGGCGTGCTTCTTGAAAAATCGACTGAGTTTTTATTTGAATTTTATTTATTTGTCCTCTCCATTTTTTCGTATTTCCATGTATATTGGTAGCAGCTTAACAAATTGTAGTTTATTTGTTAATTAATTAATTAATTAATTAATTAATTAATTAATTAATTAATTAATTAATTAATAAATAAATAAATAAATAAATAAATAAATAATTAAATAAATAAATAAATAAATAATTAAATAAATAAATAAATAAATAAATAAATAAATAAATAAATAAATAAATAAATAAATAAATAAATAAATAAATAAATAAATAAATAAATAAATAAATAAATAAATAAATAAATAAATAAATAAATAAATAAATAAATAAATAAATAAATAAATAAATAAATAAATAAATAAATAAATAAATAAATAAATAAATAAATAAATAAATAAATAAATAAATAAATAAATAAATAAATAAATAAATAAATAAATAAATAAATAAATAAATAAATAAATAAATAAATAAATAAATAAATAAATAAATAAATAAATAAATAAATAAATAAATAAATAAATAAATAAATAAATAAATAAATAAATAAATAAATAAATAAATAAATAAATAAATAAATAAATAAATAAATAAATAAATAAATAAATAAATAAATAAATAAATAAATAAATAAAAATATTGTTCCGCTTTTTGCACATTTCGAGGTTCAAAATTTAACAGCCTAAAGCTACAACAGATGCGGCGCGGTACGAACTCTTACACTTTTAATAAAAAAAATTTGTTTAAAAAAAATTCTTGGAAAACCTGTTGCATACGGCCACCCCTTTAAATATTTAAATAATTTAAAAGTCGTCCAAGTCGTCTAAATAAATTTTGCCAAATTCTTGATATTTAAAATACACCAAAGAGTGGTTTCACAAAAATCCCCGCTTAAGGAGAATGTGTTTGCTCTAGTTAAAATATTTTACCAAAAGCCAAGTTCTTATCATCACGTTGTATTGCACATGCGTCTTGAAATATTTGTGTACTCGTATGTAGATACCAGTATTAAATTTTATTTTTCTACTATTTAGTTATACGATTTAAGTTTTCAAATATGTCATAGTTGTCGTTACTACTAATCCAAACGTTCAGATACACTTGCGTATGTGTATGTGTGTTTGTGTGCGCGTGTATTTTAATGTCTGTATATAGATACGCTCTCAAGGATTACATGCTTTTGACATATTGCGCGGTTATTGTCAATGTAATGTGATTGCAATTGAATCGAATACAGTGAATAGAAAAAAATTACAAAAAAAAATAAATAAAAAATAATAATAAAAAATAACAAAGTCTAATAAAAACGTCAACATTAACAGACCACAATCGTAAGAAGTTGATTGAATTTACATATAAACCAATACATACTTACATTTATAGAAACACACTCGAACGAAAACTGTATCGTTTGAAAATAATATTAATATTAATATTAATCTTAATTATTTATAATAATGTTAATATTATCAACTACATTGGAATGTTTTTTGCAACTAGTAAATTTGTTTCATGTCACCAGCTCAAATATTTCCTTTGATTCTATATAAAGAAAGTATGGAACGAAGCAGGCAGGATTCATGCTTTTCTTGTTCAAAATTTTCATATCGTTATATGATTTCAAAAGAGTCTGAAGTTACAAAAAATTCAAAATCGATTTCCTGTTTAATTACGATCCACCATATCAAAATAAATGTCCCTGCAAAAGTTTACATATTAAAATTGTACTAATAAGAAATAAGCTTAAACTGAAAATATTCTGAAAAGTTGTGATTAGCTGTTCATATTATAGACTGTTTTGCTTGTCCTCAAAAATTGTATCAATATAACTTATCATCTTAACTTGGGGCTTTTATGAATTCTATGACGATATGTATGTAAAATGTTTTATTTAAATCTTTTTCTAACTTTTTTTCGTGAGTGTACGTACAACAATGAACACTCAAAACCAAATATCTACTGGCAATTAGCAATGCATTTTGTTTTACTATTAGTTTTGCCTTTTAAAATTTTTTCCAAACACATTTTGTAAAAAAAGAAACAAAAAATAAAATATAAATAAATAAGAGTAAAATGTCGGTGACTTTTGTAGTAAATGACATTGAATTAGAAGTAACGAAAAACGAGCAGAAAAGTGTTAAATAAGTGTGAATTGTAAACGATAATAAACGTTGTTAAAGTTAGAATATTTCTAACGAAAACCACACAACAGCTATTTCATATTCGTACTCGTATGCTGAAATTTGTGTAAATTTCTTGTAACTAGAATCGATTTCTAACAACTTCTCAGCTCATAAAATGTTCTTATGAACAAAAAATAAATTAAAAAGTACAGAACTTCTTATGATCGTATGTAGCAGTTGTAGAGGCAACTACTACTTCTACAGCCAGTGATATTTATTAATTACAACACCTCGATAAGTCAAATACAACATTTTAAATTCTACATTCGAATGCTCTTGAGTGCATTTGTATGGCAGGTGTCATACACAAAACAAACGAACAAAATAACTTGTAAAAAAGTGCAAAAACAAATTGGCAAACCGGACAATTTCTCAACTTCAATGCAACAAAAAAAATTAAATATTTCGTTAAAATTTTTTCTATTTTCAGAGGGGGATTTTTTTGGTTATTTCTCGTTCGTGTCGGATATTTTATGACAGATACAAGATTTGTTTATAAATGAATTTCTTAAGTTAAATCAATATTACAAGTGATTTCTTAAACCCTGTAATATTCGAATTGGGGTTTTTATTAGATTTTGATTAGCCATTTCTTCTAATATCAAAATAATTAGTAAAGTTGGAGGGCTAAAAAATAAAATGTTTGAAGTAAACCCAAAACCAACAGAAACATATTTTGATTGGATTATATGATGGAGTGAAACCATATTATTGTCAAATCAAGGCCATTACAAAATTTATTATGTTATCTAAGTTAGTGAGCATGTTTTACCAGATGATGTACAAAAACAATTGCAAATTAAAATAAACAATATATTTTTGAGGGTGCTGTTGGCTACAAAGCAAATAATGACTAAGAACGTGGGTTCGAGCCCAGTTTCAGGAAAGTTATAACATCGAGAATTTTGCAGACGTGTATTAGTGTGCCATTGTATTTGTTGTTGTTGAATTGTTTAAGTGCCGAAGGCAAAGCACTGGTCACTTAACAGTACCCGGCAGCAATTAATACTGATTGGTATATGTGCCCTCCCTCCTTCGTTGGTATTATAGCAAAATCTCCGGCGAAGTAAAATAATTAATAAAAAATGGCTGCAGATTAAAGAAATTTAATGCGTCCAATCGACAGCAGAGGCGCTGAAACAGTAATCTAAAATCTAAGTGCTGGCTTACACATATCAAGTTTGACTCTTCAAGTCTTAATTCAGCTGGGAGAAAGATAGATAGCGAAATGCTTGCGTTCTGTGTTTTTCACCCAGCTGACTTAAGACTTGAAGAGTCTACTTGTAGTAGAACTTTTCTACCGTTTGGCTACCACTTCCATATTGAAAGAAATTTACCTTAATATATAGAATGGATACATAGAATGTTTTTCGAATTAAATTGCAAGTAGAATAATCTTCTTATTCCATATATGGGTGTTTCCACAGAAAATAAAATTATTATTTTTAAATTATTTTTCTGCTAATATTACACAAAATAAATGTATCCGCAATTTTTAGAAGCATTAACTTAATTTTCGAGTAAAACTTGTGAGTTTGAGCTTGAAGCTATTTGAGGAAGAGCTTCCTCGGGCTACCAAAGCTTTACATTGCGGATTGCTTTCCATACACAAATGTACTTTTGTTTACAACGCATATTCTATGTCTACGTCACAACACAACACAATCACACAACAAAACAACGGCCCTGCGCAACGCGCAATCTTGTTTTCTTGATTCTTGCCGCCGAGAGGTACAATATTTATTGCAGCAATTCTTAAACTTATTGGTGCGAAAAGTAAGAGGCAATTTCATAAGCTTTGCGATTTCCTTTTGCTTTTGTCAATTTGAAATTCGCTGTCAGTATTTTTAACATTTTATTTTATTTAACTTAATTTAATTTTCTTTTATTTTATGTAATTTTCATTTCATTTGTTTTATTTTATTTTATTTTATTTAATTTTGTTTTATTTAATTTAATTTAGTTTTATTTTATTATTTTTTATATTATTTAATTTTCCTTTGTCTTATTTTATTTAATTTTATTTCATTTCATTTTCATATTTAACTTAATTTAATTTTCTTTTACTTTATTCAACTTTATTTTATTTTATTTAATATAATTTTATTTTATTTAATTTTGTTTAACTTAATTTAATTTTCATTTATTTTATTTAATTTTATTTCATATTATTTAATTTTATTTAACTTAATTTATTATTCTTTTATTTTATTTTCTTTTCTTTTATTTTATTTCATTATTTTTTATTTTAATTAATTTTCCTTAATTTTATTTTACTTATTTTTATTTAGTTTTATTTAATTTTATTTTATTTTGTTTAATTTTGTTTTATTTCATTTAACGTAATTTAATTTTCTTTTATTTTATTCAACTTTATTTTATTTTATTTTCTTTCATTTTATTTTATTTAATTTTATTTATTTTGATTGTGTTCTATTTAATTTAGTTTTATTTTATTTAATTTTATTTAACTTAATTTAATTTTCTTTTATTTTATTTTTTATAATTTTATTTAATTTTCTTTTTTGATTATATTTTATTTAATTTTATTTTATTCAATTTTATTTTATTTTTTTTATTTTATTTTATTTTATTATTTTTTATTTTTTTTTCATTTTATTTCTACAATTGTATGAAATATAATAAACTTTTCTCTGAAATGAGATTTTGCTTTTAGAAAGTGTCATAGTATAACAAGAAGAAGAGAAAAGAGGGTATAAGAAATACAAAAATTGCAAAACTTGGATTTCATAATGTGGACTCTAATGCAATATCAAAGCAGAATTTCAAAAAATTACAGTAACAAAAGTTGCAAGTCTGGACGGCGCCTTAGTTGTGTGTAAATTGAAAATTTTAAAGTCGAAATATTTTAGATGTTTGCAGATATTTGAGTTCAAGGACATTCGGTAGCTGAAAGAAATCAAAAAAGTAGAACACGCATAATTCAAGCCAAGATTCCAAAAATTTTTTAAACTTTTAATTCGAATATATGAGTAATATATATATATTTAGTAAAATTTAGTGCACGCAAATTCTTTTTGTCGTTATATAAAATGACGAGAATGTGCGCGCACTTCTGTTTTACAATATATAACTTTACTTTGTATAGTAATAAGATTTCCAGGTTATTTTATTCACTGTAAAAAGTCATGCCAAGGCCAAACCTAATAACTTATTTTCTCTCTAATTGCATTTGGTTAATGAATTTTAATTTTCTGTGATTATTTTTTTCGTTTAGCTCATATCAGTACTGAAAATGATTTCGAAATCATATTAAGATTTCCCCCTACATCCATATAAAACTTGCTGCAATGTAAGATTTTTTCAAATTCGTTATTGGCCATACTTCGCTATTTTTTATGTTTGATTCGAATTAAATACCGTTAAGTGGAAAATAAACTTTTGAAAAATTAAACGAGATTTTTGTAAAACTTGATTTCTATCAATAAACGACAAAAATCTCGTAACAACCTGCACAAGACATAAAGTGACCGTGTTCATATTTTAAGGAATGGTTGGTGTTGGATGCATACACAAATGCATAATTTGAAAATAATGAATTCATTCACAGCTCTTCAAAGACATAGAATTATTAGATACTTCGACGGGCAACTCATTTTTTATTTTTACTAAAGAACTTTGTGAAAGTAACTTATTTACATTGTGAACTTCATGCTTTTGGAAAACATTCTGCTGCCACAAAAACAAACGAACAACATAAATGATACGACAAAAAATATCCAACTAGATCCGGCAATATACACAAGATAGTGAGGCCTTGAAATATATCAACGCCTTTCTCTAACCAAAGCCAAAGTCAGTACGGCCCTGTAAATAATCGAATTCATAACTATTCACAATAACCATCGAAATGTCCATGGATTCGTTCATGCGCAAGGTTTTTAACTACACGATCTCGATTTCAATTTACTAATGCTGCGTTTGATTTCAGGCAACAATAGCAACAAAAAAAGGCAAAAAAAAAACAACAATAAACAACTAAAAACCGACAGCAACAGCAACAATAACAAAAACTATAGCTGCCTTCGAAAATAAACTGCTGCTGCTTTATTGCTGTTTTATTGTTATTATTATTGTTGTAATTGCATTTTTATTGTTGCGATTCTTAAGCGGTCGATATTGCTTCTACAACAACAACTGATTGTACTAAAAAAAAAAGAAAAAAAAACAACTATGAAAAAAATTCTTTTAAAAAAGATCTTAAAATATAGCAGCAACAACAACAACAACAACACAAAAGCATAACTAGATTATGTTTGTTAGTGTATTTTATTATGGCTGGCTGGTGCAACATGCTGCAATCACACATTGAAATGTGTATGACAGCAGTATTAGTGCGAATATGATCATGTCGCTCTGCAAAACATGTAGATATGTAGTATGTAAGTTTGTCTTAAAGCGTGTATGTATGTAAGTTAGTTAAGCTCAGGTGCATTGATCTCAAAATGGCTCAAAAGCCATTGAACTACGTTGTGTAGTAAATTGTAAAATACAACAAACAGCAAACAGCCATACTGCAACTGCAACAACTGCAAACAAAAATACTTATTTTAAATAAATAGTATAAATTGTCTTTTGCGATGCAGAATTATTTATAAATATTTTGTTTTTTAACATGTTTTTAAGTTGATTATTTTTGTGATTTTTTCTCTTGAAATTAAGACGTTGCAAATAAAATGTGTTTTACTAATTAAGCTCTGCTTTTTTGAATTCAATCGTTAAGCCGGTATTAAATTATACGATTTTTGTCTAAATCATTTGTAATCTCAATAATGATGTGGTGGTTTTTTTCTGAAGTTATTTGAATATAGAAAAAAAGAAACTCTTCATGTAAACATAAATAATTGAATTGTTCTAAATTTTGTAAGCAGTTGCTGCAGCCATCCTATTATTTTAATTGTTGCAACTGTTATGGCATCTAATATTTCGTCCGACGTCAGCTTAGAGTAGAACATATTCCTTTTTTAGTCGCTATGAAATGTGAATTTTATTTGATAGGTAAAGACAGCATTAGAAACA
The DNA here is from genome assembly GCA_956483585.1 of Gymnocheta viridis. Classification (NCBI taxonomy): domain Eukaryota; kingdom Metazoa; phylum Arthropoda; class Insecta; order Diptera; family Tachinidae; genus Gymnocheta; species Gymnocheta viridis. The sequence goes on along the minus strand of OY101441.1, from coordinate 2,469,306 downwards.
CCAGCAAGACACTGTGTGGGAACTTATCACCAGAATGAGATTTAATTCTGATTGTTTATATGTAATATTTTAAGCTCTTCTGATGTTGAAAAAAATCTTCAAACGGCTTGTGCGACATGTTTGCTAACAATTAATCCAAAAATCAGCTCTGGCAGTGTGGTCTACTTTTTCTTTTTAACATTTAAAAGTTCTTTCCAGCTGCGGCTAATCTTTATTCTTTTACCAAAAAGTAGATTAATGGCGTTACATTTTTTTAGAAAAGAAAAAGGCATAAGTGTATCATTCATGGGCAGCCCCATTTACCAGTCGATAGTGTACTTGACTATTTGTCCTGGGAGTGGCAGGTTCGATACCTATCAAGACCCCAGGGGTTTCTGCAGACAATCCAAAAAGACTTAAGGAGTTTGTGTTTGTGTCACTAAAAAAAATGTTTAACGTCTTTAGGCCGATCTCCAGTAGGCGTGGACTATTAAAAATAAATTATTATGACTTAATAATATTTTTAAAAATCCTACTAAATTATTAATTGAATTTTTTTTATATTTAGTAAAAAAATTAATTGAAATATGTTTAAAATATAAAAGTAAAAAAAAATTAAATCAATTAATTATTCTTCTAATTTGCAGTAGTAGTTCTCTCGTAATTTTTGCTTAACTGGTGACAGAGGGATAGTGCAGCGACGAAAGAGTGCGCCTCTAGCTTTAAGTAGGAGAATTCATCTCAAGACTGCAAATACCGACGAAGCAGGGCGTAGCAAAGACACTATTGCACTTAAGAAAACTTATAATGTCTCTGACTCGAATTCGAACCTGGGCCTTAAATTCACACTAAGCTTTGTAGTAAACTCGCTAACCTCTTCTGCCAACAATTAGAGTTCTATATAAATGCATTATTTCATTCGCAAATATTGATAAATACAATTTTTATAACAAAAAAAAGTTCCATATGTATAAAAAATAAAAAACGAAACATACTTATGTATGTGCCGACTACTTAGCACTTTGTCTGCACCAGATGTTGAATTATTGCCGCGTGCTCAATTAGAGTTTGCAATTTCGAGGACTTTTTCATTTCCCGGAAAATGATAATTAGAAAATTGCATTCGCATTTTTTTATTTTTATAATAATTTATAAACTGAAAATGAACAAAAAATTCACTATTTTAATGAAATAAAAATTTAAATTTATATAAATCAAGGCATATTTAACGAGGTGGCAGCAATACGGCAGCTGACATATTTTTGTTTTGCTTATGTTTTTCGTAGTGAGTGTCAAAATACATACACAATATTTTTTTGTCTTCTTTAACTTTTTATATGTCTCTATTTTTCTTTTTTTGTTTGTTTTATGGGGGATGCTTTTGACAGCAGCAAAGATATTTTACAAACATAAATGCCAGTTGTTCTTGTATTGTTGTAATTTAATACTGTCACTTAGTTAAAAACGCCATGATTTAAATGAAATTAATATGACACAACAATTAAAAATTAAGTCTTTTAAGTGAACTCAGTGAAGTCTGAAAAAGTAAGAGATCGTATATCGAATATTTACGTAAATATTTAGTTATAAATTAATTGCCAAAGAATCAACAATTTTTATCACAAATTTGCTGCAGTAAAAAAAGTTTAAATTCCGCTGCAGCAATTTGTCGAAATTATATTGATTTGGCTTTTTCATTTTGGTCTTCAACTTGCTTCACAGGGTATTAATAGTAACGTCTTTTGGCTATTAACAAATTTGAATCTTGATGACAAAATCACAGCCTCATTAATTGAGCCCAAAGCTTGTGTGCTTTACCTAAGGAAACGAGATTCAAGCTTGTTGATTATACGAAGGCATCTCACCTTGTTCTGATATCGTAAGCAAAACGAACGTCTGGTAATTTTTTTAAATTCAAGTTAATATTTAAAAGATATATATAATAATAAAGAATAAAGTCCATGCAATTATATTCCATTGTATGCATTTAATTTCCCGTTATCCCGGGGAAAATGACCAAAACTTTCTCGGCAAACACTACACGAAATGCTAAAGTTATAAAATTATTTTACAGCTTGCAAGCGCATCCTTTTCATATTCCGCTCATCTTTGATGTCTGTTTTTTATTTTTTCCTCTTTGTGTGCTTCTTTAGCAGATATTGTTCTTTCCTTAATTAAGTTTTCTTTCAGCCACCACAATCAAAAGTTTTTTTCTTTTCAATAAACAGGACATTGATCTTAAGTTTAACTTAAACGAGTTGATTGAACTAAAAGCATTTCAAGAACGTTCACTGAACTCGATTTGTAACAGAAGCAAAAAGAAAAACAATTACTTGTGTTTTTTACATTTTCAACACAAAATATATTTATTTCACAAGTTCAAAAATTCATAAATTTAATTGAGCTCATAATGTTTATTTAGATTCTTGCGCGACCACATTCAAGTGGATATTCAAATTAAATAGCAGAAAATTGAAGATTAAATTTTATATTATGGGCTTGACAGTAGAAGAAAAACAAAAATAAACAAAACAATTCGAGCATCAAATACGTATTTCATATACCGGGAAAGTGACTGAATGATCATGATGCGTCTAATAATAGCAAACAAGGCCAATGGTCTTCAAAAGGATCATTGATCTTTGATAGTTTATTGAACGTCTGAGTGCGCATCTGCAGTTAAAATGCATTTATGTCTCTATACACTCTATTTTGCCTTAGCTCCTTTTTTCCTTGCTCTAATATCCATTGGCCAAGAAAGACATTCAACTTTTTGCTTCTTGCGAAGGATCTACAATCATGCACACACCGATCAAAGTCTACACTCTGACGCATCCAGTCAACCAACCATACGGCCGGACTCAAAAGTCAATGAACGCATACGAAAGTAGCGAATGCTGTTCAGTTTGCTGCTGACAGTAGGGCTATTGACTTTTTACCATTTATTATTATTATTTGCTCATATGCTGTAGATTTTATTTTGTAGTTCTCCTTTTTTTCTAAAACTGTTAACGTACCCGTACGTGTATACTAAAGGATGTATGTACACATACATGCATATATTTCATTGTGGCGTTGCTTGATCTGTTTTGTTGTCGGTCGGGCAGTTGTGTTCTTTTTCTTAGAAGGTTCATTGTTTTTTTGTCTCCTTTAGTTTTATTGCTCAACTTTTGCAGTTTATTTTTGCACAATCTTTAAGGTCTTATGGCTGCAATCACAACAACCACAACAACAAAAACTCAAAATAAATGAAAATGTATGTGCTGTTCATTCTTATTTGATGCTTCATTAAATCCTCGAAGGGGCTCAACGCATCAATACTAGTTAACAGCGCAAAGATACAATACAAACACTAACAACCAACCGTCTTTTTTTTAATTTTATTTTTAACTAGTAATATTTTGTTGTTGTTCTGTTTGCATCAAGCTAAAAATATAACGAACTGTCATTGTGGCTTTCTGGAAGTATCTGAATAACATTTGTAATACTTGATGATAATTTTTACAAAATTTGTTTTTAAATTTTAGATTTTCATTTACACCAGACACGAAAATCTAGCATTTACAAAATTTCGAGCACTTCTTCTAGATTTCCCATATAAAACAAAATCTACTTTGTTATAAGATTTTGACAAAATCTACCCAAAATCTCTTAGTACTCAGTGATGCAACTATGGTTTTTCCTAAATAGTACTAAATACCACTACGCTGTTCAATAGCATTTCTTTGAAATATGTGCTCGCCAGCTGTTTTGGTGCATTTGATTGATAATTTTTTGTATAGAGTTTGACATTTGAACATGAAAATGACAATCAACTATTTTTGTTATGGATATGAAATCTTGAAAAGTGTCACGAACAGATAGAGATTTCAATTGAAATCTACTAGATTTCGTGCAGGTGTAAATGCATTCATTTATAAGTTTCCAAGACATCGCATGATTGTAAACATTATAGTACTGGGTGCTGTTGCCTACAAAGCAAATATTGACAAAGAATGTGGGCTCGAACACAGTTTCAAGAGAGTCATAACATCCAGTATTTTACTGATGTGCATTATATTTTTTGTTGTTGGACAAAGACAACACCCAGGGTCCAGACAGGAATTAAACCTGCGTCCCCAGACTAAAAGTGTAGTACACTACCCCTGGTATACGGGGATCACTGAACAGTACCGGCAGCGCTAGCGTACATCACAGCGCCCTCCTTCGTCGGTATTATATCAAAATCTCCGGCAAAAATAAATATTTAATAAACAAATGGCTGCCCAGCTAAAAGAAATTTAATGCGCCTACTCGACAGTAGAGGCGCTTAAACAATGATCTAAAAAATAAGTGATGGCTTACACACATCAAGTTTGACTCTTCAAGTCTTAATTCAGCTGATAGAAAGATAGAGAGCGAAATACTTGTGTTCTTTGTTTTTCTCCCAGCTGACTTAAGACTTGAAGAGTCAAACTTGATGTGTGTGAACCAGCACTAACATAACGCGCAATATCAGAGTTGTAAAGCAATTAAGCTTTCTCACTTTCACCATCTCTCCTCTTTTACTATCAGTTTCCCAAAGAAGGTAACACACGTACTGGTTGGTAGGGATATCAATTGCCTTGAGTGTTACTTACTTCTCTTATAAAAAAAATGGTTATCCAGTATCGAGTACTTCCTACATTTTTTGGAGGGGTACTCAAGAGTAGCTACTCGATATTTGCTGAGTTGCATATGAAGAATTAAAATTTTAAGATAAACCGAACACGTTTTTGTTAAAAGGGATATATTTTTTGTTCAAAGACTTTATCGAACTCTTTTCGTAAATTACAGATAATATTTGAATGTCATGTAACTCAATACGAATTCAGTGTGGCCCAATCGTTGGTGTTTGCTCTGATTAATGTATTTCACTTGGAAAGCTTTCATTTGCTTAGTTTTACTCAACTCTCTCTCTCTCTCTCTCTGCCGTGATATTTAAATTTTGTAATATGTTGAAATTGTTTTTAAATTTCCGTTTTTATTTTTTTTTTTCAACCCAACAATAATGCTATTGAATTTGATCTTGCAATATTTCTTGAATGAAAAATAAAAATTCTTAAAAACAATCAAGATACAACGAATTGTACATTTTTATTGAAATGTGAGTTTCCGTTTCGAAGGTTTTTTGTAATTTAAAACATTGTTCAAAAGAACTGAAAATCATCTAGCAAAAAAAAAAAACAAATAATAAATAAATGGACAACAGAGAAAATTCGTATTAACGCAGCAGAATGCACAGTGGGGTGATTATGAAAAATTTTGCAAACAAGTGAGCAGTTTCAAGTCTGAACAATATTTTCTATACAGTTTGACATAAAATTCTGCCACAGAATGTGGTCGTGAAATAGAATCTATTTTATTTGTGCAGCGTTTTTTTTATACTCTCAATTTTTGACACTCATTCTCTCAACAATGTTACCGTGTTTTCATGAAATCACATACATTTTTCAAACGAAAAATGCAAACAAAAGAAAATCAAACAATAATAAGAGAGTATTTGAAGTTACTGCCGTCGATTTTCTTATGGGCCACCAAGCGTTTGTTCCTGAAGATGCAGATTTGTTCTGTTTCATCATTTATTTGTATTAAGCTAGATATTATTAATTGTTTTAAATCAAACACAACTTCATCACTATCAATATTTGAATTTTACCATCACTAAATAACGTATTCTCTGTCGAGTCATAATTTTTATAAATAAAGATATCAAATGACATTCAACGGACTGCGATTCACAATAATCGACCACAAATGAAGAAGGCCTTTATGAAAAAAGTGAAAAAGTGCGGATACCAGGAACAAGTTCTCTGATATCGTCAGAGAACATTCCATTGTAGTAACGATAAGACAGAAGAACACATCCACCTTTACGACGATGCTTCAGTAAATCCACAGAGTTGGCTAATCTTCTGTCACCGGTGAGCTTCTTCGCCCACTCCAGCAAGTAGACGAGTAACTTCAAAACAATACATGAGAGTTGTATTCCACAAATGATAAGGACATAAGATGACGTGAAGGAACTCTTACACCGTCCTAAAAACCCAGGCACTTGAATGTTTCTTTTGGGAGTAGAAAAATGTGCTCCGTGTAACGAACATCATAATGGATTTTCATGCCAAGAGTGTCTATTTTTTTAACAATTAAAGATGGAACAGCATGTTAAGTCCTACGTCTGTGAATAAGAATGCAACACTGGCTCTTACGAATGTTGAAATCGATCCTTTTCGCATGACCCCATTCAGAGGTTAATACAAGATCGTGATTTGTTGTATCATTCATATTTCGCCAACTGAATGCATACGAAGGGCAAGTACTACTCTGATCTGCAAATAATAGATAAGATTGCAAGTTCGACATCGACATGGTTGGAAGAATAAATTAATCTTGAGATCGGTTGGTGAAATCCAATCTATAACAACCCGTAGAGTGAAATCTCTGAGATAGCTCGATATATATCGAGCGAAATCTTTTCAGACACCAAAATCAAGAGGAATTGCCAGAAGTGTTTCATGCCACATTCTGTCAAACCTCCACATCCGTATGCACGCATCCCAACAAGGAAGTTTACCATATTTTTCATTACTTTGCAATGTGCAGCATAATTTGCAGTTTTCTGCTTGGTTGCATTAGCAATATTTCAGCGCACTGGGAACTCATCAGCATTATAAAATAGGAGTTACGTATAATAGATAATTCCTATAGGTAATTCTAATATATTCTATTTTACGTTTAACTATTAAGTTCACGTGCTGTAGCGTTGTAAATTTTTCATTATACACGAGGTGCTCTTCTTTAGGACTTATTGTGACGTCTTATTTAAGATTGAAAAAAAGCTATATCAAATTTAGAGCTCAGCTGCATTTTCTCTACATTCATGTTCAGTTTAATGAAAATTTGATGACCCGTTTAGAACTTGATGATTTATAAATTTTTTTTTTTCCATTATTCGCCCACTGTGTTTGGTCAGCAGCCAAAGCAAGAAAAGTGAAATAAAATTTTCTCTTTAAAATTTAGTTTTTGGCACATACGATAAATTGATTTCATATTATCTGAGTTTCTTGTATGTATAAACCCTCACTTATTGACCCGTTTTATAATACAAATAAATAGAATGCATTTCTATTTGTTAAAAAAAATTATTATATTTCGATGAAAAAATACGTTCCTTTTCTAGAAGATTTATAATAAAAAAACTCTGATTCTGATATTTACGGATCAAGCGAATTCTTAAAATTTAAGCTTCATCTACAATTCGTGAATAAGGAATAAAATTTAGTGGAAAAAATGCGCATTTTTTAAAATACTCGCAATTTAGTATTCACAAGAATAATGAGGATTATAAGACGACTTATTGTCACACTTCATGTGAAGTGGCAAAGATAAATTTGAAACTTCTTACATGGAACTGTAATTAATATTGTCGTCATAGGGGAGTTGTGGTTATGAAGAATATCTTTTCAAATGCTAATATACGATGGTTGCTTTTTAGGCTCCGATCAGTTTCATTGCTTGTGCTATTTAAAATATTTGCGATGTTTATTTGTGCAGTAAGTCAATCAAATTATAGAGTGCTTTTATAATAGAATTCAATATCAAAAAAAAATTTTTTAGAGCAGAATAATTTGTTTTTAAAATTTTTCTTGCACAGCAGCTACACTGAGAGAAATAAATCTTCGTTAGTGCAAATTATAAATATATAAATTAAGTGAAATCCAGCTTCTTCTTATTCAGTGATAATCGTTCAACTGTGTGCAACCCTTCTTGCTATTTAAAATCTTTCTTCTCTTTCTCAATTACTTATACCATTCTCTACCCCTAAATTCAAAATTTGCTAAGTGTGCGAGTAGCCGAATTCATCTATGCCGCTATTGTGATTGTTGTTAGTGTTACTGGTGCTGGCGAAAAATACATACATTAAGTCCATACTCTTTGTAAATTTCTAAGACGCATCAGTCTGTTGGTCTGCCGTTAAGTGAACGTGTGTAGCAACTGAAGTTGCTCGAAGTAATTCTAGAATTAAGCAAATGTGTTTTATCAGCATTTCAAATGAATTACTAAGCAAAGAAATATGAGTATTTCAACAAAAACAAATTAAAACTTGTTATAAAAACAAATGCTTAAATTTTTTGTTTTTTTGGCAGATTTATATTAAATGAAGTACTTAAACTTTTTATACAAAATGGAGGTTACTCCTTTGGTGAGTATTAAGTGCTTATAACCAGTCTATAGTCAATGCTATTGGATAATTTTTTATTTTTTATATTCGATAGAATATCTTAAGTGTTAAAAACAATTTTATTGATTCTGCACTTTATTCGTTGTTCAAAGCAAATTATGTAGTATTTAACTAGTGTAGCGTGATATTTGGAAATTAACATTTTCAATCGAAAGACATCGCTTTTGAGAAGCAAGCACCTCATCATGAATCGATCGCTCTTTATGAACAAAAACCAATACGATCTGCAGAAAAAAGCACAGTTTTGATTGGATATTATTAAAGCCGACTCTTTGTAAGTCTATAGAGATGGTGTGTAATATTACTCGGCTAACTAGAATATTCACTCTACGAAGCCGAAGAGATTGACATTACCTGAGCACTTGCCTCATTTCTGCAAGACTTTCATTTGCTGCACTGACCTGAAAAGTATATTAATCAAGAGTTATACGAGTATGCCGATCGTAGGTGAATATATTGTGATTATAACAGTGCGATTTTGAATGATAATGTGATAGTTTTTGACTATATTATGTTTACATTTTATTATAATATTATGGTTGTTGCGTAAGTGGACTGAGTTTGTTGTAATGCTTATTGGTCTTATTCTAATAAACCAGTAATTAAAAAGACAAATGAATATTTAATGTAGATGATGGGAGTGTAGCGGCTCCCGAAAAACAACGTTGTTTCTCTTCTGCCGTGTAAGTTGAAATTAATTGGTGTTAAAATTTTCCCTTGTTGCTTTGGAATATTGTCTTATGTCCAATTCTTTCTGACTAAAAAATGTTACGAGCTTTAGACAAAATGAATGACATTAGTGATTTATAAGTAACTGATACGAGTATTGCAGATGCAAATTAAAATAGTCTAATAATACTATTTTTCGGCAAGTTTAATTCCAAGTCCATTCTTTGCCTTATCTCATATGAAAATCTAGCTTTGATTTGAAATTTTAAACAAACAAATAAAAATAGAGTAATTATGTTGGGTATTTCGCCGACAAATTGTGCTCTGAAATTAACTACATACCGAAAGCAACTATTTTTTCCTGTTTGATTTCGCCAGTAAAACAGAGTTGTAAGGCATCTGCTTGCTGCCAAGTCTGATTTGCTCAACGGTTCCCGCTGGGAACAAAGGCATTTTAAATGTTAAAAATTACGAAGTTTGCTGCATTTGCTGACCAAAGTTTAGCAAAAGCATAAACATAAATATTAAAATAATGATGACTGGACGTAAAGAGCTTTAGATGTATTAAGTGAACTTCGTTTTAATTAATTTATTTATTTGTTTTTAAAGAAAACACGAAGCTATTTTTGGCTTGTCCGCAGAAACACCTAGTGTCTAGGCAGGCATCGAACCTACGACCCCTAAACTAATAGTCTAGTACGCTCTCTACTAGTCTACGGGAAATCTCTTTTAATTCTTTACTCAGCCAACTTATAAAATTTGTGTTTATTTTCTTACTAAATATTTTCTGTATTGATAAAAATTTCTCGGTGTATTTTGTTTAGCACACTTTTGTCATCTCTATTGTCGCCCTAATCATTTGCATACTGTTGCAATATGTCATGGATTTGCGTCGTCAGCCTCCGGGCCCAATTGGTTTGCCCATAGTTGGCTATTTGCCTTTCCTTAATGCAAAGTCGCCACACAAAACACTACAGCAATTATCTTTTAAATATGGACCAATCTATTCGTTGAAAATGGGCACCATCAATACAATTGTTCTGGCCAACTCTTCTTTGGTGCGCAATTTTCTGAGACGCGAAGAAATTACAGCAAGAGCACCTCTGTATATAACACACGGCATAATGGGTGGTTATGGTATGTTCTTTTTTTTAAAGAAACTTTTCAAATGTAAAATAAATAAAACAAACGACTTAAGCAAGAAACTTGCAAATCATTTTTTTCATTACACAATTTTGCATTATTTCTTACAAAAAAAAAAATAAAATTAAAATAAAAAAAAGGTTTAATATGTGCTGAAGGTGCTTTATGGAAGGATCAAAGACGTCACACTATTGATTGGCTAAAAAGTTTGGGTATGTCAAAGAAATTCAGCGAAATACGTTATGGCCTAGAACAGCGTATCATTAAAGGCATCAGAGAATGCATGCAGGTATGTACATTTACAGATGCTTAGGAATCGTACAAACATGCGTACATATTTGTAGCGATCGTTTAGTTGGCTTTTGTTTGCCGGTCTCTTCACTCAGCATGAGTCATAAACATGAATGATTAATTCTTACTCGTAGTTTTCTTAAAATTGCAACAATGTTGCAAACTAAACAAACATTTTTCTTTTTTGAAATTGATGTTTGTGTTTAAAAGGCTGCCAGAAGCAAAAGTGAATGTCCTTGTATACAATGAACTCAGAGTTTTTTGTACCTGTTGGTTGGTTGCACACTCAATCGTTACATTTTATTTTCTTATAAACTCCATTATTTGTTGCAAACTTCGTTTGTTAACAGTCGGTTGACGGGACGACACGCAGAACACGGTAGGAGACACAGACGAAGATGATCTTCCAGATTGCTATGTTGACTGACTTAGTTTTTTTTTACTTCTTCTGATAATTTATTTGTACCAAAGTGTATTGCGGCCATCCTTTTTGTTTTTCTTGTTGACCAGTGCATTTTGCCGGCTGCCGCTGTTGGTATGTTTGATCATTTTACTTTCCGTTTTATTTTCGCTTTTGATTTTCATGCATACTTTTTCAAGTACAAAAAACTAAATACATAAATAAATAAAATGCGCACATTTTTGTTTTGTCCGCTCGTTTGCTGTTCATTCATAACCTGAGTTTATTCACTTTTTTTTTCTCTTTTAACTGATCTCGTGTGGTTGCTCTTTTATGAAGATACTTCATGATGATGCTTCTTCCGATGTGTTAGATGGCAAAGTGGATCCCCTGCCCGCATTGCAGCATACTTTGGGCAACATTATGAACGACCTAGTGTTTGGCATCACATATGCACGCGATGATGTCACTTGGCATTATTTGCAAGAGCTGCAGGAAGAGGGCTTGAAACTAATCGGAGTTTCAGGTGTTGTGAATTTTTTGCCATTTTTAAGGTGAGTAACAAACAACAGCAACAGCAAGTAACATAATGAACTTTGTGATTTCTTTATGAGTTACTTTTCAATATCTAACTCAATATACATATAAGAAATGGAGGACTAAGAATTTAGTTTTGAAAAAGGCTACAACGGATACTATATGTATGCTCGTGTGATTTTGTGCTTGGATTGAAAATGACATTTCAAAGACGCTCATAATCTTATTGTGAACTACCTGTGCTTGGCCCACGATGTCGAATGAATTCTTTCTTTCATGAAAATGAAAGATTGTAGGAAAGAAGGAATACGTGTGACATCGTGGGTCTGGCACATAATGTCAAAACTATAAATAACAACTACAAATAACAAGCTGACAAAAACCGAACACGGTCGCTTCCTTTGCATGCTCCAATGATATCGCTGTAATAATCTTAGATACGTTAAAAAATTTACATTTCACAATTTTGTGAAAAATATTTTAATAACTCAGTGCAACAAGAAAAACCAGCTTTAACAATTCCAATGGGAAATGAAAGTAGACCATTAAATAAGCCGAACAGCCAAACGGGTTTGAAAAGTATTTAGATTTTTTTTTAAATTTTCATTTATAGTGCAAACTTCAAGAGGCCATAAAAATTAAATTCGAACTATCTTTACAAGACCTTTTTGGCAATTTTGTTAAGCTAATGGTGAACTTTAATTTCCCATTGGAGTTGTTGAGGCTGGCGGCGATGACTCGAAATTTGTTGCACAGTGTAATAAACGAACATTTTTTGTTTCTGTGAAATAAGAGAGAGAGGGAGAGATAGAGAGAGAGAGAGAGAGAGTGAGAAAGATAGTCGACCCTTTTAAATATGCAATTTGTCTAGCATTATTTCTTATTTATTCTATAAGATATCGATTTCTTTCAATCCAGAAAATGTACAGTTTCGTTTTTTGTTCGCTGTGTATGAAATATGAATCTCGATACTAAGTTAAGAAATTATTATAAAAGATATAAAATTATTGTACAGATACGAGTATTAAATATTGAAAAATTTTAAAAATCTACACAAAAAAATTAAAAGAATTAATATATAAAAAAATATTATTATGAAATCAAAGTTTTATGGAGAAAAAAAACGAAAACCATGTTTTAAAAATTTTTTGTGAAATTGATGCCAAATAACAAAAATTTACCTCAAAATAACCATGGCAGCCAATTAAAACATAAAAATATCAGGAAAAACCTTTAAACGGAAAAACGGCTAAATTGATAAAAAAGAAATGTAAAAAGACTTCAGAAAACAAAAAAAAATTAACTTAAATGTTGGTTAAAAGTCACCAGAATTGTAAAACAAATGATAGACATCAATAATTTAGATGATAAAAATTAAGTCGAAAATCAATCTAAAAAACATTCAAAATGCATTCATGGCCGATGTAATCGAACACATTCTACTAATTAAATATTGAACATTCTAAATAAACAAATTAAAACTTATTGGCTCTCTTTTGTTTGCAAAGTATGTGTAGAAAATGCTCTGTCGCATTTCTTTGCAGTAGCAAAATGGACAAACACACATGCATGCTTTGTTTATTTCTCAACATGAAGCTGATACATGCATGTGCAATAAGTGGGCATGTATTAGAAGCAACTTTAAACGCTTATAGCTCCCAAAATACTGAAGCGAATTTAACAAAATATAAATTGGTCACACCTGTGAATAAATATCTTCAAAACAATTTAAGTTTTGTAAAATCGGATGTATAATATGAGCGTAAAAGGGATATAAAAAAACGTGTTTACAATTGCAGATTAAATTAATGTTCACTAACTTCGAAACCTCCAACATTCGAGCAAAATTAAAGAATTTTTTTTAAATTGCTTCCACTGCCGTGTGACCTCGAAATAACAAAAAGAGACCGGCGCTGCAGCAATAATAATTTCTCATTTGAGCGCCATAAGCGTAGAACGACTGATTTAGAGGCGACATTTCCACCTTTTCCAGCCCCAGAGGTTTTAAAAATTGATTGATTGTTTATTTTTCTGAGAGATTGAATGCAAAGTTTTGGGGTCGATTTTACTGACTTTAACAATTTTTATTAATTATGTCTTATATTTATTTTATTATTCGAGACATGTCTCGATATCTTATTTCTAAGAATTTCAAAAAGGTTGGTTTGTTTGTTAAGGATTACCAACTAGTCTAGTTTTTAGACTCAACAAACAAAGGTTTTTGAGATTTATTTTAACCTTGGATAATCCTGCGCATCTTATTTTTTTGTGATTGAAATGAATCGGAAGGGGGATGGCCATAAAGAATATTTTTCTTAAATACTTAGAAAAGTTCTATTACAAAGTGATTTTGTTGTTGTGAGTTTCCACGTAATTTGTTTTATATATTATTTAGATTTTTACCTTCAAACAAAAAAAACATAAAATTTTTGCTTGATGGCAAAAAGAAAACTCATCAAATCTATGATGACATCATTCGCAAGTGTGAAGAGAATTTATCTAGACGGCAAAAGCAACAGCTGCCAACTCAAGCTTCTGATGATGGCGATAAAGTCAGCCAGCAAAAAAATACTTGTATATTGGAATGTTTTCTAGAGGAAAGAGAAAAACTTCGCAACTCTAAGGATAACAAGCAACAAAAAATTGCTCAAGATTTCTTTTGCAATCAGCAATTAAGGCATTTACTGGCTGATCTATTTGGTGCTGGCGTAGACACAACTTTGACTACATTAAGATGGTTTTTTTTGTATATGGCGCGGGAGCAAAACATACAAGAGGAGCTGAGAAAAGTATCGTTTGTGTCTTTAAATAAAATACAAATTTGTTTTTATTATAATTTTTTTATTTATTTGATTTTCTAGCATTTGCTTAAGTTGCCTCAGGAGAATATAACTCTCAATGATCTAGAGCATATCGATTATTTGAAAGCTTGTGTAGCTGAAGTTCAACGCATTAGATCAGTGGTGCCGTTGGGCATACCTCATGGCAGTGTCAGGGAGGTGAATATCTATGGCTATAATATACCTAAACGGAGTATGATAATACCCTTACAATGGGCCATACATATGGATCCGCAAATGTGGCCTGAACCAGAGCAATTTAACCCCCAACGATTCCTCAACGAGGAGGGCCACTACAATCAACCGCAATGCTTTATACCCTTTCAGACCGGCAAACGCATGTGTTTGGGCGATGAATTGGGCAAAATGCTTTTACTTTTATACAGCGGCTTAATACTAAGAAGCGTAAAAGTCTCTTTGAGCCCTGAAAGCAGACGCATTGATATGGAGGGAGAATGTGGCATTACCTTGACCCCTTTCAGCTACAAGCTGCAATTTACCCAACAGCAATAAAAACACAAATTATGAATTCTTTTAGACAAATTATTGTGTATTTGGTTTCTTAATGAAAATATTGTATGTTTGTGTTTTTCTTTTTCTTCTCGACTTCTTTTCTTAAATATGTTTTAATTTTATAATTTTGCAAACATGATTTGCCGAAAATTGAGGAAAAAAGAACTTAAATTAAATAATTAATAACTATTTAACAAACAAAACAACATAAATTAATTACTATATTTCTCTCTTGCATGAAAGGCTTAATTAAAATAATTTGTTAAAATAAAAATTAACATACATATTTACAAAATGTTTAAATTATTTTCTGTTTTTTGATTTTGTTTGTTTTGTGCTTTAATTAATGATGGGGTTGGTTTTTTGTATTTTGTTTTTTGTGCTTTTTAACTTAAAACTATTTGTAAATGAAAATTGAAGGGAAAATTAAATGTTAATTAATTAATGTTGGCACTATGAATCTTAAAGATTTTTATGTAATGAAATTATGCACAAACAAATGAGAATTAATTTTTAAAATTTTATATAACAAAAAGTTTAAATGCACTTTAAAAATTTTGATCATGATGATGATGATGCATATGAAAACTATTTACAATATCTAAAAACATTAAATTATAAAAAATGAGAGAGCACATAAAAAGATTTTTTAAGCTTTTAAAAAGCAGCTAATTGTCATGAGTGTATTATCATTATTGTTTTCTGCTCTCATTTTAAATTATTTTAATATTTTTTATTCTCATTTATTTATTTATGTATTTATTTGTTATAAAAACTAAACCACAGATTTGCTTAAACTAATTATTACTTTTATAAATATTTTTTGTTTTTTTATTACATGTGCGATAATAATAAAAAAAATTAGACACATGTTAAATATTGAACACAGCTTCTAGGGGTTAAAGAATAGAATTTGTTTAAAGATACATGTTTTGAACTAGTTGAGGATTAAAAAAAAGGTATGAATTGAACTATTTCTTGCTTCTTGTCGTCTATAAAATTTTTTTCTATTTGATTGAAAAAAAAAACGTTCCATTGTTCTTGAAGTTTCTCATGGTATATTGCTTTTTGTTGTGTAAAAAAAAGAACTTTGAAGCTCTCCGGCTTTGATGTATATTTTTGATAATTTTACTTCATTTGATCTCCAACAAAGACACAGAGTTGTTGATGTCTTTCAGGAACAGAACCGTGCTCTGAACATTCTGTTTTCTTTAATCATCTTTCTCTCTTTCTTTCATATGCAAAAGCTCTTCTCTAGAAGCGTTCATACCAAGGCCAAGAGTATATAGCTTGAAGCTTTCGCTTGACTTTGTTTGATGTACATAACAAAAAAAGTTGTTATATTTCTCGTATTCTGATGTTAAATGGCCTTCCAAAATGTTTTGTCTTCATCTTATGTTTAATGTCATTGATCTAATTTGATCCTACATTGCGCATATGATGAGGCTCCAATGTTGCTGTATTCAGTTGCAGAGGCCTGGGTGTTAAACACACTTTAAAAGTTTCCGGTGTTATGGTGGCACCCACTTTACCTTTTAAGCTGGGTAATGGCTGTCCCGCAGGCAATGTTATATTAAAAGAGTGCATGAATGAAGCAAAGAATAAGAAAAGCTCCGTCCGGGCCAAAACATCACCCAAACACATACGACGGCCCACACCGAAGGGTATAAAGTATTCTGGCTTGCGTACCTTACCTTCGGAGTCCAAGAAACGCCGGGGATTGAATTCTTCGGGTTTTTCCCAAAGATTGGGGTCCATGTGCACACTATTGATGAGCGGTATAACATGAGAGCCGGCTGGAATTTTATAACCGTTCACCTCAACATCTCTGCAATGAGAAGAAGAGACAAAAACAAACAATTAATAATAATGCTTAAGCGTAACTGGAAGTAATTGTGTATATAGAATTTGTATTTAAGATAAAAGCTTTGGCTGAACGTAATACGACAGCTTCTATAAGTGTTAAGCTTTCATTTTTCCCTCATAATTATTTGTTATGGAATTATAAAAAACTTCAATTACATTATTATTTAAAAGCTTTTTAGCATTTGTTTTATAAAAAGCATGAAGCTTTTTTTAACTTTAATTTCATCTATTTTTAGTTATTATTGCCTTAAGCTTTTATTGCCTTAACCTTCTTAATAACTTGTATTTATTTATTTTTTGCTGCGTTTAAGGGAGTGGATCTTAAAATACTTCACATGAAGTGTCTATTTATCAAAGATATCTATCTCTATTGTAAAATAGCACTTGAGTTCAATAAACTTGACTTGTGTGATAAAAAAATAATTGAGCCATAATTTATAGGAAAAAACCGTTTTGTGTATATAATTTAAAAGCCGGCCGGTACTGGCTTGTTAAAGCCTGAATGAAGGAAAAACAATCTGCGGCAACAAAAAATTAAACGCACATAAAAAAAAATTATCAAATGTTTATTGATAAATTGCAACTTCACGTGTTGTTTCCACATTAGAAAATTGCCATATATTTTTCTGTGCTTTTGCTTTGCTACTGCATTGTTGTTGCTATTCAAATGCATGCAAAACAATTGAAAAAAACCCAACACGAAAAACACATCAAGTGCATTAAAGGCCTGGCTGGCTTTATGGATGGGTTGTGAATGTGTTTGTGTTATTGTGTGTGTTTGGCTGCTGAGAATGTGTGAAAAATAAAGCTCTTAATCTTGGAAACCATCTAAAAGCAAACTGGGACAAATTACGACGCATCATATAAATGCCAGCTAGTAAAATTTATAGAGATCGAAACATGTGCACTTCATGTACGCACTGGCTAAAGACCATCAGACGACTTGCACACTGGCATTTGCACATACATTTGTGTGTATATAATATCATACTCGCGCACACACACACACACACACACACACACACATACACCGATAGTTGCAAATAGTTTTTCTAATATTTCTATTGAGCTATCCACACACACACACACACACACAAAACAACAACAACAAAATTCGTTTATTAGAATAGTGTTGTTTTACAATAAAGTTAATTAACAATGACTTTTTTGTTTTGTTTTTGTTGTGCGCTGTCTTGTTGTCGTCGTTTTTGTTCTAAGATTGATTTGAAAGACAACTACGATGCTGATCAAGTAATAACTGCAACAAGTTTAATGAACTATTCCCACAGTGAAGGCAATTTTGTAAAGTTTTATTAAATCAAAAAAATTACCTTGTGGGTGAGTGAGTGGTGGCCAATGGAACAATACTTGAACGTCTCATGGACTCTAAAATGGTCGATTCGGTAACGGGTAAATACTGCAAATCTTCAATGGAGGGTAATCTCTGACGTCCTACAACTTGATCTAGTTCATCTTGAACACGTTTCATGGCTTCAGGATTGCGCAACATAAACACATTTATCCAGAGCAAAGTGGTCTTGATGGTTTCCATGCCAGCAGAGAATAAATCAATTATCACTTGCACTATTTGTTCTTCTAAAATTAGACAAATAAAAGAAGTAACGACAAATTAATAATAAAACTTTTAGTTTAGTTTAGTTTAGTTTTAATTATTTATGTTTTTTTTTTTGCCAAACTCAAGTTGAAGCCCAACTTACCATGATTTTTGCCATCGAACAACTCTTCATCTCTGCCCTCCTGTTTGGCCTTTTCAATTTCAACCAAATAGAAATCCAATAAATCTCTTATGTTTGAGCCATCAAAAGAATTTTTGTGATCATCGATCACATCCTGATAAAACTTTTGCATTTCTTCACGATTTTTGGCAATTTTATTCTTCGCCGTCAATATGCTGGGGAAATATTGTACAGTGGGTATATAATCGGCTGTATGGATTTCGCCAAATAGACGCATGCCCTCTTCAATAAGGAAATTGAAGCGTCTGAATTTGGGATCGTCTATGGAAAAGCGCACCGACATCATTATGCTGCAAATGACATTGCTAACAGCCACAGAGATTGCTGGTGCCATATCCATGGGTTGACCTTGTGAAATGTTTAAGTTGTGTATGTATTCATGGACTTCGGTCTGTTGAAAGAAATATAGTGATCACATCAGTTTAGATTTCTGGAGTCTTAATTGTGTTTTTTTGTTTTTCGTATTTATTTATTTTATTTATAGCTTTCAAATGAACTTACCATGATTCTTTTCTCCATAACATGTTTGCCATTGCCCATATAAGTCACGCCAAATTGACGTAGTTTTTCGTGCAAAAACCGTCTTTGGTCTTTCCACAACTTACCGGTACTGTTAATAATACCTGGAAATAGAATAGATATACTATATGTTGTTTATAGATGTTTGTTTGATTAAGCTTATATTGCTGGCAACATTTTAAAGCTGTCAGCAATATTTTGAATTTCGTAAAAAGATTTGAAATATGAGATAAACATTTATAGTTTAATTTCAGATTGATAGCAACATTTTTTAGTTAACATCAGCATTTAAAAATCTTTAGCAACATTTTCAAGTTGCTGTCAACATTGTATGTAATTACCATAAACAAATTTCCTACAAGTATTTATGATGTATATTTGTAGCATAAAAGTATGTGAAACTATAAGTAAAAATAACTGGGGGGTTGTTACTCTCTATTGTGATGCGAAGGCAATTTCAGTGTACCTTTAATTCGATTTCGTACCATTTTTCTTCCTCATCGCAATGGAGAGTATCCCCCCTGGACTAACTACAGGGTGATGTTTTTACAAACGGAAAACTTTAAACTAAAACGAAGCTTGCTTGCTCTTAATTAGCTTTAAGATAAGTTTAATACATTACGTCACCGCATTAGCTTGTTGACTAACATTGTTTCAAATGCGTTAATTATGTTTATGGGTAGAATTATTGTATCTGCCGTAACGCTGTCAAAATAGGTTTTCCGCAAACCGATGCTGACAATTAAAAATTCTTAGTTAAGGAAAAAATAGATTAATGGTGTGCCTAAGACATCTTATAATTTTGAATACTTTCGCAACAGCAATGCTGCGACAAGTGTATATGGAAAGAACTATTAAAAAAATAAGAAAGTTTATATTTATTCGTCAAGCTTATCGCGACTTAACTTATTTGTTTTAAGAAAGTATTTAAAACACAACATATCTGCTTGACAAGCACATGAATTAATTAATTCATTTTTATAATTCTTGTAAAATACTTCCTGCTGTTTGCGTTATTGTTTTTTATTTAAAGAAATTCCTTTTAAGCAACTATGTATCTAAATAGAACCCCCTTTTAAATGTTTAGCCTCATTGTTTCAATTAAAAGGTTTATAAACAGCGCTGAGAAGAAAGAAAATTCTAAAATCTCGAATTCAAATAAATTAATTTCCAAATACTTTTACACTCCTCATATCTAAAGTTTTGCATCATCAGGCATTTCCTCTAGAAATTTTGAAAAAAAAAACAATTTTTTATTACACATTTTTGAGCCACAAAGTTTATTGTTTTTATGGTTTTTTAGTTAAATGCTTACACATTTATTTTTTAATTGAGGTAGGCTTTTTATAATTAAAACAAAAATTGTTGCTACTTTTGATTCCCTCGCCTTTAAGTCTTTTCACAAAATTATGCCCGCAATTAAAGACCACGAGAAAATAAAATAAATGAATAACAATTTTTTTTATGAAATCTCAAAATTAACCTACTTTAGAAATTGTACACTTTTACAACAATTAAAGTAAATAAATAAGAAAAAATTCCTTGCTTTATCGGGGTACAAAAAAAGAAGAAAAAAACGAAAAAAATGTAATGAAAAGATGTGAAAGAAATTAATTGTTTTTGAAACAACATTTTAATAAAAGTGTTGCTTTGTTTTCTTTTTTGACAGATGCAACAACAGAAAGATGTGATTACATGCTGTTTTTATTCAATGATTATTTTTTAAGTTCAAGGAAAAAAACCAAACATATCAGCAAAATGATAGTTTTTTTTTAAAGTGAAAGAGTTTACAACAAAATTGTTGATCTTGTTAAGAAATTTTTTTTTGAAATCGTTTAAATAATCGTTTGTTTCAAGTAGTTAAACTTTCTGTGCATTAAAAAATAACAATTATATATTTGTGGCTTTTTGCTTAAGATTTTTAAAAAATTTTTAGAAGAAAATATTTTAAACGATTTTGAAAATAGTCGGATGGCCGTAATGGTCAGTTTTTGAGGAGCTCGTGCTTAAATATTATGTATCTCTAATTTCTATTTAAATTAGAAATTAAGTTTGCAATTAAAGTCTATTTCGATATTATTTTGATATGTTGTTGTTGCTTCGCGCAAAAAAGTCAACAGGAAATTTGTGGCAAAAAATTCAACAACAAATTTGTGGCCACTGAAAACCCAACTATTGTTGTCGTGATGTTTGAACTTCTTTTAGCGATATTAAGCTTGCAACAACCTTTCACTATTCTAATTTTCTACCTGAAAGCTGCTTTTGCAATTTTGCTTTAATTTTGTTAACTATCGATAATTTCATGTTGTTTTAAGGATACAAATAATAATAAAGCTCAATGAAAAAATTTTTAAATTTTCTAAAATATTTTTACATAAGAATAAATTCTTTAAGAATGCCTTGAAATAGAATTTCACTAAGGCACACACGCATAAATTACTTAAAACAAAAACTCTCCATGTAATTTGAATTAACATTTATTCTAAAATGCCGACGGACAAATACAAAACTATTGCTGAAGAAACTAAACATCAATTTTGATTTAAAAGAAAATTATTTAAGGCATTCAAAATAAATCAAATTATTTGACAAATTCTACGGTATTTAGTTTCACAAAGTTTTAGGATTGTTGTTGAGGATTAAAAATTATTTAAGATTAGAAAAATCGGAACATTTTAACATTATAAAGACATGACCCTAAACTCTTCAGTTTTTGAGTGGAAAAATAGTATTTGGAAATTAATTTCGTTATTTTTATTTTTATTATTAAAAGTTTTTTAAATTTTAAAATAAACTAATAATATTTTATGGGATGTTTGCCTGGATTCACCACAGCTGCTTGAAAAATTATTTCAGCAATAAAAATTTGTTTTTTTGTTAACTTTCAATATATTTTTTTGGAATTATTAAAACTTCAATAATTTTTACGCAACAGGCTGTGATTTTTCTTATTATTTGATTAAGAAAGAATTAAATCAAAATTTTAATTATTGTCTTTCAATATTCAACAAAATTTCTGCTTAAAGTCTCATTAAATTTCAATAAACATCAGTTAATGTGGTTTTTCCGCAAATTTCGATTGAATTATTTAAAAAAAAAAATATTTGAAAATCATGTAATAAATAATTTACGTTTTGTAAATTGCAATAATTTTTTTTATTCTGAAAATTTTAAAAAGTTTATATTTCGCAATTATTTAAACTTTTCAGCAAACTAAAAGTTTCTATGATTTTTAAATATGTATTTCAAAACTGTATAAAAAAGTTTATATATTTTTACGTTCTAAAATGTTTTGAAGCATAAAAAAAGAAATAATAATAATATCTTGTAATATTTAAAAACTTACCGAATCCATTCAGTGTCTGCATAAATGGAGTATCTGGCCGACCGGTAAACTCTTCCCGGCGAAAACATTCACGTATCATTTTGTAATCACTCATCACCACAGTCAATTGGTTTCCCAATCTGGTGGAAAACAATGAGCCATATGTCTTGGCTAACTCCATGAAACGTGTGTGTTTTTCATTGCCCATAAACAGCAAATAGCCGATTACGGGAAAGCCCCAAGGACCTGGCGGTAATTTGCGCAATTCGCGGTACAAGTTCACCAGCCATTGCAAAAAGCTGATGGCCGTTAAAATGGTTATAAATACCATTAATAAGTGTTGCATGTCGTTGGTTTTCAATTGGCGCACCAAGAGTTTTATTAAATACGAATCGGTCATCATTTTAAAACAGTTTCGATTTTTTAATAATTTCTTTTGATTTTGAAATTTTTATTAAAGTTTTAATTCTTTAGGCTTTTCTCAAGTTTTATGCTTTAATAGTTTCTAAATGCTGGCATTATTTTTGGATTTTGAGGTTTAGTTTTAACAAAATATTTCAAGGACTTCTTTTTATCATTAAAAATATTTTCTGAAGTTATTTTCATAAAACTGTATTGTTAAGTTTTTGTAACTTTGTTTATTATTATTTTTTTTATTTGTGAAAATAATGGTTGTATTTTTGGTTTAATTATAAATATTCTTTATTTTTAAATATTTCACTAAAAAAAATAATTTAATTTTTTTATTTAAAAAATTTTTAAAGTTTATTTATTTTAAGCAGTGTAGAGAATAGACGACTTCGCACGTTGCGTATATAGATTTCGACTAATGTCTCGTGGTATTGTCCTTGCGACTTTTATAACAACCGATAACACGACCGATGTTGTACGCGTAGATCGTGCGAAGTGTTCGATCTTAGCACAAGCCACTCTTAACAAACCTTAAACCGATGTTTCTCATAATTTGAGTTTTGTTTGGAATATTTAACAACCAACCATCGGCCGAAGAAAAAATCCCCAACCAAAAATCCACTTTAGTAAATGAGCATATTCATACACGATCACTGTTAAGAAGAGTGAATGGGTGAGTGAGTAAGTTGGTAGGAGAGAGTGAGATATACTAAATTCAAAACCGTCAAACTGGTATTATCGTTCTTTTCTTTAGTTTTTTTTTTGTCCATTTGAACTCTCACTCATCGAGCAAAGCTTGTTTTAAAATTTAAATTGAAACTTTGTTCGTTTGCAACTTGTTGGCTGCAACTTCGAACTAAAATTTGAAAAATATCAGCTCGCTTGTGTCTCTGTTAAATAAATATTACAATTGTAAGGTAATAATCAGTCATTTGGTTTGACTGTTGTTGGCATAAATTAACAAAGCTACATATTATGGCTCTCTGTTTACATTTGTAAGATTGTTTAAAAACATGAATTCATTCGCTCTTTAAATTGACGTTCCCTCTCTGTTTTGTGGGGGCTTGCTTATCAAATTAATTAATTTCCACTTACTTTTTCGCTTCGCATGAATAGTAAAGCTGCCCTTTTGCCTGCTTTTATGCTAAAATGCATTTTATAGTATTGTTTGCTTGTAAAGTGTTTATTTATTTCTGTTTTGCTCGTGCGTAATATAGTACATACATATGTATGTATGTGTATTTATTATTTTAATTATGCGCTGTTTGTATACAACAGATCTGAAGGACGCCCTTTGATTGTTGACATCAATCAATCAAATCACTTGTAATATCTCTTATAATGACTTGAAATTTAATTTACAATTATTTGAGATCGTAATTATAATCACTTCAATTTGCTATTACAATTGCTTGTAATTGTAAGAATTGTTATTGGTGTACATACATATGAATATTAATGTACATCGCAGTGCCCTTCGTAGTTGGTATTTTAGCAAAAATCGTCGGCGAATTAAAATAATTAATAACAAAAATGAATGTGCCTACTTGACACCAAAGAAACGCGCAGCAAAACTGTTATAAAAATATTAACAAAATGCGCAAAAACAGAGGTGTAAAAGAATTAATTGAGGTTTCTCAATTTCACCATCTGTCCTTTCCTACAATAAATATCACTTACATCACTTACAAGTATGTAAATTAAATTGAAATTCTATTAATACCAATTGCAACTAGTATGTATGTAGTTCCAATAATTTCAATCGCATATACATACATACATATGAATATGGCATTCTTCCGATTGCCATCTATGTGTGCATGTACATATGTACATGTATAGATCATACATACCAGCGTTTGACGCAGCTAAGCATGTTATGGAAATGTTGGCAAAATATAATGGCCTTTCGACTGACTCCTGTGTCAATCACACCAGTTGTGAAATACGTGTATTTTGTTGTTTACGTATTTGCGTCACCTCTTTGTTGCTGTAACTAACTAATCTCTGAACACATCTTATGTCGTTGTTAAAAAAGACTGTTGTTTATTAAAAAGAAAGATGATTATTCAAAATTAATAATAAATAAATATTACGAATACGCATTAAAATTTGTACATAAATAAGTTCATTTTTTTTGTCATTGAATTTTATAGAAATTTTGTAATTGATTATACTTTTTAATAAATCATTCCTAATACATAATTACTTTCAAAGCAGTAATTATTTTTTTCGTTTATCAAATCTTATTATTTAACATCAATAACACGTTGCAATAATTGTTGGGACTACGATAAAAATTACCTGAAATTGAAATTGCAATTCAAATTATTTATTTTGTTTGTTTGTTTAAGTAAATAGCAAAATACTTATTTATTGCTTGCTGGAGGATTGCAAGCAGGGGGATCAACAAATCCGCATTTTTTTTTAAGCAAACAATATGTAGACTGGCGGGGATCACTCGTGATCCCTTGCATGTAAGTTAAAAAAAATAGTCATTAGTCAGATGCAAAATGTTATAAATATTTATATATTTATGACTTTATGACCAACTTTTATGATTTTTATTCACTTCAATCTCTAACAGAAATCACGTATAGCACCAGCCAAATAATTAAATAAAAAAGAGTCGTTACACTTGAACCAGTTGACACACATCGTTGTCCCGAATATATCTTCACGTAACTCACAAAATAAAAAAAGACTTGGCAAGTCACACCTGACATGTGTGAACCGGGTCTAAGTCGATGAACTTGGGCTCCGGAAGTTGTGCAAATTCGGATGATCCAATAATTTTTTTTGTATATAATGTTGGAACTTTATACCCAATTTCCCAAAGAAAAACTTTTTGGAGATACTTGAAGATAACTTCGGGACTCGATTTCAATTTTAAAATGGTTATTAGGTCAACTACTATTTTCTCTCGTATTGACGATATTGAGATCGTATAAGAGAGTTCAATCAGGCCTATTATATAAGTTATTTTTTATATCCCTCTAAACAAAAACCGGCGGCGGCAATTTACTTTCTTAAACTTATCCTTCATTATTTTTCGAAATTTTTAATTAAAATTTTTAGGAAAAGTATTTACGGAGGACTTTAATATTGAGCAACACATGCCAAAATTTAATTCTTCTCGCTCTTTTTAAAAACAATAAATATTTCAACGTTTTTTAACTCCACTTAAGTTGTCTTTTTTTTCAAAGTCGACAGATATGCATTTTGAATGCACCAAATTAAGAACTTCATATTGAAAGATTTTATATTGAATACCATCTTTAATTCTTCCTGTATCATATTCCAATAAATTAAAGAACAATATGATAACGAAAATGCTATCACCTCAGAGTGTTTATAATATTCATCATATTAGATCATCGTTACGATATTGTCACAATAATATAATAAGATTGTTTTCCGATTTGCATGAACATTTGAAATTATTATTTAACTAAATAAGTAAATATATATTTACTTATGAATGTGTGCAGTCAATGTGAAAATAAATCAATAATGCATATCCTTTTCTTCTCTCAAGATTATTTTCCACATTCTAACATTCATATATTGTTATTTATATCATCAATAGATGTGTGTAGGTGTGCAATGTCGTTATTGAAATTACATTTGCTTTTGTTGTTCAACAATATAATTTATAAAGAAAAATATTAAATTGCGTTTTTCTACCATTTTTCCAGTGACGTTCCTTCTAATGTGCGCAGGTGTTCAATATACACCCTTGTATCGTTACATATTATCATTGTTTAAACTTTTATCTATGTTTGAACGTTTACTAGTCCTGTGTTTGCAAAAGCAATACAATTAAAAAAAAACAACAAAATGAAAAAATCGTGATCATACAAGAACTTTTTTGTTTGGATTTACTACTGAAAAAATTCGTTCCAAGATACTTTATTTGCCTTATAAACTCCTTGTTTATATTATATAAACATCAATTTGAACAGATTCAGGGAATGCAAAGCTAAAGGAATTATGGAGCTATTGGTATTGAAAAATTGGGGATTTTTTATTAAAAATATTGCATTTGATTTGATTCAAAAGGAAATATTTTTTTTTAATTTCTTGAGCGCTTCGTATATAAAATATTTTACAATCAGTTTTAAATTCAGCTAATTTGTGTGTCGAAATATCCATACACCTAGATATATTTTGTCTAGTGGTAGGTGATTATCATTATCCTCAAAAGTATAATCTTGCCACAAAGTGCCGTTTCTACTACGTTCGAGGACCTTAACAGTCAACAGATATAAAAGTCAGTCTTGTCTAAGCTACGGCATGGTGAACTTTGTGCGTAGATCAGTTGTGAAAAAGCTTTTGAGCTACAAATTACTTTGTGTATTTTATTAAATAGTGGTATTAAAGAAAATAAAACATCACTAAGTTCAAAATCAATTTCCGTTGTGTTTTTATTTTATTTTTGACAAATTAATGGAACTCGAGCAAGTAAACGTTATCGAAAAGGTCGAAACGTAACAAAATAATCATAAATTATTTCGCGCGGAATTATAAACAACAGCTGATCAGAATTTACTTGACATTGTGGTTTTAATTTAAAGCTTGATGACCACAAATAATTATCATTTCCAGAAGGTAAAGCTTTCTTGCAGAATGTGTGGGTCTTCACAGAGCTCATCCGCAGCAGCAGCTCCTAATATTATTTTGTTGTTCCTTTGTTTTCACTTTCTTTTTTAATAAGCACTTGGTTTTTGTTTACATAAGAACAACAATGTTGATTACGTCAATGGAATAAAATGGATAAATTTTTTCCAAATCGTGGTATTGCCACCACTGACTAATTGTCAAAATTCTCAAACGATATAATCAATGTTGTATCAACATTGTGTTTTTAGGGATTAAAAAATAAATTTTGTTTCCACAATGAGGTCAGCGAAATAAGAAATACAAAAAAAAAATAGTCGTGTTGAACTGACTTAAAAGTAAAACAAAATTAAAAAAATATATTTGAAAAACAAAAGAGATAAAAAAGACTCGAGCTTAAGGTCCAATTTTATACAAAAATTACACATTTTATTTCGAATATTTCGCTACGATCCTTGAGTAGATTCTTCTGGAAAATTATTGATAATCATAGAACAATATTATTTAATAAAATTGACTAATTGAAATAATAACAAAAATTTATCAATAATGAATAAATTAAAAGTTTTCAAAAATACGTAATTAAACAATTTTTAATTTCCTTTTCAATTTTTATATAATAAAATCTGTAATTCTGAGCAACACTTTCTGTATCTGCTCTAAAATTGAATAGTTGTCTCGTTGGATCATCTACAAGTATAATCTGTAAAATATCTAGCATTTATTCCGTATGCAAAATTGTTTTTTGTTTGATTTGTCTCATTACAATGTGACAATGATGCTGTTTTTAGTGTTGCTGTACTGTTCCTACACAGAAATTTTGACTACAATTAACAATAAAATATACTTTAATCAAATCGAAAACGAGATTACTTTAGATCACCAATCCTTGAGTTTCTTAAAATGAGTACAAAATTCTTTAATCGCATGATTTATCTTGAATCAACTAAAAAATCAAGTTGAGAACTTACTTGAGTCCGTACTTAAATCAATCTTTCTGCAATTGATTTAGGTAAATCCGTGCTTTTAACACTGCTGGGGATTGATTTAAGTACGGATGAATTGATTTTTCTTTTGAGTTTACAACTACGGTCCGAACTTTGTTTAGCAAGTCTATTTTTTAATTTATTTTTCGTCGCACATAAATTTTACTACATATTCCACTGTAATTACGACCACAAGGTCGTATTTTACTCGAATTTTTGTACAACATCCTAATTTTTTCTAATAAATATATTTACGTTCTATGTGCCATTCTATATTTTTTTATCATCAAACAATTTCTTATCTCTCGAAAATATTTGATGAATGCGTCAAAGATTCCAAAGAAGAGTATTTGAAAACATCTTTATTCTATTTTCTAATTGTATTATTAATTTACAAGGCAATTGATTGGGAAAACTGTTGTCATCAAATATATTCTTAATCTTTATCTATTAAATAATAAAGATGTCCCAAAGTTAATGTAATAGTTTAATTAAATAGAAAACAATAATAAAAATACGCTGTTCAATCGTGTAACGCTCTAATTTTACTAATCCTAAATTGTCAACTGCTAAACTTTATTGCATAAATAGCGGCATTTCAAGTCTTGCGTTAATTTTCTAAAGATCGAATAAAGTTTACTATAAATAAATAAAAGTTTAATTGGAATTTTTGTATATGACGTCCCCATCATAGTCCTAGAAAAAACTGGGCACAGACGTTATTATGAAATTTATCAAACTTGGTGTACGCCTTACCAAAAACCTTGCCGCACGTCACTGCGTTCTTGCAAATAAATATGAAGGCGAAGGAAATGTGTTTTTCATACCTCTTACCGAGTGGTAGTAAATTCATGCATTCATTTGATTTTCAGTAAATATTATTGATATAATAATTCAAAGTGTAACAAATTAAGTTAAAGTTACTGCCTGTCCCACTATGACGAACGATATCGTTTTTTTTTGTGAAATTACATATAAAACGAAAACAATTTCTAAAATTTTGTTTATGTTTTAAATGTCATTTCACATCGTTCGACAGTTTTGTCACGGCAGCTGGTACCCGTTGCTGATCGAATTTTGTCAGGTTCGCTGTATGAACCAGTAAAACAGTTACATATAGAGGCGGAATAGTGTTAATAGGCGTAACTAATTATTATTTTTTGACATTTATACGAGTAGAAAAATATAATAAAAACACTTCTTAGTTGCGGATTTTTTTTAACAAAAAATTAAAACAAATGTGACATACAGAACACTCTATTTTATATTTATATTATTCGATAAGAACTTCGATTTCTTATCGGAAATCTTTTCGAATCATTAAAAGATGTTTTTGTAAAAAATTTGCTATATTTTTGAGACAACACGCGGTCATTTAACTTTATAAATGGGACCTTTCATTTGTTACAATCTTGCAAATTATGTAACTCAACATTTTTGGAAGCACTAAAATTTCAACGTTCTTGACCAGGATGTCACAATATTCATTGTAACAATTTTTATAAATTGTCTTGATTTAATTTGTGGTCTTAAGAGCTGAAATAATTTTTTGTGTGATCAAACAAAAGTTTTTGAAAATCTTTGAAAGAAGATATCGAGGCAATCTCGATTAATAAATTTAAAAAAATTCTATTATAATATTTATTCATACTCGTATTATAAAACAATTTCAAAGTGTATATATTATTTTTCATCATCCTTTCATCATCAACATCCTTTTTTCATACACATTACATTGTATCATCGTATTCAGCCAGTGGTAGAAAAATCGACCATTTCTCCCATCTAAACCGGAACATAGAAATTTTTTTCTCCTTTACATATATCATTTGTGTGAAATTTCATAGATTTTTATCTAGCGGTTTAGGTCAGTCTTCAAATGGGTTAATACACCTTCTATTTTTATTAAAATGATCACGTTTTTGAGATTTTACAAATTTTATCCTAATTTCAACTTTCTTTCTATCTTCAAATGAACTGAAAATAAAAAACTATTTACTTAAAATGTTGCCGTAATGTACTATAAATTGCAATGTCTCTAGTGAACACAGCAATGGGTTCCTAAATTATGTTACTGATTTAAGATGCAGCTTTGTGGACCGGTGGAATCAAGTGACACTAACAACAATTGAAATATATAAGCACAAAATCTACAATATTTAATATGTAATAATATTTAGTTTCACACTTAAAGCATAAACTTTTAATGCACGCGGAAGCTCAACTCTAGAAAAAAACTATACGAGCAACTGGATTTTATTATTGGAAGCAAAGACATCTTCCAAGCTAAAGTTAATTTTTTCTTGTGGAAATACAATTAAAAAAAATAACTAAAAATTAAATAAAACAAAAGCTATTAAAACAATTTGCATTTGAGGTCAATGACACAACCTTCGTGCAAATATTTATTTCTCTCTCAAAAAAAAAAAAAAAAAAAACGAACAGCAAAACTTAAACAAAACAGAAAATCATATAAAAGTTTTTTGTGTCATTTTTTTTCTACATGTAATTGTGCATTTGTTTCTTAACATTTCATTCCGAATTTTAGAAATAAAATCAAACAGTTTTATTATTGTGTCCAAGACGTTAGTCAGTGCTATAATTAATTTTCAGATTTTCGCTATTTCTTAGAATTGTAATCGCATACGGAAGATATGAAGCAAGCAAACTAGCTGATTCTGTAACTAATATAATTTATCACTCCTTTATGGCAATGTGGTCATAACTCAAAAAACTCGTTCACGATCACACGAGTTGAAAGTTTTTAAATTACACACATCTCAATGGTAAAATATTCTCCCCTCCGGAGGTGTGTCTGATGATGAAGAAGTCACGTTTTTTGACATATGACTATGTTTCAATAAAGGAGCGATATGCATGTATTGATTTGTATGATTTCGTCTAGACGTTAAAAGCATTGGAATGAGTTATGTTTCCAAAAACATATAATTAGTTGTGACAAGCGCATGCACAGAAAATTATACAAATTTATTTTAATTATGAAATTATAAAAATTTTGCTAAAGTTTGAACTGAGTTTGCTCATATCATCAAAATATATTAATTAATTAAGTATTTAAAATTTTATGAATAAATAAATATATTGAACTAATTGCACACTTGAATTATTATTTTTTTTATACCCAAAGAGTGCTATAAACAGTTTGTCAAGTTGATGTTTGCATAACGACGAGATATTTTTGGTTTTCCATTCATTGAATAAGTGAAACTGCAAAATAAATTTTTATATGTTTTTTTTTACTCATTTTTTTACTCATGATTGGGCCTGACCACTCCCAATCGAACCAAACTTGGCATGACTGTTAAGTCTTGGACAGGTGGCATTTGACAAGAAAAAAAAATATGGAAAAACATTATTGGAATATTCCCAGTGGTTCCCAAGTTTAAGTTTAATGTAGCAAAAATTGCAACAAATTTCTTCAAACAGCTTTTATATAATTGGTTATAACTTTTCTAATATTTAAAGCAGACTAATGCTTCATGTGTCATTTCAAAGGTATTATTATGATGCTTTAACAATTAAAAAAAATAAGTTATTTTATCTTAATTCGCCATTTCTGATGCTATTAATTTAAAAATGAATTCTTATGTGTACTTAATTTTGTTTTTGGCAATAAAAATATATATACGAGTACATAGTATGTACATATATATGTATGTACATTTAGAGGGCTCACAGATGAAGTGAAGAAAGTCATAAAATATGACAAATTTTGAAACTAGTACGAAATTCTCCGCATAGTTTAACTCTATTTAGTTCTGTAACGGACTAAGTAAAAGGTGTTTCGTTTCTAAGGTAACGGTAAAAAACCCAAGTCAATAGCTCTCATTTTATATGTAATTTATGGCAGTTCATTTAGTGAAACTCAAAATATTCGTATTTTCGAATTGTATTTCTATGACTTGGTTCACTTCAGCTCTGAGCCCTCCATTCATGTATTGCGTTAAAAATTTTTTTATTTTAACTGTAGTCCGGACGATCAACTAATCCGGACAGTAGCTGAAACTATATCTGTCCGGATTATGGAGCTTTTACTGTACTTATTAGAATTTAATATAAATATCTGAATTTACTTATTTTTTCCCCTTCAAAATTATGGCTTTGTAAATTGTACTGGATACACAAATGAGCATAATCACGTGGACGTCTAAATGTGCACACGTACACAAAACCAACTTTGTTTACACATTTATTAAATTTTTTTTCGCTTGCATCACACTCCCTCAGAGAGCGTCTCTTGGTAATGCAAGTTTGCATCTGGTGATGTAAACCTTAGTTTCAAATATTTTGCTGTTGAGCTGTTACATATGGTAGCATATATACTAGATTTGCAACATTTGCAACGTTTGCTATGGAAGTTTGCTACAAATTATGTTAAACACCTTGGCATTTTTAATTCAGCAGCTAGAAGATCAGTTAAAGTATTGAGTAGTAGATTAAGTATTTTATATTATTTTTATTACTCAATACTGATCAATTCGATAGTTTAAGAGAAAGTTAACCAACTCAACAACATGAACGTTTGTCTTTAATAACAATATTTTTTGGTTTCCCATTCAAGTAGAAATCGTTTAGCCAAGAATATAAGCTACGACTTTAATTTGATAAATTTGAAAAAATATTTCGCATTTAAAGTGAAAGGCAATAAAAACTGCTCAATATTGATATGAATTTTGGCGATGCACTGAACTGTATTGGGTTTTTTTTAAAGAGAAGTAACCCACCGGCATCTAATATGCCTACCAAGCAGAAGGTGTGCTACCTTCTTTGGGAAAAGGATAGTAAGGATAGACAGGTGGTGAAAGTGAGAAAGCTTAATTGTTTTAAAACTCTGCTATTGCGCGTTTTGTTAATTTTTTTATAGTTGCTATGACTAAATCTGGCAATCTAGAATTAATATAGTAATCGAGTAGTCGCATACCTTAGTAATCATTAAATTAACTAACCTATTGTCCGCCTTTTCCTAAATGTTGTATGTATTTATTTTCTGACAAGGACACGCGTTTATTTTTCCTAATAAAGTCTTATATTATATTAAATAAAGTTACAGCGTTTTTATTATTGAAGATACAACAGTTTTTCTGCGTCTTTGGTGTCATGTAGGCTTGAGCCAATTTTATTAATTATTTTACTTCGCCGGAGATTTTGCTACAATACCGATGAAGGAGGGCGCTGTGATGTACATTAGCATAAATCAGTATCAATTTCTGCTGGTATTGTTCAGTGACCGGTGCTATACCTTCGGTACTTAAACAGTCCAACAACAACAAAAACTAGCGCACATCTAAAAAATGCTGATTGTTATGACTTTCCTTGTCATTATTTCCTTTGTAGCCAACGCGTTAATTACTTCAGCGAACCAGCAGCACCCGCAATCCAATCCGATTGATATAAATTTATGTGGAGGCATCGCCAAATTGTGTTAAATCTAACATTTTCCATAAGTTTTTTAGGGCACAAAGGCCAATGATTACACCGCCCTCGAATGTGCACTAAACGTAAAACTATGATGAAGTTAATGTCTTGGAGATTTCCTTCAGTTATCAACAAAAACTGTGCTTCGAAACTAAAATCCCATAAAACAAGAAATTCTAAAAAAACTTTAAAGCCAACGGGTAATATTTTGATTTTTATTTTTAAAAAGAGCGCACAGCAGAGATTCTTATCGGTAGACATCTTGTGAGAATCTCTGAAAGTAACTTATTCACTATTAAGACTTCATTATCTTAAATTATATTTTTGCTGTACACAAACAAGAATCATTTCGTATGTATGAAATCTCAAAAATTGCAAATTTATTCCAGTTAATGTTGTATGAAATTAATGATTTCTAATGCTTCAAATCAAACAAAGAAATAAAAAAAAGAAACAAGTTGTACGAGTTCTAATTTTGTGCTTTGAAATAAAATTTCTTTGCACTTTTGTATTTTTTTTTCTACATCTTTCCTCATGAATTCAAGAGCAATTTCATTAATTAATGATTAAATTATTTATAGTCTTGACCTTGGAAAAGTGAAATGTTGTCACCATCAGACAAAAAAGTAAAAAAAAAAATTAAAAATAAAAAAAAAACATTAATTCGATTGAGCAAATTTGTTATATTTTGCTTAATAATAGCGATAATAACAATATTTTATCCATCAAAATAAAGTGCTTAAATTCGTAAAAGTAAGACAAAATTTATCTGATTGAACTTGCAGACGCTTTCATTTGACAACACAATTAAATATTAAAAAAAACAAAAATATCAATTCGTTTGCATTTATTTATTTAAATATAATAATTAAATAAATAAAAGTATTTGAAGAATGTTGCATTTTGGTACAACAACAAAAAAATATAACGATCATCTCTAATGAAATGCATCTCTAAAAAGTTTGTTGACTCAAGGAAATTCCGTTGTTGATTCAAACGTATTAAATAAATAAATTCAAGAAGTAATTTTTGTTCATACTACACGATTGTTCAATTTACAACCAAAAATTGTATGATTTGTATATTGTATTGATGTTAATTTACAAATAAATATGTTTCTATGTGAAATTAGAAATTAAAAGCAACACTTGCAGCGTTGCCAGCTTAGGCTTTGCGAAACTAAGTTTTGCCTCAAAATGTATATTTAACTTAGGAGGGGTTCTTCAGTTTGGTTTTGTCTTCAGAAAAGCTTAATATTTTTTTATACATTTTTTAAATTTGCTTATTTTTCTTTGTGGAATTTAAAATCAGAAAATGTTAAAATAAAATTATTTTCATAAAACATTTAGTTGTAGATTTTCGGACTATTTATTTTCAATTGAATATCTGGTTGTTAAATATGTTGAAATGACAACATTTTGGAGCTCTTATCGAATTTGTGAGGAGAGTCAATTTGCAACACCGAAATTTTGTGCAGATTTAAACTCCTTCAAAACATTCATAAATAGTTAAATATTCGAGTATTTCGCAGAATTAAAAATATATCAAAAAGTTTTGAAATTCGTTAAATATTTGACAAACATAATTTTTTTCTGACGGAGATTCGATAAAAAAATTCACTACGAAGGGACGTTGCGCAAAAAGAGCGAGAATGCAGAATTGCTAATAAAACCTTAAATTTTAACTTGATTTATTAGTGTTATTAATTTATTTTAGCGATCCAACTTGTTCTTGTCTTTTATGGGACATCGGTGTCCAAAAAATTAGAGAACTAAATGCACTAATTATGTTTCAATGTATTTTTAAATAATATTTGGGACAATTAGTGCATGAAAAGTGCATCTAGAACACTGATTAAGGAAATTTAGAAATTCCAATAAAAGTCCCACATGAAAAAATTTTTATTTATAAGCAGAACTTTGTTTTTTTGAGGTTGAAAGGGCCGCACACAAAAAATCAAATGACTTTCGCTAATTTAGAAAGTTGTCTTTTATTGTATTTTTTTAAATTGATTTGTGATAAATTGTTGCATGTTCGAAAATATGTTCTAATAGATGTTGTGAAAATTATTAATACTTATTATTTCAAGTGCCCCTGAAGTAACTAAAATGCGAGAATATCACTTTTGTGACACACAGTGACACATTTTCCGGAGAGTTTACATACATTTTTTAGTGTTTTATAAAATATATGTATATTTTGAATCCATTAAAGCTTTTGCAAAACAGTTTTTGCGAAAGGGTTAAACACCGATTTGCTTATTTTTGTCTTAAGTATCTGGCAACACTGTACGATATATAAATTATAAAATAGAGTATTCAACTCACAACCTATTGCATCATAACTTAAGCAATGTTGTATAAATATTGTTAATCAAATGAATGTTTATATAGAAATTACACACAATACTTTGTCCAACATACAACTCATACAGTTGGTTGTGAGTTGGACAATTATGTTTTTTTTTTGTTAATCTAAATATGAGTTAAAGTAGGTTCGTCAGACGAGACAAATGTTTGTAAAAAAATAAAGCGTATCCACTAAATAATGCATATCTAGTAGGGTGATCGATTATTCGACACTTTCCAGAAACCGGATTTCGAATAGTTTGAATATTTGAAATTTTGAAAAATCCGGTTACGGTTTTTAAAATTCAGGAAAACCCGGTTTTTTCATTTAAAAAAGTTTTGATTTTTATTTGCTTTATTAAAAAAACAGAGTTAACTAACAGTTAATGTAAATACTGTAAAATAATATAATAATTAGAGGCTAAGCATAAAAATGAGCTTCATATATTTCATATCGTAGAGTTTTTGATTGATTATGGTTCGTCAAACTCCTTTTAGACTCCTACGATCAAAAACAGATCCTTTCTTACAGAAATTCAAACGGAAGTAAATACAAGTGCATGTGTTGAGTTGTCTTGTTCAAAAGTTAATAATTCTCCATATTATAAAGTAAAATTAAAGAATTGCAAAGAATTATTATTAACTTTATAACGTGCTTAGCTTCTCCTTTAAATTAAATAAAAGTGTAATTCCTTTGTTTCATTTATGAAAGAGTAGTTAATAAAATTCTCGCTTTTGGTAAATTTTCCAGTTCTGAAATACAGTATTAAAGTATTCAAACCTTTTAAGAGACATTCATTTATTCGTTTTTGGTCTGCAATGGATGTCTAACTCTGTATAAAATATGAAACAAAATGTCAACAAAATTAAATACAGATTTTCAAATATGCACTTTGATATCCATTGCACAATTTAATTCGCCCCTGCTACCACCTCATAAGATTATTGCGGAATAGTCAAAAAACACCTTGATCAGGGATGGCAAAATTGGTACAATTGTACTTTTTTTGGTACTATTCGAACTCGAAAAGCACAAAGGTACACCAATGGCTTAGTTAGTAAAATTAAGGAATCTCCCAAGTTTGAGTAGTTTTATATGGCAACTTATCATTGCAATCATTAGCGTTTTTAGACCATACCCTTCCCCGTTTAGAGAAGAGCGGACGAGAATGTTCGCTTGGCTAGTGAAAAATGTCAATTATAAAAGATGCAAAGCATTTAATGTCAATATAATGTCATAGTACATACATATAATGTGACAGCCACAATAAAAAAAATGTTAGCCATGAAAACTGCACCGAAAATTTGCGTTTTTAAGAAAACACAGAATGACCCACAGAACAGCAAGCAAAAACGTTAGAAATTAAGTTGACTATATTTGTTGCGGAGCATAATTTGAGAAATTCCAAATATTGGGCCACTTAAAAATAACCTAATTAAAAAAGGTAATTCAGATTTGGAAATTTTTAAGAAAACAAAAATAAATAGAAAAAATGTTGTCGACATTAAAAACTTTTGTAAAGATAATTATTTATCAATACTAATTATTAAATTTATTATTCGAGACAGGTCTCGATATCTTTTTTCAAAGAATTTCAAAAGGTCTTGTTTGTTGAGGATTTTTTAGCCAGTCTATATACGAGTACATTGGTGCTAATGCCAAATTAAAATAAAAGAGATTCATATCGAATGTTATTTATTTGTTGGGTTTTTAAATAAGTTTCAAAGCCTCCTATGCTTATTTACACTTTTGTAATTTTTGTAATTCTCATTGTTTTTTCTTAAGTTTTTGTATAAGATAAGAGGTTTGAAACTTTTCAGGAATAGGATGATTTGGCATTAGCACCAAAGAAATTCATGTATATAGATTAGCTAAAAAACTCTCAACAAACAAAAGTTTTTGAAATTATTCAACAATATTAAATGAAAGAACCGATTGCTGTGTATGCAAATATTTAACAATAATAACAAACACTTTCAACAACAAATGCTGGGACCGACCGGTTTTTAGGTTTGATTAAATTAGAAGCAAATTATCTATCATTGAATGATGTTTACTGTGGAACTGATGTAGAACTGTATATATAGAAACCAATGAAATTGAAATTTTTATTTTAAGTTTTAAGAACAAAATTGGACTTTGAAAATGATTTCGTAAATTTAGCCCAGAAAATCCAGTAAAAATGTTTTCAAACGAATACCAAAATTTTTATAACATAAATTCGCAATTTAGAGCTCTTGCTGATGTTGAAATGTTAAAATCTTACAAAGATTCGAATATTAGCAATTTTTAAGTAACAGTTTCTAAAAATTTCAAAAATTGTGAGAAGAATATTATCAGTTTCACATTCATTTACAAATGTGAAAAAAAAATATTTTCTTACCAAAATATAATTAAAACCAAAGAGATAAACATAGTACAAACTGCAACTCTTTGCTGCTTAATCCAAATAAAGGAGTTACTGAATTCACAAAATCGCAATTGCTACAATATAAAAATATCAAGTATGTTATTATCAAAATTGTAATTGCGATCTCGAAATCGATTTAAAAGTACCCTGATTTTCTTTATACGTAAATAGTTTATATTATAGTACAATAAAACTTAATGCTCCTTTTTCGCTGTACTTTTAATAATTTTAAATAAAAATATTATAGATTGAAAAAATGTGTTTTAGAACAATTAAGTTCCAAAAAGTACAATTTTAAAATTCCTTATGCCATCTCTGACCTGGAACTTTTACATTAAAAACATACATGGATAATCAACAGTATATGATATAGTAAAAAGTAATTTTATTTGAAAAATATGCAAATTGAATAGTATTCGACTGAACTGGTTTTTTAATTGTAAAAAACCGCACTATTCCAACATTCGAAAAATCAATATTTTGAAAAAACCGACATTCGTATTGTAGAAAATCCGGTTTTAAAAACCGATTGAAAATTCGAGTCGAGCACCCTAATATCTACTTCATTTTGTTTCATTTAAAGATGCATTAAGTTTATTTAAATTCAAATGCTATAAAATTATATTAATTTATTGCAAAACTATCTTAAAAAAAAATTATATTAACAAAAATAGTCGTTACGCTTGTTTCGCCAAATATTTGTGGCATCTGGTTGTCCCTAACGTCAGAAATAGAAAGCAAATGATATGTCGAATTCAGGTATATTAATAATAAGTTGCAATCACTTCGACAGCTGTTAATTATTAAATATTGTTCACAGTTGAAAACAAAAATTGTACTCGTATGTGCTGTGAAAAAGTTGTAAATAAATAAAAAAACAAAAAAAAATTATTAAAACAGTTCGATTGCCATTTCAATTGACAATTCAGGAGAAATAGCAAAAACAAAATGTTTGTAACAAGCGTTCTTAAATAAATATACGAGTGCTTTGTGTTGAATCAAATTGTTTTAATTTATTTTAATTTATTTATTTATTTAATAGCCTTTGAGATAATTGCTTGCAGTCTAGTAAATAAACATTTAAATAGTTTAAAAGCTGATTTATGTACATATGTAAATAGTTACACAGATTTTCACTGAAAAAATATTTTAATTAAATAAGAAATATTACTTTTGAATTTAATATATTTAAATAATATACATGTGTATATTTTTAGATAAACTGGTTTTCCTTGGAATAAAATTAACAAAAAAAACCTGTTTAATTAAATTTAATAGTTATGAATGTCTACTGAGCACTGTTTATTAGTCTGCCTAAATTTATTTTTATGTCTCTATTAGCAGTTTCCTGGAAGATGGGGAACAAGAAATAATACAATTGCGGAAGTAACACTTTTACAATTGAGAGCTGACAGGTTATGTCGGCCAGTCGCTTTCAGCTTTTGTCCCCCAAAATTATCTGCAACCATTTAAAACACATAGAATATTAAAGAAATTCTATAGATCTATCCCACTGTCTACCCATTTGACCTATCGGTGACACGGTGAGACGGTGATTTCAACCCTGATAAATATCTTGAAGACATAATCGTCTACTTGATTAAGCGCTTCAGTTAAGCATTTTCACTTGAATTTCGCTTGGGTTGAAGCGGAGCCTATTTAGAACTCATATCCAATTTGTTGGTTGCACCGAGTTTGCGCGCATGAGCATGAACCTTTCAACACATGACGCTTTCTTGATAGGCTGGAAACGTAACAAGAGACATAGACGAATAACAACACCGACAAGGGCCAACAATAAATAAAGTCGCATGATATGATATGCATGATGCCGCATCAGACATCATAAGCCCAACAAGAACAACGACGATAGCAATAAAAGATTTTACAATTAAAATGCATATACATACATATTTTTGAAAACGTGTTTGCAACCAGATTAGAAGCAGCTAAATTTACTGAAATCAAAATGTAGGTACAGTGACAAGCAACAGAAATCCTACTCTGTGTAATTTGACCTTTGAGTTCCTGGCAGTATGAAGTAACCAGTTGGAGAAGGGCGAATGCTAAAACGGGGAAATATTTTAAAAATCGAAAATAAGCTCTTTTAATTATTTTCGGGTAATTTTCTCAAAATAAGTATAAGTTCATTGAAAACTAATAATCTGGCTCTAGTTCTTAATAATAATAATAAATAAAAAAATGAAATGATTTTTTAATTCTATCCTCGAATCCGATTTAGATTAATAAGTTTTAATGTGGTTTTTGGCAGATTAGGCTAAAGCTGATTAATGTTGAGTTTAATTGAAATTAATTGAGAGTTCTAAATAATCAATTAATTCTGATTTTTTAATTACTTAAAATTGATTGATTGATTGGTGAGTATTTTAAATAGTTTATATTTTGAACAATTGAATAATATGTATGCATTTTGGCTTATTCCTTTTGGTTTATTTTTTTACTTTTTACATTTTGTTTTACAATTTTGTATTATTTGCATTTGTTTTAAATTTTTGTTTATAAAATTATTTTTGTTTGAATATGGGATTAAAAAAAAATATTAATCGGAATTCCCCATTCAATACTTTTAACTGAAATATTTTCATTTGATAAAAAAAATAATTAAATTTGTAGTTGTTAAGCATTTCGTTAACTGAAACGCTTAACGCCCTAACTAAAATTTGAGTAATTTTACACGAGGAGCAAAAAACATTCTTAAACGAAAAAAAAACAAGGGTCTTAATACGAGTTCCTTTAATAAAATTAAAAATACCACGGAAAACTAGGTTCCGCATAAAGTTTGGGCAATAGTGCAATATTTAAAGAGTTAAATTATTTAGGGCTTTTTCCTTCGCATTTTTCTAAAACTAAAAGCCCTATCTACAATAAATGTTTATAGAATCTTTTACTTTAATAGTATGTAAATATTTTTTTGAGGTTTAAAATTCCAATTTAAATATTGGAAATAAAACTTGATAAATTACAAGATTAATGCATTTTACTTAAAAAGTATATAATTTTTAATAAGTCAATATGTAGACTATTCACAAAGAATGTTGTCATAAAGATAATGACAGTCGGAAGGTGGCAGATTTTTTCTTAAATCCTTTAGATTTTACACATTTCTTTTTTGAAACTTTCAACCTGTTGTCGTGCAATTTGGAGGGTTCTACTTTCTTAATATTTTTTTCCAATTCTTTGTGATATTGATTTTAAAATAAATAATTCCTGTTTGATCGTATCCTTGTGCACGTATTATGTTGCTTTGTAAGAAAGACAAATATCCCACTAATCATTCCTGGGCTTCAACAACGAGAATTTTGATTACTTAAATGCATTAAAGAATCTTGGATATGATACACGGGAGACATTATTCTCTTTATTTTCATTACATGCATCAGAATAAAGACCATAAATTTGCCTATATCTTTTAAAGAACGATTCTAAATAAATCTTTTTGGTATACTGCTGGCGGTAGTGCAATTCCTTTCACGGTAAATCTTCCAACCGTTTTTGCAAAAAGTGTACATTTTTCAAATAACATACTCTTTGCATTTTTTATTTCTGGTTCGATGAACAAATGTTTTAGGTGACATGCAAGCCTTTTGGAAATACCCTTAATTGTACCATTTTTTCGGTAAAGCCTTTCATTGATAGAAACATTTGTCTGCACACTTGAATACGGCTTGACTCGCACTTTTAAAAATATAACTTTGTGGAAGAGCGTTTTGAGTTTTAAACTGTAATACGTTGTCTACCTGAAGGTTTAATAAGGTTTGTAACGTACAATTTTGTATTTTCCCACGAAAATGTCCAGAAGGATTAAAAAATTTCTTTGCGGTTATCTCTGGTGAAATAGAACCAATGTCGGTTTGAACTCTTTTCACAAATCATTGACTTACATGAGTCTTTCATTTCGTTTGGAAAATCCTTGGTACTTCTTATCTTCCATACCGTTTTGTTGACTAGAAATTCTCCAATTTCATCCAATTGTTTTGCTCCCAGCAAAAGCATTCAGAGGTTTATTAGACATATTTCAATTTTT
The DNA here is from genome assembly GCA_956483585.1 of Gymnocheta viridis. NCBI lineage: Eukaryota > Metazoa > Arthropoda > Insecta > Diptera > Tachinidae > Gymnocheta > Gymnocheta viridis. The sequence continues at coordinate 2,426,950 of OY101441.1, read as the reverse complement.
TTTTAATTGTTTATATTGTAAGATTTGTAAGTGCTGTGGCTAAATTTAACATTCCCGAGTTGAATCCCAAACGAAACTTGGAGAACAATTTTTTGCTAAATGTGTAATTGTTTTATTTAATTAAGAGTGTATATTTTTAAAACTAAAATTTATTGAGATAGAATCACAAAAGACCAAAAAGCGGTTGCAATAAGTGATTCCGTTCATTAAATGGTTCATTTTTTGTTTCTTTAGTTAAATACCAACGAATTGTGATATTTGATTTTACTATTTCTTTAATAATATTTTAGTGTAAAATGCAAATGGAGTTAACGAATTTACTAATTGAATATGAATTTCAATATTTTCTGCATTTTATGGGGAATTTCCAAAAATATTAGTTACGCTTAATGCATCAAATATTTGCTTAGTCCGACCCACATCGTTATATAAACGTACGGGTACTTTGTAACAAACTCAATAAAAATATCTTATGACCGTTTGTACTTTTATATTTTAATAAATTTTTTAGTTTTATTTCTCTAAATATTTCGCTTGTATTTTAAGGTGTTCGTAATTGTACGGGAATATTCTATCCAAAAAAAATTATGCACATTATTAAAGTTATGTGAGTTTTGAAATAAAATTCATGCATAAAACGTTTTTAGAATTTAAAGAAGATATTTTTTTCATTCTCATTTGTATTTTTTGTAGATCGCTTATGCCTTTTTTATGCATATTTTATGAGGTTCAATGCAAAAAAAATTTAAATTAAACCTGTCGCATCTGACAAATAATTATCAAATGATAGAATGCAAAAACTCAGTAAGCATTTCTAATTCGAATATGTCAAATATGGATGTCTGGTGATGTTGTTCGTTGCGAGTATTATTTTCAATAAAAAAATTATTAAATTAAATTTTAAATTCGTTACTTAATGATGCAACACTTGTGATGACTGCGAGATGTTGAATTTTAGATTTGCCTCGTATACAGTTACACAGAGAAAATGTCGACAATATATTAATTGAATTTGTCTGAGCTTCAGATCTAAATGGATCATTTCTGTTTGGGTGCCCTACACAGCGGAAATGTAGAAAATTAGAAGATTTCGAAGAGCAGGAAATTATTTACTCAAGTAAAAGTGTATTTAAAACTCATTGAACAGTACATTGAGAAAAGCTTTCAATTCATTAAGATTCAAATTGTGGTTTTAATTATCAGCTTTACTCTCAAAATCGGTTTAATTTCATTGGTAAATTGAGCACTTCTGCACCTGCATATGATCGATCAACAAACTTAGTTGAGTGTTTGTAGGGTATCCGATTCTATTTAGCAGATGATCATGTACAATTTCATCTTATCAATTGTGTTGCTTGAGTGTATAAAAAATTCTCCTGGTGGTTTCCTATTCAACAAATTTCTAACATTAAATCCATGATTTTATGACATGAGACTCAAATAAAATTTACTGCATATTGCGTTTGACCTTGAGATTTTTCCATTAAAGTAACAATATAAATAGCCAAAAATCATGCTTTTCACGTTTTTTAATAAATTTATTTGTTTTCGTTTGGTTTTTTTTGTTTGTGGTAAATTTGCATTCATGTATAATAAGTCGCGTGTTTCTCATTAAAATTATGATAATAATTTCACAGCAAATTAATGAACAGAATTCAAAACATTCTCTCGTGTTATGAAAGTTTTCCAGTGAGATTATATGATCGCTATTATCATGTATGTTATAGAATATTTATTAATTTTTTTATGGGATTTTATTTCAAATTGCATTTTGGATTTTTTATTTTATTTCTAAAATTCTTATTTTTCTTTGATTTGTATGTGGTATATAAATGTAAAATTTTATTGGGAAATACTTACTGATAAAAGACAGATTTAATCAAGATTTCATTGCAAGCTTATTATTATCAAATTTCAAGGATAACCAACAAATTGTGTCGAATCTACAATTATCATCATCAATTATTAATTGGTTACTAGATGTAGTGTTAATACTGGCCCGTGTTTATAAATATGGTCACTTCCGTTTTGAATGAAATCTTTGTGAGGGGATGCACCCCCATTATAAAGTTGAATTTATATATTCCCCATTGGCATAATAAAGAGCCATAATTAAATTATTTTCGTGGCATTCTAAGCTTTTTTAATGTGATTTCTTATTAGGTGTATAATAAAATTATCAATTCTGCTTATTTCGTTTGTGTAAAGATATAAATTTTAGGTAAATACAATTTGAAGATCTAGATCTAGAAAAATGTGCAGGTCCTTTTTAAAACTCTTAGTTTTTCCATATAAGATGGACGTATGTTGAATCATATATGGCAACCATTTGTTAAAATTTCTCTTATTAAGGATTGATACAATAAAAGGTTTAGCTTAAAGTAATTTAAAAAAAATAATGTTTGTTTGTACAAAAAGAAGGCAGTTTTTGCTTTTGATGCTGGAAAAAGTATAGTTTCTCATTTATTGGTGTTAATTTTTATTTGATAATTATTAGTAAGATCTTCAACAATTTGCAAATAATTTTGTAACTCTGCGTTAATTTTTAAATTTTATTATTTGCATAATCTATGATTATATCATCTGCAACCCTTTTTAAATGATCATATCTGAACAAATTAAAAAGTATTGGAGCATAGAATTTAACCTGCTGCAAGCCATTTACTATTATAAGTCCCTTTGTACTGATTTCATTTTTATTAAAGACCATAAATGATTTGTTATTTAATATGTTACGAATGAGTGTAATTAGATAAAGTGAGAATTCATATTCGAAGAATTTATTTATATATATTATGTCCGGGAATCCAAATGTTATCGAATGCCAAATCGAAGTCAATTAAACAGGCACCTGTGCAAAACGATTAATTAAAATTCCAATTCACGTTTGCAACAAATAATTGCAACCCATGAATTATAGAATGTTTGAATTTAAAACAAAATTGTTAATGGCATTTTTTATTATGGCTCTTGCAATGTTTTAAGAATATTATTATTAAGGCAAATTTCAATGATCTTACTAATGTTCTGTAGTAAGTTTGTTGCTCGCAAATTCTTTTGGATTACTGATATCCTTATCCTCTTTTGGTAGAACTACAATTTTGGCCTTTTCCAGTGCATAAGGATAGTATGAATTATTGAGCAATTTTCATGATTAATATCTTCCGGGATGTATTTCAAAATAACTTTGGGGATATTATCAATTGTTTTTGTTTTCAGTAAAAAAAACAGAATAACTTTCTTATTTGCAAAGCAATGAGTAGCGAACATGTTAAGGATTCACAAATTTATTCCATATTTTACTGAAAATATACATTTCATAAGTTATAAAAGTAACACTTGTAACAGATGCATTAAAATCATTGGCTTTATTGTCTTCACTTAACGTTAGGATTGTAGATCGATTGCCTTCGAGAAAGCTGCATCAACTGGAACCTGTGTTCTGTTTTCAGAATCGATTTCTTTAAACGAGTGTGCACCGATTCCATAAAATCTTCTATTAATGCAGTTTTCTTTTCTAAAAAATATGTAAAATTTCTTTTACTGCTATTCATAGTTTCCTCAAGACAAAATATTAATTATGGGAAATAGTGCGATCAAAATTTAAAATATTAAAATTTTAGCAATTTCCATAAAAAGCACCAGTTATTGTGATGATACAATAATTTCGCTATTTTAATAAATTATTATACTGCAAATTTTCAATAAAAAAGGCGTAAGTGTTGCACTTAAAAAAAAGAAAACGTCATAAGTTTAAAACTTGTTCATCGTCTCTTACCACAAAATTGGTTTGTTCCTTTTCTATTTTTTCGAAACCATTGATAACACTATCTTGTGAAAAATTTGTCACAAAAATCTTTTACAAACTTTATTTAGAAATGTTGGAATGAGATTTGTTAAAACATTTACCAGCAATATTCTTTTGAACAAAAGATTCTCTCTCAGTGGCTGTTTAGTGAATATCTTATTGTTTCAAAATTAGACAATCAGCATTTTTCATTAAATGACAGCGTCAGATCATTGGCGAACGCGTTTAACTTTTTATGTTTAAATCACTAAGTCCGTGGGGAATCAGGGCGTAAGATTATGAATTCTTTTTTAATTAGTTTTTAAAATAATTTAACGTCTTTTGGATTTCATGGATTTCATCAGCTTTGCGGAACCAGGATGGACAGCCGTAGATCAGGATCGATCAAATACACATATTATACACCATTATCGTATTTTTGAGGGCAAGCTTAGATCTCCTATTAAGTATGGAGTGAAGAGCACATCCACATTTCATAGATTTATCACAGATGTAATTGACAAGTTGTTTGAGCTTAATTTTTTTTATCTAAAGTGATATCTAAAGATTTGGTATCATCTTTGATGGCGATCACGTTTCCCCGACAGTGCACAATTTTTGTAGGAATACGTTTTCATTATTTATTATATGGAAATATCGCGGACTGGGTTTTATTATCATTTACTTTTATTTTCCACTTATTAATATTTTTGTGGCTTGTGATAAAGCTCTCTTGTATTCTCTTGGTTATTGCATTTGTAACTTTTCCAGGCTGCTGCTTGATTTCTGTACACAGAGAAGTAATTCAGCCAAAAAGCTGGACAAAATTATTAAACGTGTTTTTTGTATTGAAAGGTTGAGTTTTTTGATAGTTTTATGTGTAATTTGATATAAAAAATTTAGCACGTTCTTGGATGTTTTCTAACAACTTTTTCCATTTTATCTCTCAAAGTTAGAAAACGGTTCTGATAAAAATTGTATGCAATAACCCCACTGGGTCGGTTGCTTGCAATCGGTAGCCTGTGCAACCTAACCTAACCCATATATGGATATGTGTTTTTATACGTATGGTTTTATACGTTAGTTAGTGAATAGTCTGGTATCTGGGTGAATCATATATTTTTTATGTGGCGCTGTTTACTTTTTTTAATCTAATTTTTGTGATTAATGCTTTTAAAAATTACTCGTACTCGTACTCGTATGTACATTAGAGTAGCCGTTATTTTTTTTTTGATTCCTTATATTCCCTTTCCCCAAATCGGTTCAGTTTTATGTAAAAAAATATACAAAAAATTTCATAGCGGTAAGTTGTGTTTTTTTGGGGGCCCATTTACTCAAATATTTTTTATATTTTTATTTCGTTTTCAATTTTGATTTTTCTTAACTATACGTAGTATATTTATAAAATAATTTAATAGATATAATCTCTTACCGTACATGCTGAGAAAAAATAATTTCTATATAAATATAATTTTTGGTATTTTGTTGGTTATTTTATTATTATTATCATTATTTTCTAAAATATTAATTTTAGCAAAAAAACTTTCTTTAAGGATAATATTGTTGACTAGAATTGCTAAAATATTGTCGTATATCATATTCTTGTAAAAGGTTTTTTTTAAATAGTCACATGCATTTGAATAAAATTGCTTGATGGCCAACATTGAGGGGCGCAACCCGCTAAAACACAATTTATCGTTATGAATTTTTTTTGTATTTTTTTTTTTACATAAAACTGAACCGATTTGCGGGAAGGGAATATAAGAAATCAAAAATAAAAATTCTACATACAAGTAACGGCTACGCTAATGTACATACTTATATTTTTCTAACAAATAATGTTATGTAGAGCGCAGGTAAATAAAAAACTGTTTTATTGGGCTGTGAGACATTCCCTTATAACTATTAGCGATAATAAACATTTTCAACAAATTCATATTTGTTGTGGTATAAAACATAATTTCTACATTTGCTACTTTGGCTTTTAAAAATCTTTTTATTTTTTTTGCAAAAAAAGTGTATAAATTTATTATATTTTTTAATTGTTAAACGATTTGTTTCAACATTAATATTCAAAATAATTTATTTTTTAAATATCAAAAATAGCCTTTAAACAAATCTTTCAGTAAAAAAATCAATGTAATACCTTTATTCGGTTAGCCATAAAAATATCATATAAACATCTTGAAATCATATAAACATCTTCACTTTCCTGACTTTAGCAGTGTCTCAGAGCTACAAATCGCAACATAAAGTCTTAACAACTTACAATATGATGGAAAATTTTGTTGTGTTTGGAGCTGCGTATTTAGTTTTTAAGATTTCTTTAAAATCATTTTTGTCTTTTTGCCTCAAATACTCCTCTGTGTGTCGTAAAGTGTAGAGGAGTAGACTGCAGGTGATAATACTGACCCCGCTTGGATTGATCTCTCTATAGAGAATTCCCCATTAACACACACAACAAATATACGGTTCCTTAGATAACTTTTTATAATTTTTTGTAAATGTAGTGGGAAACCCAATGAATTGAGTTTGTAGAACATTCATTCCATCGTGGCAGAGTGTCACAAAAGCTTTTTCTATATCGAGAAAAATAACACCAGTAGTCTTGCGATTTCTTTTGTTGTCTTCGATATAATTCACAACTCGCTTTATTCGGTATATTCTGAAGAGTTCCGTACGGAATCCAAACTGTTGGTGGTTAATAATATTATTTTGGTCCGCAAAATCTATTAATCTTTCATGTCCTTGTCCAGTAAACTTAAGATGCTTATCCGTCTATTGCTTGTCGGTAGTTTGGGATCTTTTCCGTTTTTATGAATCGGTATAACTTTTGATCCTTTTGGAAAGTACGGGGAAAGAAGTCATTAACTAAGCAACAATTAAATACTTTACTGACTGAGAATTTCATAAAAGTAATCTGCCATATTTATGCCATCTAATCCCGGGGCTTTATTATTTTTTAATTGCATACCAAATGCCTTAACCTCAGTGTTATCTGTACATGCAATATTATTACTACCAATGGGAGCATCATCATCGATGCAATTCACAAAATCTAATACACATGCGCCTTTTTTCAAAACTTCATAATTTAAGTTTTTCTTTTTGATCCCGGTTGTAGCTTGGAAATGGTCCTGGTCATGGTCATTTCTATCCTTGTTAAGGTGGAATTCAATTGGACTACTTAACTGCCTCCAGATATCGTTTAAGTGGGTTTTCTTCATCCCTAAAATTATTGTTTCAATTTATTTCTTTGAGCAAGAAGTATATTAAGATTTAATATTTTAATTCAACAATTTGAGAATGCATCTTTGTAGCTCATAGTAATTCTTCATCTTCAATTAACTTTCATGCAGGGTTCATTTACATTTGCGGAGCAAAGTACTCATTGCAGTACGTGCCAGTAGGCAGACATACTCCAAAGGCAATCTCAAGGAAACTTACATATACTAAATATCTAGTTTAAAGTCCCTACTTACACGTACAGGCCACGTGGCGTTACAACGTTTTAAATATTCAGTAGATTCTATGATTCATTTATAAAAATGAATGAACAACTGTGAGGGACAAAGAACACAACACTTGTCTTGCAACATTTTGTTTTTGCAATGCATATTTATTTAATTTTATTTTTTATTTTTTATTTTTTTTGGCATGACTAAGATTGCGGCATAAGAGTTGCAACATTTTTTGCTTGAGGAATTTAATTTACCTGCCACATGAATGGAGCGAAAAACTACTTAATCGAAAGGTTCCATGGAAAAATATGAAGAAAACATCGTAACGATAACTTTTAATGAAAAAAAAAATTCATGCTGATTGTGTTCGACGAGAAATGTTGAAGTTCTAGAAGTTTCAAGTTTTGTTGTTCTGTTTAGCCTTGAATTTTTCTCTTTAAGGCAAGAGGGAGGATCTTAGGATTCATTTTATTGAAATTTCATACAAATTAATAAATAGAAGAAGAAAATAAGATGTTGTGCGTTTTACTTTATTCAAATTGTGAAAGTATCATGATGAAATTACGAATTCTTTCGCACTCTTTGATGTGGTTTTTCTGTTATTATGTTTTGATATCCTTGAGTAGAATATTTGTTAACAAAAAATAAACGGAAATTCCTTTGCTGTAGTTTTCATTGCAATGATGCTCTAACAAAGTTCAAGATAAAGTTGAGTTTTTTTACTTTGTTCCCAGAGCCCCTGACAAATTCAATGAATTTCCTTGAAATAAGGGTATGAATTTCCTAAAATTAAGAGTTTTATATTAAGAATTTTGTTTTGAAAATAAAAAAAAAACAAAACTAAAAGCACATGTTTTTCAAATGTTGACAATGGAACAACAATTTTGGAAGGCTCAGTGCCATCATTCGTATGTACACACTTCACACGTGTTGTTATTTTGTGTTTGTGAGTTCTAACATGTCCTGGTTTTTATAGTGTTTCCTTTAAAATCAATGACAATGACCAACTCAAGGCTAAATTGTATTCTATTGATTGAGAGAAAAAAAAATATTAAAACAAGATCTTTCTAACAAACAGCTTGCTTTTGGTTTCCCAGGAATCCCAAAAAGGCCTTTGACCTTGTTTGAGTCTTGTTGTTTGGTCTTTTAAATATCTAATTGTTTCTAATTGTAAAGTCTTTTTGAAGGTAGTTGGCCTTTGTTTAGGTAGCGAAATAAAAATTTCAAGAAACATGTTTGAATTTATTTTATAAATTTATTTTTAGTTTTCATCCTTTTGAAACTAAAGAAATGGCAATGACCGCTTTCAAGGAGTTTTTTTTTGAGAGGCAGTGAGTGTACTTATGAATGTTTTTATTTTAGTTTTAAGCGTGCAACAAAATGTGTTTTCTTAATTATCGTTGGCAATTGTAGTTTCGTGTTTGGAAAATTTCTAAGCATATCCTTGTTTATTACGCATTTAAGTACGAGTAGTTTAATGTCATAAAAACAACATTGAAAGTCGAATGTATAAGAAAGAGTAAGAATTTAAGGAAACTATTTTTAAGAAACTTATTTGTATGTATATTAAAACAACGCCCATAACGCTGCTGAGAAATTCTAGTAAGATCAGGTTGCTACTCCACATCGTGATAATGTCTGTACCATATTGGTACAGTAGCACGAAATCACTTGCAGTTTATAAACTTTTTATGAATGAGATTTCAAACACGCTCCTCGATTTACATTTTTTTTTTATTTCAAATAAAAGAGTTTTTGAAAAGAACTTTCTGAAAATAGTTTTCATAAGTTTGAACATTAAGAATTTCAAAAAAAACTAAACATCCCATTCTAATAGATTGACTTGGAAATTTGATCTGTAAATTTGGCAGTTTAGAATATTCAAATGTTACTATTGAATTTCGAAAAGGCATCGGAAGTAATTAAAAAATAATAATTAATTGTTCTCCAATGATCTTTATTAACACAAATAAAAATTATTTGAACACAAATTATTCGAACAAATTTATTCGATCAATTTTATTCGAATAAAATTATTTTTTTATGAAAAAATTATTATATGAACTATTTGAAATGAAAATAATTCGAATTAATTTTAAGTAAAAATTCTAATTAAATGTATATAAAAATAAAAAAAGAATTATTCCAAAAAAATTAAATTATACGGACAAAATAATACGACAAAAAATTATTCGCCTACAATATAAAAGCCTTTTTAAATATATTTTCAAATATAAAAAATATGTGAATAAAAACTATATTTTGGTATGAAAACCATTCGAATGAAATTTCAAATAAAAAAAATAGAAAAATATTCTACTAAAAATTGTATGACTCAGATAAATTTTTTGACTAAAAAAGATGCTCATAAAACTCTCAATATAAAAACATTTCGAACAAAATTTAAAATCAAAATAAAATTACCATTAAAATTATTCGAATAAATTATTTTAATAAAGTTATTCGACCAAAAAATACGCATACAAAATTATTATTATTATAATAAAATTTCGAACAATTAATTAGCAAGATTTGTTCAAATAAATATAGTTGTTTGACTAAGAATTATTCGCAAAAATCATTGAAAAAAAATTTAAAAAAATTGGATACAAAGTATTCGTATGAAATCAACACCAGACAACAATATTATGCGCGTAGAAAAATGAAATATAAAAGAAATGAAATACAAAAGCAACTGAAACCAAAAGACAGCAACTAATTCAGCATAAAAAAATAGTACAGTTCTCTTTGAAGCTGACAGCTTGCTCAACAACGTACCTCTACGTTTGCTTTTATATACATGTACATACCTTAATGTTTTGGGCAATGATGCTAGTCTGTAAACTAAGGATATTAGGAAATAAATTTCCAAATAATCTCACTAAAGAGGACTCGTTGCTACGTTTTGTGGGCCAGAACCTAAAATGTAACTGTACTTGCACTTTAGAATACTAAAGAGATGGCAATAATCCCAGGGTAGATCAGCAGAATAGAATATTGAGTCAGCAGCCAATGAAGGATGCACCAAGATCAGCAGCGATCTGTGTCAGCATAAGTAACAATTGAATTTTGGTTTTTAAAACTCAAACACTAACAACGTTTAACCTTTTTGAGTTTAACTTCTTTATTTACTTATTTCATAATTCATTTGTTTCCAAATAATTTACAAAACAATATAGTACATTTTTTTCGGAAAATTTTATATTCAGAAAAATATACCCAATAATTAATGCAATTAAAAAATGGATAAATTTTGTATTTTGATAGTTAGATGGTATTTTAGACAAGGATGCGGATGTCTTATTTTATTATATTTATATAATTATAATATAAAATTATTGTTTGTTAATTTTTTACAATCAATTGATATTTCAAACTGCATCATTCGGTATTTTTATTATTATAAAAATTTTAATAGTTATAAATCGTTGTTTACAATGGTTGGGTACCTAAATGTGCAAATTCATTGCCAAAACTTATAGTCTTTGCACACAAAAATTAAGCTTGGATATTTTTCTTTTAAATTGTTTCCTTAAAAGTGAAAAAGTCGTGGTTTTTGTCATGGCTATGTAGAAAACTCAAAAACAAAAAAAAAAAAAGAAACGGCCAGCCAACCCAATTAAAACCTTTTCCGAAAAATCTGAAAAAAATCTAAAAAAAACTTTATCTTATTAGCTTTCAACCTAAAATTTCATGAAAACAGAAAAGATAAATTTGTTTTTTGGACCCCTTAATGAACATACATATATATATATATATATTCTGCCTTATTAAAAAAAATTTAAGTTTATAAATTTTGTATGACTGCTAATTGTATATAACAAAAATATAATATAATTGGCTTTCGTTGAACTTCTCGTGTTTGTTTCAAATCTACAAAAATTTCCATTTTATAAACTGTCGGAGTTGGATTAAAAGAAAAAATTCCCGAAACTCCGAGATCTCCAGTCCCATTGACATCTCATCTTCCAATACAAGAATATATTAGTTATATTAGTTCTTTAGCCGAACAGGTCGTAGGTGGAATAAACTTCCTACAGAGGTCCTTCCTGTTACTTTCACAGTGGGAGGGTTCAAGTCGAACGTCCACAACCACTATTCATTCCCTTTATCATCCTTCCCATAACCAATTTTTCTGGTTCCGGCACAATGCATTGCATTATCCTCTGAGTGCTGGTTTAAGTTAAAAAAAATATTAGTTATAGTAAAGCACTTTTGCATAACCAAATATTTAATACGAGTTGCCTAATTAAATAAAAAATTAAAAAAAAAGTTAAATTAAAAACTTTTAATTTCAGCCTATATTTACAGAAGCTGATAAATATTTCAATCATTTAAAATTTTTAAAATAACATAATAACTGATTTCTTTTGTAATTTTGTTTATTTTTATAGGTACATTTTAACTACGATTCACAACCCCACCTCATTCACATCAAATATTACAACATAAAGTCAATAAACAATTTCAAGGTTAAACAACCGTAAACGATAATATTTCCTAATCAGTGACATCATAATTAATTCAAAATAATATTTGAAAAAAAAATTTATTAAATAAAATAGAAGAGTTCATTGACTTCTAGCGAATGTTGTTTTATTTATTTATTATTTCATTTAAAAAGCACTACAGAAGCCATTGACAATTAATTATAGATACGAAGCGAGACTCATGAGAACCTTTTTTACATATCCCAACAACAAAACTAGCCTGTTGAGAACATGAGTCAGCGGAATGTTGAAAAAGGGCGGTAGAACGTACCGCTTTTGCCAACTTTGGAACATTTGTAAATTTGTACGGAGAGGGAAAGGGAAATATGAAGAAGCAGATTTAAATAATGTTTTCTTACAATGACAAATACAAAATTTTACTACGATTTGTTTACATTTACGCTTGTAGTAAATTTTAGTTCATACAGCACTCTACAGTAAACTTTTAAGGCTGTAGTAGTTTTTGCGACGAACACTATTTCTAATTGTAAAAATAAAGAGAATGGTAGAAGTAGCTTAGCAGGTAAGGCCTACTAGAAGGCCTCACTGCAAGGCAACAAAATAAGCGAATTGAATTGATGTGCTGTCTGTCAGCTTTCGCTTATTTATGAAAACAACAAATTCATTATTTGTTCAATTGCATCAGTAGTGAGTGCCTCCTGTAAGCAGGTGTTTGTTTTATTTCTCTCCTTTACAAATCAACTAATTTTTTCCATGAATATTTTAAAGAATTGATTTTAAAACTTTCTCGAAGAAAACAAAAACCAAAAAGGTTCACGCCAATCGACAGATAAGTTTTTTGTTTTTATTGAAAATATTTTGAGCAAGATTGAAATTTTGTTTTATGTTTCAAGGTAGCGTGTGCACTATGGCTTATAAATTCTGCTTGTTCATATTTGTTAAAATATTTTTTGTTGCTTTTATTATTATTTACACCTTTCAGTTTCAACTGCGATGTAGACATAAATATGTGTAAATATTTATAATTATTGTGTTTTCAATTGAACTTTTAAGTTTGATTATATTGCTAAGCTGAAAAATCACAATAAACAATAAAAAGTTTATTGTACTTAAACAAAACAGTTAAATATTATTTATGAAAAAAATAACAAGTTTTTTTTTCATAGAATTTCTTTAAAAAATAGTAATTAAAGCAAATTAAAAATTAAATCGAACTAGTTAGTTAATTTTTAATATTTATTTTTTTGTTGTTGATTAACTTTTTCCAACGAATCAACGAATGTTGAATATTTTCGGGTATTTTGTTGTTACTTTTACTTAACAGTATAACGAAAAATAAGGCAAACAAATAATTAGAGGTGGAAGTGATTGCGAATTTTATTTTGAACTGTTCTTAAGATGTCTATCACAAAGCTGCCAAATTTTTATGAAATAAATTAGTTTTTAATATTGAGGTAAACCGCAAGTATGCAATTTCATGTTTTTCTTTTGCATTTTATGCAGGTGGCATTTTCATGCACTTCGTCCTCAATTGGTTTTGCATATTTTTTAATACTAATGTATGCTGCGTTCGACTCAATCGCCCGCGTTCTAGAATTTAATATTAATCATTTACATAAATACATACGATAAAATACAAAAACGAAAAATATTCTAAATAAACAACTTAAAACTCTGTCTCATTTCTATGCAAAAGCAAATTGGACAATTCCACATGCATACTTTGTTTATTTTCCAGGTTGAAGCTGTTACATGCATGTGCAATAAGTGTGCATGTGTTCGTAGGAACTTTAAACGCCTATAGATTTTTAAACATGGAATCGATTTAAATAAAATTAAGATTGTGCACAAAACCCCTTTAAAAACATATAAATCTTTCCAAAATCGGTACAGTATTGCACCCGTAAAGGGGATCTAAAAGAACATGTTTGCCTATTAATAATATAGATGCTTACAAATATGTTTGCAAACGAAGCAAAACTTCAGTTCATCAGTTGAAAAGTGCTGCTTCATTTTCGTATTATAGTTTTGTCCTTTTATAAATGCAAATGTTATTGATTCAAATAATTTTTGTTTTTTTTTTAAGAGCATATTTTTTTAATTTTGAGAGCATAATTTCACTTTTTTTACTGCATATGTAATGAGCATAAACACTATCTTAGAGCATTTATCCAGTTTCCCTAATATTATCTAATGAAATGAACAATAATATTTACTAGAGTACGCCTAATGATCGAAATTCGGACGCCAGCTTAAACGCTTAGCTTTTTTAATTTCATTCATCTAAAGAGAAAAAACTACCTAATTACTTATTCCCTTCCCCATGGAAAAAACACTAAACTAAATAAAATTTCTTACTAACACACCCATTTATAAAACAATCTTATACATGTGTATGTAGGCACTCTTAAACATTTACTTGACCCATATACTTACATAAGTGAATGCGTGTACGTGTGTATTCTTAGCATTTATGTGCCTTTTATTCCTTTAATACTGAACCGATTTAAATAACATGAAGTCGGATCACTAAAGCTTAACAATGTTTACCATTTGGTAAAAGAATGAAGATAATCAGTTCGCCAACAAAGGAGAAAACAGGATCTCAAAAATTGGTCTTTGCCTATTTATATAATAGATACTCATCAATGGCAATTCCTAACTGAATTTTAGGCGCCGCTTAGCCGCTTAGAAATATCACTCATATGCCGCTCCTTGCGCGGCCACTTCAGGGGTATTTCATATGTTTTAATTTTTTGCCGCTATCCGCTTTGCCGCTCATTGCGTGACCTCGGCCTCGACCATTATTTAGTCTTATTTATAAAAATAATTTTTGAGAAAATAATACAAGTGGTGGTATTATCCAGCATAAGCAACCTATTTAAATTTAAACGCAGGTTTCCGTTTGATAAAAAACTTGAATTGTTTCCAGTGTTCCCTGCCATTCTGTTCTACGTTTATTGAGTCTGTCAGTCTGTCTGTATGTCTGCCTTATTTACACAACAATTCATTCACATTTTATTTTTGGCCAGTGTTATATAACATGGTATTAAATTTTTTAATAATTTGTTTGTTTTTAAGTTCATTGCATTGAATGCGGCTGTCGTTGTTATTGTGGGCCTTTTGTTGTAATTTGTTTAAAGCAGTTTTTTTTCACACGAGAAAAAGGTGTGTAAAAAATTACACTTGTTGTTGTTTCAGTTTTGTTTTCTAGATAGTTTTTGTTGATTCCCTTTTATGGCAATGAAGGTATTAATTGTATGTATTACGCTACATTTGCACTTTTAATAATTTTTTGCTGGTCCTTTTTTTGTGTCTTAATGAAATTTTGATTTGTTTTGTTTGTTCGATTTTTTGGCCGAAAAGTGTTAATAAACCTTAAAACTAAAATGTTTATGTTAAAAATAAACATTTTCATATGAACACGCATTTAACGAGTGAATCGGATTTTTTAATTTTTTTTTGTGATATCCGATATCATTGGTGAAGTATTTCTGTTTTTTTGGTGACTTTTTCATGTTTTGACGGTCGCTGAAAAAAGTAAAATGAAACCGTCATTTCGAAATTTGTTTTTCGTGTAAAGTACAACTGAACTGAAGTATAACGTTTAACTGAAGGACATGATGGTTGCAGAAAAAATATTAATCAGACTTTTTCGCAAAGTGAATTGTGTTATGAAATACTATCAGCTAATTAATTCATTCAACAAATTATTGCAGCAAATTTGATTTTATAAATATGTACACACATACATGTGTATGTATTTATGTATGTGAGCAGGTACTCATTATCAAAATTGATACAAATTAATACTCATCTGAAAATAAAATCTTTAAAAGCGGTTTCGATTAGAAAACTTTATTACCAAAAGTTTATTTGAATTTTTAAATATGAATAACGTAGAAGTCCAATGAAGTTTATAAGCGATTCGTATGCACGAGTGCAATAATATTTAAATAAATAAATTATATACTGATTAATAAAGGAATCCACAAGGATGCATAAGGGCTCTAACGGTTGAATGTGCTGAGTTTATGAAATTGTTTTTTGGTGTTCTTTTTTTTGAGAATTTTCGTCATGCAAAATATGAATAACTATTTTATACATTTTGAAAAAGCGTAGCAGGTGCAATCGATACAACATTTTATAAATTTTATTGTAAATTATTTATAATATTATTATAAATGTATACTCTATTCAGCGTATACACTTTTACAGGAATATTCCAATTGCAAGTCTGCAGTCCAGACGGTATTTAGAGGGTTAATGACCTTTTCTCGTAATTTTTTATGAAACATTTTCAAGGTTAAAGAATTTAAGCCTGTTTTATCATTCTCTTTCTATCGTATTGTTGGCATGTGAAAGTAAAAGCCAAAAAAGAAAGAATTTCAAATAAATTGCGTATGAAAGAAATACGTAACGATCGTTTTTAAAGAATGTTTGTAAACAAACCTACCATTACATAACCGTTTGTTTTTGTTTTTGTTCTTGTGCTGGTTTTTGTTATTTATTTTTTTAATTCATGCTCAAAAGAACGTGTCAATGACTTTTAATTTATGGACAAGACAACAAATAAGGAGCC
Organism: Gymnocheta viridis; assembly: GCA_956483585.1. Classification (NCBI taxonomy): domain Eukaryota; kingdom Metazoa; phylum Arthropoda; class Insecta; order Diptera; family Tachinidae; genus Gymnocheta; species Gymnocheta viridis. Next base: position 2,410,669 of record OY101441.1, on the reverse strand, counting down.
AAGTAACAGCAAAAAATTAAATTCATTCATTTGTGGCGGCAAATGAGAAATTCTAAGAATTTGTTTTGAAAGCAAACCAGCTCAATTTTCAAAAGGTGTTTTTTTATGGATGCTCCCGATACCGATACCGATATATTGGCGATATATCACGTTTGTCGATACCTCTTATTTATTTATTTTTTTTCATAAAAATGAACATGTAGTTCAGGTCTTGAAACGGCTTAACTATTTTCAAGTCTTATTTCACTACATAACAACAACTAAGAGAAAATACATATGAAGAAGCAGAGCATAAAATCAAAACTGAATAATAAAACAATTTCCTTTAATTTTGCAGCTGTTTCAACAGATTGAAAAACGACTTGCTAGGAAGGTGATCCTCCGTCCATCCGGGCACAAACTTGCGAAATTGTATTTTTCTTTGTTGTTTCAAACAAAAGTCTAATTAATGTCAATACCTATTAAATACTAATAATTTCTTACGCTTTAATTTTGTATAATAATGAGAAAAAAAATAAATATAATACTTTTAGTTTGTTAATTTCACCTTAAGTTCATGAATCAGCATCGTATCGGCTCAAAGGCGTAACGATGTCTTCCAAATTTTTTATTTATTTTTTTTGTCAAAATAAAGCGTAGGAAAACAGCAAAGACTGTCTATAGAATTGATTATCGCCAAAGTCTCAAATCATTGCTCACAATTTGGGCGCTTCGAAAAGTTCTTTTTGGCATTTCGTCACACACATTTTAGGAAATAAAAAAATAATGAATTCGTTCGACAATTCCAGCGAGTTATCGATTTGTTCTCATTTAGGAGTTCCCTTTTCTTCTTTTCTTTTTGCAAAAACGAAAGTATGTCGAAAGTGATAATTCAGTATGTTAATCTGCTTGGCACCATTCATCATGATCAACTTAACCTTGACACTTTCTGAACACAATTATTGTATTGCAGAAATCCAGAAACAATTATATATTGATAATAATTTATTGCATGTAGTGGATTTTTTATTTAGATTATTTTGCCAGTGCAAACAAGAACGTTTTATTCGATTAAGTGATTAAACGATTCGGGAATTTTATGGTTTTATTTGGTGAAATGAATTGTTACCAAACGTATTTTTTTTTGAATTTTCCATATAAATTTGGTACGTTTCATTTCACAAAATGAGACCATTCATTGATCTTGCCCAATTAATAGAGTAAGATTTTAAAATTATTCGTGTAACTCGAACCATTAAAATAATTTTATCCATTGAAAAAATGGAACATTTATCTGTTTCAATAGTTTTTTTTTTATTTATTTATTATTATGTCAATAGATTTTTACACCCTTACTGACTAAATATGACTAACAAATATAGAACTATATATAAAAATAATTGGTTCAACAATTTAGATATAAAGTAATTTTTCTCTTCAGTACATCATTACTCTCAGATAAGTCCATAATATGGTAGCATTTATTGAAGTTAACACATGCGCGACGAAAAGAATCATTATTAGCATAAGCAGAACGGTGCTTTTTAATGCCAGGAGTTCAAAAATTCGTTTAGGTCTTATAGGAACATTGAAGTTTAATTGACTAAGTAGGAACTCTGAGTCAACATCACCACGACTCAGATCCAGAACAAATAAAGCACTCAGCATCAATCGTCGACTTTTTAGAGTACGCAATTTTATCAGAGCAAGTCTGCTATGATAGGGCGGCAAGACATAAGAATTCCAACCAAGACCACACCACGGAGACAGAAAATTAAAAATTGTTTTTGTACCGATTCAATACTATTAATATGAATAGAATAACAAGGATACCAAACAATTAATCCATGCTCAAGAATTGGTCGAACAAGAGAAGTATATAAAAGTTTTGTAATATAGGGATCCAGAAATTCCTTTGAGCAGCGTTTCATGTATCCAAGGACCCCATAGGCTTTATTTACCATTATAGAAATATGATCACAAAAGTTGAGCCTATGATCCAATAGTATGCCAAGATCCAATATGGTTAGAACTTTATTTAAACTTTATTTTAATATAAATAAACGAAATTAAAATCATAAGCAATAAAATGAAAACAACTTTTCATTTAAAGCAGATGTTGACGTTATCGAAGGTTTTGCCTAAAAAGATATTAAATTGTTTAACATTTTCAATAATTTGTATGATTTTGTTTAGTTCACACGAAATATTTCTTTTTATTTATGATTATATTATCATCTTCCGAATTGTCTTTGTCTCATGCATTTCGATGTCTTAATGTAGGTTTAATGTTTAATACACACATTAACTTTATTAAGCGTTTGTGAATAAGGCCATTAATGTCTTATTTTATAGACAATTTTAGTGAACAAAATTAAACATATGTTGTGCAATTTTAAAAAGTAATCAGTTAAAAATCTGAAAAAATGATATAAAAAGCGAGAAATTTGTAAAAAAAAATAAATTTTAATCGATTAACTGACATAAATTATTCGATTATTTGTGAATTGAAATATGCTATTTTTAATTATTCGACCAGGTCATGGAAAAAATCTGCGCTTAACCGAACAACGAATTATCGATTGGATATGTTAACGTAATTGTAGGGTATCTCAAAATGTGATTATTTTTTTTTCTTTATTTCTTTCTAATACGCATTTTATGCCATTAAAATATAAAATATTCATACGTCTTCGTCAAAGAATTTTTGCTTAATACAGGCACCAAAATCGAACTATAAATCTCGCTTTTATTGTGCAAAACTTATTGATTCGAACGCATGTGCGTCTTAACTAATTTTCTTGCGGTCAGAAAATAGTTCTGATGGAAATATACTCGCAGGTTTGTGTTTTGAATTTTTACAAACGGCGGCGGCGGTCAATAACTTTTGGTTGTTTTAAATAAGGGGAAAAAATGCCTCATGAAATTCGCGTTTCTGTTTGACTATTATAAATTTGTAGCAACAACCAGTGCTCTGAAACAGGAGCGTTGTTAATGTGTTTTGTGTTTGTGGTTGAGCGCGTGCCAACATTTAATTTCAATGACCTTGTGGAATGCGTAAGAACAGCGAAATAACAATAATACAACTTTTGGTTCACACAATTAACGTTTTACCGGAGAGAATAACCCATTGCTGACGTACATATATGGATGTAGGTGGCCCATACAAGGGCTTATTTATAAGACTAAAATAAAACAATGCCTTGTGGTATAACAACGTATCGAAACACTTTTTTCGTAAAGGATTCGATACAAATATCAACTGCATCAATGGTGCGATATTTCTCGTGAATATTTTCTCGGAAAATCCTTTTAAATATCAGGCAATTATTTTTTTATTATTCAAATTCTCGAAGACTCTTTTCTTAGTTTACAACAAACAGTTAATAACTTATTTATAATGCTTGACTGTAACCTATTGTTAGTATATAATGCTATAACTCCTGCTATACCGCTCATTAGAGAGGTCTTTAGAGATACTCATCGACAATATTATGGGTTTCTCCTTTGGACGTTTCCTAAAAGCTCTTTCGTATGCAGCACTTAAGATTAATTGCGAAAAAATGCAAACAACTACAAAACTATACCACTCTTGTGTACGGTCCAGATCACAAACGTTCGTCTCTAAACTGTTGTATCACGTTTAAGTTTCCCAAACGGTTAACAATACGTATTAGTTTTTATGGGCATATATTATACATTATAAAAAAAAAACTAAGCATTTTTGTGAGGCAAATAATTTGCATAAATATTTTGCATGAATTGATAATGTTAACGAACGTTTTAATGAGCAGTTAATATAATATGAACAACATGAAAATAAAATTACTTCGAAGAAGTGCGATAGACCTTTTTAAGAAGTTTCTATCTATAAACAGTAAAAGTAAAGTGTGTACACGGGAAAATTTTTCGAAAATAAAAAAAAATACCAAAGTGACCTTAAAAATTGTTATGCTCATGAAATATATTCTAATTTTGTAATAATATAATACATGTGAGAAAATAGACCAGACTCTCCAGTGCGAGCACAAAAATAAACGACTTTCTGAACAACTGTTTACTAAATCAATCAATCAATCAATCAATAATTTTGATTGTATTGTGTATTGATTGACTGTATAGTATATTTATTATCGAATGCTGATTTTTGACCGCAGACAAAGCTGAATCTCATTTAGAGGAGACTTCTGATTTTTCAAGTCTTCACAATTTTTAATATTTTCTTGCTTTTTGCAGATATTTTTTTTTAAATTTGCAAGTTTACCGCTTTGAGCCACTTTTGCTATTTTAGCAATTTTTTATCTAATTTTGTTTTTGTATTTTTTGCAATCTTTATCGTTTATGAAATTTTTTCTAATGAAAATATTTTGCTACAAAAATTCTGGGGGGAACTAATATTATCAGTAGTTTTGAATTTAATAATTTTGGTCTTCAGAAATGCTGGTTTTTCCGATTTTGGTTGATTTCTCTTGTTGGATACTTTTTATTGCTCTTGTGAATTCAGTAATAAATTTTAGTCATATTAAAGATTTTGACTATTCTTGTCCAATTGCAAAATAATGCCTTTGAAAATAAATATTTTTAACACTTTCTTATGAATTTAAAGACTAAATTCCGCATGATCATTCAGCTTGTCTGCAGGACATAAAATAAAATAAAGTTAAATATCGGGCCTGCTCTGTAAATCACAATAGATCAAATCACATGCTGGCTTGTTGTATTTTGTACGCGTGTTTGAAATTTACAACATAAGATTTTATTTTGATCCTCGAAAGCTTCAAATCGTTCGATCTGCAAAATACTAACTTGTCTGTTATTAATGTGATTTGAACTTCTGTGATTTACAGAACAGGCTCTTATATAAATATATTGCGTTTGCATGCTATGGGTTTTTTGCGTACATACTATTCTTAGGGAACGAACAAGTATGCAAAGTAATCAAATTTACATATATTTGGGAACAAATTCTCAACGCTCGTAATATGAAAGCGGCTTCATTTATCTTTTACTTTTGGTTTTTTCTTCTTATTCTTATTCACTATTAATAATACTCCAGTAACATCTCTTTGATCACATCCATGAATGAAATGTCATTGCCCGAACCATGTGTTGTTTTGATTGTGAATAATTTTCGCAAATCAGTAGATATTAATGGTTCTGGACATACAACTATTTATTATAATGGTTATTTATGTGCGATTTATACTTGTGATTTTTTTTTCTATGTTGAATCTAAATAACACTAGTCGTCAAAAAAAGCACCAGTAAAAGCAGTAGTTGTTTTGTGTTGAAGATGCTAAAAAGATTTTATTGCAATAATTCTCGAAATATGTAATTTAATTGACTTTTTAATTAATTTTTTATTAAAATTTTTTTCAGAATATATTTTATTGATCAAAAGTTCAAATTAATTTTTAATAATTTGAGCGCTTTCGCCTTAATTTACACCATTACTTCTGTCACAAATGAGATATTTACCATCTAATAAGAATTAGAAAAAAAAATTCTTAATAAATATTTTGTTTACAAACAAAGAAAAACGTGTAAACATATTATTATAACTAAAATACCAAAGAATGTTATTATTTTAATACGACGCACGAGGCGTTTTTTAAATAAATTTTATTTGTTGTTTTTGCATAAATTGTATTTCAATAAAAGCTTTTTTATTTACTCCTCAGGACATTGACTTTTAAAGAAAAATAACGCCAAAGTAACTATGAAGTGGAATAAAAAATTCTTGGAAATAGTTTTTTATTATGACACGTGCTTTAAAAAAATATCGCTTGTTTTGAAAAATATTTACTATTTTTGAATAAATTGCTTTTTAGTAAAATAGTTTTTCTACACTCTACAGGACTATACATCTTCCAAAAGAAAAACAACTTGGTTTTATACAGCAATCGAAATTTTATAAAATATTTATTTTTATCATAAGTATTATTCATTTATTTATTTATTTTATGTAAAGCATACTTACTGTTTAAGCACTGTTCTAGTTTTAAGCATAAATAAACTTTTTATTAAGATAAATTTCATGTTAAACTAAATTAAAAATCTCACAAAACTTTTCAAAAAGCGCTTTTACCGTATCTACAGATTGTTCAGCCAAATAAGCAGCTTCGTGTAGGGCTTCCCAAGACCGGTTAAGATAAGAAACATTGAAACTTTCAAGGTTACTCGTATTGTTATGTCCATTGAACCATTTGGTTCATTGATTTTACTAATGATTTTTTCTTAAGAATTTATGATTTTTAATACGATATTTTATGCTGGTATTCTTTTCGAATTCTTGTTAAATTTTTATTTTTTTCTTGGTGTCACTGCTGTCGTCATAGCGTATTAGAAGAGATTAACCTGCCTAAATAAAAATCACATACATGAAGACATATTTTGATAATTATAGTTTAACATGTGCGCTACCACATGTTTTTTTTTTGTTGATTTTATTAATAAAAAAAAGGTTAGAAAACAATAAAAAATCTTTCACTGACGTCTGCATATACGTTCTTTCAAAAATACAAATTGATTAAGCTTTGTCGTGATTTAATTACTATGTTTTTCAATAAAAGAATTTAAAAAAATAGGAATACTTTCAGAAGATCATAAATACAACGAAGCTTATTAGAAAAAAAAAATAAAAATATATACATAATTGAACGTTAAAAATAAAATATATTGCTCATTTGCTGCAACGTCCCCAAAACTAAACGAATTTGCTCAGAAACAATCATCATATCGTAATTTATATCGCATACAATTATTTAATATAATCACTTCTTGAGAGCAGTATGATATTTCAATTTTCTATTTTGTTGTGAGTAAATTAAAAACATTAAAGTCGTTTTCTTAAGTTTTTTGGCAAGCGGCATGTGTACATAAAAAGCTTATCAGATGAACTTTTTGAAACTAAATAATAAGACTCAAAGCAACTCATAACGGTTGGCATAATTTTCGAAAATATATATTTAGCTCTTTCTATAACCCTTTCAGACCTGACACTTAACTACTGATAATTATTTCATAACTTTTCGAAAATATATGGTCTCTATATCGTATGAAAATTTAATAAATGTTTACGTTTCGTAATTTTTATATCCTTCAATTAAAGCATTAAAATTTATAATTTATTTTTTTTATTAAAATATTAGTAGTTTTGTAATTGAAAACGCAACTTATTTTTGCGGCTCATTTTGAAAAACTGAAATGTGAAGCAAGAATTTCACAAAAATTCAAGTAACGTTAAAACAAACAACAGAACAATATTAGAAACAAACATTAGGAACAATTAGCGCAATCGATGAAGCCGTTGTCAAATAAAAGAGAAATTGTTGAGACCGAAACCCAACAGCACAATCGATGCATCGTGGTCTGAAAGAGTTAAGAAGATTTGCATACTTTAACAATATTTTGTTTCTGAATCGAGGATGTAGGATATACAGGCATAACATTTGAATATTCAATCGCATTACTGCCCAATTAACTGTTCGATTATCTTAAAATTGGCTGATTTCACTTGAATTTGGATCGATTGATCGATTAGAAATTAAAGTGTTGGGGCCCCCCAGAGGAGTGTATAGAGTACTAGACTAATAGTCTGCGGGTGGCAGTTTCGATTCCAGCCTAGTCCCCTGGTCTTTCTGTAGACAACCCAAATAATGGCTTATCGGTTTTTGTGTTAAAAGCAAAATAAATTTTTTTTAGTACTTGAACATATTTTTTACGTGTTTCATTAAATCTAACGAAATTAAGTGTTACTTAAGATGTGCTAAGAATGTGACAAAACCAAATGTCATAAAGGACGATTTTATATACTTAGGGAAAACCAGAAAAAGTAGTGGCCCACTGGATATTCTCTATTATGGATTGCTTTCGAATTTCCGACATCTTCGATAAGTGAAATGATTTTTTTCAAGTAAACTTTCACTAAAACTAAATAAGAAAAACCTAAACTTTAGAATTAATTAGTTTTCTAACATTATTGGCAGATAATCTTAATGACTTACAAAGACTTGTAAATTCTGTTAATTTTCAAAATTTTACTAACGTAAAATGGGTTAAATCCTTTGATTCTAATTACATGTTACCAACAATTATGTCTGAGTTTATACATTCCATTCATGGATGCGGGTTTTTCCAACTAAATCATATAGCAAATACATGTGGATATTTTCTGGATCTTGCTTTCGTTAATTATCCTATGGAATTTTGTCTTCTTAATACTTTGCCTGTGACTCATCCTGTGGACATTCACCATCCTTCTTTTGAAATTAATTTATCATTGCCGGATAATATGGTTAAAAAACAAGATTTTTTTTCAATCTTACTGTTTTACTCGCACTAACTATAATGAACTTAACTATTTGTTATTGTAAGTCTCGCTCAACTACAACTGGAACTCACCACTACCGTTTGGGATCCTTGTTATTCTATTCATATTAATAGTATTGAATCGGCACAAAAACCATTTTTAATTTTCTGTCTCCGTGGTGTGGTCTTGGTTGGAATTCTTATGTCTTGCCGCCCTATCATAGCAGACTTGCTCTGATAAAATTGCGTACTCTAAAAAGTCGACGATTGATGCTGAGTGCTTTATTTGTTCTGGATCTGAGTCGTGGTGATGTTGACTCAGAGTTCCTACTTAGTCAATTAAACTTCAATGTTCCTATAAGACCTAAACGAATTTTTGAACTCCTGGCATTAAAAAGCACCGTTCTGCTTATGCTAATAATGATTCTTTTCGTCGCGCTTGTGTTAACTTCAATAAATGCCACCGCACTATGGACTTATCTGACAGTAATGCCGTACTGAAGAGAAATCTAAATTGTTGAACCAATTATTTTTATATACATATATAGCACTATTTTTTAATTCATAATTTGTCAGAAAGGGTATAAAAATCTATTGACCTAATAAATAAATAAAAAAAAAATATGAATATAGAAAAAACAAAATATATGATTATAAGCAGGAACAAGAATCCTTACAATGGATGTAATATATGTATACGTGAACAGTGAATCTAACGAGCGGATCCCAAACTTTAAATAAATTGGCTCTTGGTTACAAGAAACTTGCGAATGTGATAAAGAAATTAGTGTACCTATAGAAGCGGCAAGAAGTTCATTTTGTAAACTGTAAAAATTATTAACAATTCGTGATATAAACATCAATCTCCGTAAAAGATTTTTAAAATATTATGTGTGGTCAATACTTTTGTATGGAATCGAAGCATGGATATTTAAAGTTGCAAACTGAAATAGATTAGAAGTTTTTGAAATGTTCTGTTATCTTCGTAGAATTCCATGGAATGATCGAGTTTCGAATGCAAAAGTTTTTAACAGACTACAGGAATAATGTGAGGTCCTAAAAATGATAAAAAGTCCAATTCTCGTCCACATTATTAGACGACGTACATATGAATTGCTGCAACTGATCGTACAAGTTCGTATAGAAGGTAGAAGAGGGATTGGAAGAAAAGAATTGTGAAAAATTGTGTATTAAGCCGGTCAAGGAATAATATAATATGTATATAATGTATATAATTTTAAAAGGGTTAAGGCATGAGAGGTCTTTAAAAAAATATCTTTAAAATCAAATCGTTTTAATGTAAAATGCCACACAATTTTCAATAAATTCATTTGCAGTGACCTTTGAGCTAGAAATATTTATTTCGTTTAACAAAAACCCCCAGATACCAGATAGACTTTTTCGTATTTATATGTTTGTTACAGAGTAACAAGTGTAAAGTAATAAAAAAAGCAACCAACAAGAAGCTGACACAAAACTTAACTTCACTTTTTAGTACAATTTCAATGAAAGTTGTACACACTTGAAATACAAACTTACAATTTCTATAAATTAGAAATCATAATTTGAGAAGAAAAAAAAAATCATCAACTCATATTTTGGTTCAAAAATCATAAAAAATATGATAAAATAAAAGATTTATAAAAGATTATCTTAGAAGATCTTCTAAATATATAAAACTATGTAACTTATAAAATGATTTCACTTACTTGCATTTTTTTTTATTAATACATATTTCTGAATTCTTCTGCGTGATTTATTTCAACATTTTTCATATTTTTATTATAATTATTATTGCTGTTTTTTTTACTAATAAAATAGCAAAATAATATCAATAATGAAATAGTAAATAATTTATGGATTTATTATTTATTGAATTTAATTGTTTTGTGGAAAGTTTGTTTGTTTCAATCGGTTAACCGATTAAACCGAACTCTCGATAGCGATTTCAGAATTTTCAAAATCAATCCCGATTAGCATCTCTACAAAATTAATGGTCAGAACAAAATCGATGATATCTATCAGTAGAGTAGAAAATGGTTTGCACCACGTGCTTTCGTGATCAATCTGATACATCTGCAGCATTCTTTATCGAGGGTTTCGAGTCGTTAACATGTATATTGTTAAAATCAAAAATAAATTCATTGTGATTGTTAGAAAAGGGGTCGCTGGGTGATGCGGTAAGCTTGCACCCAAGATCCCAGTGTGCGATTCTCGCCAAAGGCTGGATTTTTATGCAGAAAAGCCAGACAACAGCCTTGCAGTTTGTGTTAGTTAAAATAACCTGCATTCAAAATACTTTTGTATATTTAAGGCATTTTCCTATTTTAAGCTTTTAATTAAAAAAAAAATTAGTGATGAGAACGATTATTATATAAAA